>JAOTAX010000198.1:3651056-3676907 GCA_025629825.1 Erythroxylum guanchezii | reverse complement strand
ATGTACAACAGTTAAAAGCAAAAATTAATCACGAATCTGAATGAAAACAATCTTGACAAAAAATTGCATAGTTGGTTTGTGGGCATCTAATGATGAGCAAAAAGAGGAGTGAATTGTAATAATTTCCGTCTCAGCTTGACAGCTATGCAAAGGCTTAAAAGTTAAAAGTATTGACGAGTCCATTTTACAAACTATTCAGATATGTCCTTTCTTTAGGCTATTGGTCCTTTTTGTACGTAGGATAAGGCTACTGGTCCTTTTTGTAAGTAGGATTTAGGAATAGACATTATGACGTCTGAAAGAACAAAGGGTATAGTATTTTACCGACATTTATTAACACATTGCAACATATTTTGCTTATATTCGTGGAATCTCTACTCAACTTAATTTTTTCATTAAAGACCAAGGAAGGATGTATATTGGGGGCACTAGCTCCTACTGTCTCCACTTTTTTTAAAAAAATTTATATAAAAATATTATTATTTTAAATTTTTCATAAAATAAAATTAAAATTTGTCTTCCCTCAAAATTTTTTTCCCTGTTAAAAGTAAAATTTTGCCCTCACTCAAAAAAATTTCTGAATCCGTCCTTGTTAATTACAATAGTTTTATATAAGATTTTACTGAACCGACACCACTCAACTCTTGATACTATCCCTCTTCCTCACTATCCGTAAAAAAATTTCACATCCAATAATACGACTGACTCATATTAACCTCGACAAAAATAAAATTTCAACAATCTTTTAAAACAAAAATAAATCACTCAAGTGATTAAACAAACAACTCAACACTCAAAAAGACAATTGACAAAAAGATAAGGAATAATTTCCTGCACAACCACAAAACCAAGAGCAACTAAATAATCACGCACGTATCATCACTAGAATTTCAGTTCACACACACTATCCTTCAACCCACAATAATGTCTTTTAAACACAAAAGTTCAAGCACACAACAATATATCTCCAGCTATCTCCCAATATTCTGAAAACTAAAAGCCATGTGATCTGCCCATTTACCATAACCACTAAAGCTGGAGGATTAGCAAATGACTCACGTATTTATATAGTAAAAATCAGATCACACACAACCCATGAGTTAAACACCCGGCCAAAATCTTCACTAAGTAAATAACCCTTCAAGTGCAAGAGCTGGGTCACGCAGGTATCAACACACCGTCGGTTATCTCCAAATTTCTTCACGTATGTAATATCGCACGTGAGCCTCTCTCAATGCAGTAAAACATTCAGATAAAAAACAACACACTTTTTTTCTTCCATTTACCATCAAAACTCATCAGAAAAACCTCACTAAACCACTCAGGTCTTTTTTGCAAAAACAAAGACATTACCCAGTGACCCACGCGGTAAGACCAACACTTGAGAAATTCACACCAGCATCCACCAAGAAAAGAATCACTTGATAACTCACATGTCTTCCACTAAGAACTAGGTCACGCTACAGTAAAAAATTAAAAACAAAGGAACTTTCATGCCAGATCACTTACATGTCATCTTATATTATCCATATTTTAAAAAGAAACGTAATTCACTCCAATTTTCATTTAAGATGGACTTTTATTTGTGCAACAATACTAAACAAGAATTTAATTCAAATCAGACTTCTTGATTTATATTTTTAATCATTATTTTAAATATTCAATAATAAAGAATATCAAAATTAAATAATAAGACATATCTTAACAATGTCCACCCACAATGCAACCAAACATCTTTAGAATTGGATCAAATGAAAAATCCTATTTCAATTTCCAACTCTTTTTTAAGCTGTGAGCACTGATTATGTGTTTTTAGTAAATTACTTTATAATTTAAATTTAAATAAACTATCATCTACAAGTTTAATATATCTTTAAGCTGACAGAAAATTCATGGCAGAAGCCGTGGGTTTGAACAGATAAACATCTTTTTAAATCAACAAACACATTAAAAACAAGATACTATATAGGTTAGCAACTTCTTAAGGGCATCCTGTAAACTCATTTATGGTGTCTCTCCTGTGATTTTGGGGTTTCTTTTGGCTAGTGGATTTTAACAAGTGGGACACGTCACTCTCTCTCTCTTTGTTTAGCATAATTCTGTGTCTTTACCAATATTGGATTTGGCACTCACTAGTGCGCTACACATTAGAGGCGCAACAAGAGAACATGTTTCAATCATGATCATGTCTACATTACTAACAAAAAGAACTAAAGTTAACACTTGCTTCCATATTTATTTCCTCAATACATGACCCAATCAATTGTATAAATTAAAAAAATATTAAAAAAAACTCGCATGCTAGACTTAGACTATAGTTCTCTGGGTCTGATTTCAAAGACTCGAACTCAAACCCGAACTCGTATAATTAAGACTCACCAAAATTATACCATATCAACAAATAGTGACAAGATTGGGATTGTTGGAGCATCTTGATTTTAGCAGTAACCCTTCACTAATAACCTAAACTAAACATTCAAATTGCCCTTCTCACCACCAAATATTCACCTACTACTAGACCACAGGAAAAATCTTGACTGGCTTAATCAGATGTGGTGTGGGGTTCCTATCATATCACTATCTGAATTTTTTATTTGGAAAGGGCATTGCCGTCCGCTACTGCTTGTCGCTATTATGTACCTGGCTCCACTCAATCATTCCTTGTTATTTTCTTTCTAATTAATATATTCTATAAAACTCTTTCATATTATATATTATCTCTGTATTTCAAATTACAAAAATAAACTCAAAATCTGGCGTTCTCAAAGCCGTGTAAATCGCTGACTCTGTTCATATGCTTCTTCATTATCGCCACTTTAGCCAACCTCTCGGCGGCGCGCCACGCAGACGTCGGAGTAAGCGGCTCCACCTTTTCCTCCACCTGCTGACCACTTCTGTGCCGTTGACTCTGCTGCCGACGTCGCTGCACCTCCGCTAGCTCCGCCTCCAAGCCGCGAAGATACTCCCCGTCTGAGCCATCGCCGCTCTGCATCAACAAAGCTCGAGCCGATGACAACAAACGAGAAGCTCCCGATAAATCACCATGATCCAATAATCGCCGTGCTTCGGCTATGGCTCGTGTGCTGATGTGTAGGTTCCTCAACCGCTGGATGTTAGGCAAGGACGATCGAACAGCTTGTGCACGAGGCACCAGTAAGGCTAGCTCTTTACACAAGATTGGTTCCTGCGATGATGGGTCTTTGAACGACGACCGTACGGACAAGACCTGTTGGGACCCACTAGCCGAAGCCGCAACTTTCAGCTCCACGAGTAGTTCTCTCTCTTCCTCGGCGTGGAGATCTCCAACGCGTACCGAATCGCGGTCGAACACGCAGGGTCGACCTGTTGAGGAATAAACCGCTGGGATATCAGCTGCTGTTGGACCGGTACGTGCAAACCCGAGTTGGAGCTTCAGATCCTGAACCACTACGCTTACCAATCCACGTATGCGTTTGACCAAAGCATCTTCAGATGGCGCGTGAATTCCACCAAAGGTTATCGTGTGCGTTGGGATTTCCAAGCGGGAGTAGCGCGCTGATGACACGGACATAGACGAACGGTTCTGATTAGTGGAGAAGACCATGATTGTAGAAACTGGATGCTTCTCTCGGCGATCTTCAATCACTTTCGCCGCCTTTTTTAGCGCGTCGCTCACGCTCATACCTTGGCCGTTAATTCCAACCGCCTCCACGATTCTACGGGCCGCTCTCCTTCCACTGGCCGTCATCCTCCGTAACGGCAACAGTCGTTTGGAGCTCGCGGAGAACACGACGATCGACAGACGATCCTTGGAGCTTAAGGTGGAAATCACCGATCTCATGAGGCGTTTCATCATCTGAGACTTAGGACCGCCCATAGCTTCGCTAACATCAAGCACCGTGACCAAATCGATCGGAGCTCGCCGGAATGCCGGTGGCGCTCTGACTTTGAGAACCACCGTGTGAGTCTGGTGGCTCCTCCCGACCGCCAAGATGGCAGATTCCGGCAACAGAGAGACTTCAATGGGATGATTGACCGTGACTGGACTTGCAGCGACTTTCCTTGGAGTTGGACTAGGGTTCACAAAGAAGCCTTTGAAACGAAGCTCGTCGTCGTCCTCTTCTTCGACATCGTTTTCTTGCTCTTCTAATTCAGGTATGGTATTAAAGACAGAAGGTGAGATTAAAGGCTCGTCGTCGTTATACACTCTTAAGCTCTTAGCCATAACAGTAACATCCTTCACCTTGAGCTTGTTCTCTTCCTTCCCGGAGAACAATGGCAGCTCTTTCCACGTGGCGCTGCAAACTGGGCAGATTAAGATCTTCAAATGGGCAGCGACGCAATGGATATGAAACGCGTGGCTGCATTCCGCCGTGAAAATGGCAGTTCCTTGGCCGCTTCTGACGCTCTGCGAGCAAACTCCGCATCGAGTAGTTAATTTGGAAAGGCGAAGAGCGGCTGCTTTGAAGAATGGGAAGCTCGAAGGCGACGATGGGTTTGAGAAATTAAACAACCTAGGGCTATTGCTGGTGTTGGTGGGGGTGGTTTTGCATTGGAGTTTAGGGCTACTGTTTGGCGCGGAGGCGGAGGTCCGACAACGGAATCTTGGGCTTGACACGGGTTGAGATTGTAAGCGAGGCGTTGATGGGTTGGAAAAAAATCCAAACTTGGAGCTGATTCGAGGACTGTTTGTGTTTGCTGTTTTGGTCTTCTTGGTGTTGGATTGTTGTTGTGGAGGCTTTTCACCAAAGAATGTGGCGTCTTTCTCTTTAGGAATGGACGTGCAAAACGCTCTTCTCCAACCACTAACCATCGTCAAGAAACAGAAAACAACTCAAACCCTGATCTTCGTTAAGGAAAGGATTTGATTGAGAAAGGTAATGAACATGGGACGACAGGAATGCAGTGAAGGAGTAGAAGTAGTTTGAACTGAAGAGAGACAAAAGAGAGAGACGATTGTCTTAACGTTGCTCTTTCTTTGGTATCCAAAAGATTTGCTTTATTCTTTATAGTAGCAAGCAAGCAAACAATGGTGAAACTTTTTCTAAACTTAAAGCTTCTTTGGTTTTGGGATTTGTAACTGTAACTGGCAACTGTAAGTTGGTACCTACAGTAAAAAGGTCAACGACTTTGGGTAACACGAAGAAGAAGAAGAAGACACTAACAGTCTGACACTAAGATAACTCACACCGACCCTTTACCTGGAAAATTGTCAAAACTCACAGCTGATGAAGAAAAGGATGCTTTGCTTTGAAACTCATACTTTCACAGATCAACTTCTTTTGTTTTAGGGATTAAAACTGTTTGGACATGAGAATTTTATGGATAGGTTGGCTCCAATACATTCACTGAAACCCTGATCTGTTTTGATCTTATCCTTTTCTTTTCTGGTGGGGTACGTTCTTTTCTGATAAATTGAAGCTCTTGGCTTTACTTTAGGAAGGCATAAGTGCCTTTTCCTGGCGTTTTTCTCAATTGTATTTTTGGGTTTACTACTATTCTGCTGATTTTTTGTTCTGCAATCCCTAGGCAACAGAAAGTTTAATGAGCAGGAATGGATGTGTATGATTAATGATTACACATTGTCAGTTCGTGATAGCGAGTCAGTATCAAAGATGTCTCATTTAATGCTACTCATTGCTGTAACGTCTTCATTCCGGATTGAACCCTTCTTCTCAATACATGCCGTTTTATGTTATTCTGAACCCTTGCTGCTAATCCATCTTTCACCATGGTCAGGTTCAGTTTGAAGGTTCGTAATAAATTAATATTTAAAAAAGTTTAATAATAAATAACCTTATTTTTGCATAATACAAAATCGTTTCCGATAAACCCCTTAATATGCTTAAGTAAAACAGTCATACCTCGTGTTATCAAACTTGGATCGGATCAGTCGGTTTGATTGATCAGTTATTTGGTCCAATTAATCTTAAAAAATGGTCTTAAATTGAACCAGTTTGAATCGGTAAAAATCGGTCAATTGATCGGTGGAACCGATCCAGTTCGACAATTTTTTATTTTATTTGATATTTTTTAATATTTTTAATATTATATATAATTAAATATAATTATTACATAATTATAATATCACAATGGTTCGATCGGTGATTGAATCGATCAAACTGATGATTAATAAAATCGGATGATGATTAATAAAATCTCCAAATGACTGATTCGAATTTCTAAACATTGATCGTACCACTGCGGTAAATGTACAAAGACAAAAATAATGTGACGGGCCAAAACCTCATTAATTGAGTGCAAACTCAGAGGGAACTTGTATAACTTTTGTTTTTCTTCTTTTCACCTTTTATATTCTCAAGGTGAGGCTATGTCTAAACGTCACTAGGTGTACAAACTTAACTTGGTACCGGTTAAGGAGGTAAAAGAAATATTAAATTAAATGTAATAGTTAATTACGTATCCCATGTGGCACGTGATACTTTTCTTTAGCAACGCATGTATTGTGGAATTAAATAAGTGAATTTGTACCTAAAAAAAATAAACATTAAAATAAAAGAGAGTAAAGTAAACTACAAAATTTAGAATCGAAATCACGTGACATTGCCTTATATGCCCATATTATTTGAAAATAAAATTAATTTCTTTAATTAATGCACAAAAAGTTTTTTTTTTTGAAATTAATGCACAAAGAGTTGCAATTATAAATTAATCTGCGTATATTTAAAATTTCCTTTTCTTTTTTACTTAATAATGAAAAACATTAAGGCTTGATTCTATATGGTGTCATCATCATTATCAACATTAATATCGGGTTGAAGTCTCACTAAGTATTTAATTTGATTTAGTTAAAAATTTTAATAATTTTTATTCATATATGTTACAAATAAACTATTCAATAAATCAAAAATAAATTTGATTTAAATAATTATTTAATATCAATTATTTATTTTATTACATTTATGTAAGGTTCTGAACAAATTAAGTAGCACAGATTTGAAACACCGAGAAAATATACATCAAATCTTTTTTTTTATTAAATCTTATTTATATATTTATATGAGGTTCATATAATTGTATAGATAAGATTTAATGAAACATGATAAGAATATTATAATCAAAACAGAAAATCTAATCCCGTGAAAATAAGATGAAGTGCACCAATAATTCATAATTATCTGTACTTGTACCCATTAGCTCCACTACAAAAAGAAAAAGGTTCAACAAATTCTCGCATAAATATATAAATAAGATTTAATGAAATATAATAAGAACAATATAACCGGAACAAAATTTTCGCGAAAACAAGATCAATTTCACCAATAATTCATAAATATCTGTACTTGTACTCGTTAGCTCCTGAGAAGACTACAAAAAGAAAAAGTTTCCTACTTGACCTATCGAGTCAGTACAATAGTAAAGAAACCAGACACCCTCGTAAGTTCATGTCCAATAATACCGACTCTGAATATGACCTATCTGTTACTGTAACTCAAAACTCTCAATTTAAAGGAATAAAGATATAATACCAAACATGTACAAAAGGACATTCTCAATGTATCTGTATTAATACGTCGAGAACTGACTCTGAAACAACCATCCATGAAAGCCAGAGCTGAAAATGGGGTTGCAGCAGAAACGCGTGGAGTTCTGGGACAAGGACACGAAAGACAGATTAGGTATTGACAGGCAAATGCATGGAGTCCACCCAATGCTTTTCTGTGAATGTGATTTGATTTGTGGAAGATATAATTGGTGTTCGTGCTCCTGTGAATTGAGCACAGGACGAACACATGTCAAGTTGCATAGCCATTTGTTGTTCAAGTTAGGGGAGGGACACCAATCACAATTCCTACATTTTTTATATGCAAATGGTGCTGATATCTGAGTCCATAATGTATTCCACCTGCTCCTCAAGCATCCAATGACCGACAGCATAGTCACTGAAAGCACGTGCCACGAAGAGTTGCAAGTACTTATCCATACAACATCATGGGAGTCCAATTATAGAGACAACTTAAGATCGGACAAAAAGAAAATTACGAGTTCCGAAGGACGACCAAATGATCTGATTCTTGGAACTGAAATATGAGTTGCTGCCTGCTAAGTTGCTTAGATGACAATGGTCTGGTTGAGACTTACATATCTAATCGATTAAAAATTAAATAGAATATAAAATTATAAAATATGATATAGATTATATTTATCAATAGACAATTTTAAGATTTAATTGAAAAATTATTAATTAAAAATCATTAATTAATTTAATTTATAAAAATTTAGTAATTAATTAATAAACTAATTAATTTTTAATATAAGAGTTATAATCTAATCAAAAAGTTAAAATTAGGGATGCTATAAAGGACCCAATCCAATCCTAACTTTATGAATTAAGTTTAAATTAATCCAATTCTGGTAGCCTGAGGGACTAGTGCGCATAACTCGAACCATTCAACCTACACAATGTTATCTTTGACATAAGTTAGACAAACTGTTGTACCAATTGAAGTAGTCCTTTCTTTGGCCCTCATGCAGTTCCACGTTCTTCAATTATAGGTATTCCCAAGCCAGTAAAATCAGTAATCACCTGCAGGTGAAGCAAATTATCCAAGAAGTTTTCAATTCAACAAGTCACAAACACAGTAAACACTTCCCGAACAACCAACTTGCGTCAACTTTGATCACATTTCTCACAACATAAGATGACTTCAAAACAAATCAGATTCAGACATAAACAAACATGAGCTAAAACTACATTTTTTCACGCAATCAAAACACTGATGAGGCAACAAATCTCAATGACCACCCAACCCAAACCATCCTGTCAACCCGATCCGGCAACCAGTTTGCTTTTGTCCGTCTCCCGATTGAAAGGGAACGTTCTCTAGGTTCTTAATTTTGATTTCTCCATTGCCCTCGGAGCTACGAACAAGAATAAAAATGAAGTTCAGATGATTCGTATTTCCAACCTCAATAGGATTATACATAAAGATGTTAAGTAATAGAAGATACTATACATGCAAAGTGAAGAAAGTAGCAGCTTATAGGAAATCCTTTGGAACTTGGAACTAGCTCAATCTAGTTGGACTCAGGCATCATATCAACATTATCATGTTGTTTTGAGACATAGAAAATATCTCTTTGTACTCCAATGTCAAAAAGGTAGTATAGCATACATACCTAAGCCAATGGCATCAGAGCTTTTCATAATTTTAAGCCTCTTGCAAGTTTCAATAAACATCCTGGAGCAGAAACAAATGAATTTGAACAAGGCAATCTGAAAGAGGAGAGAAATCCAAAACAAGGACATATCGGGGAAATATTTTCTTTATCTCAGATATGAAAATGCAATATAATGTATATGCTTCAAGGACCCATATAAAATATCCACAGCCCCTAATCCAATTACTTGATGATTGATATGATCAGTACCTATGTAGCAGGCGCCTCTCTTCTCATGTTTTCGCAAGTGAACCTACAAGGCATCTAGTGCACATTCCTCACTTCAAGTTTTAAAAATAAAGTAGTAATGTTTCATCAGTTTCCTTAGATAGGCTGGTATGAATTCAGCTTTTCTATGCATCCTGAATTACAAGTTGGGCAATATGCATTTGACAGGAATCGTTTGCATTGTGTCCCATATGCATATGTAAGAGTGATTGTATAGCCAATGGTCTTTGTGTGGGATAATCAAAATCAAGCCAAAGGATGAAAAACTGCAAAACTTAGTTGTTGTTTAGTTGTTAACTATATCAAATTTTTGCTTTCAGTTACATTTTCTTCTACTTTCTTCTCTTTTTTTAATCACACCTAGCTTTTATTTTGCACATGGGAAGTAATTCATACAGCAGGTCAAGCTATATTTATATCAAATGCTATGTTTTACACTAGGGAAAATAATGGAGATGATGAATGCAAGAATATGAGAGACTAAACAAAGGCAAAAATATGACATTAAGACTTACGCCCACGGTACATCACCAACAAGCATCCAGTCACCATCCTTATCTTCAAATGTCAGCACATATTCTGATCCGTGCAGAAGATCTATCAACTTACTCTCACTCAGCTTTTCCCTCCCCGGTGCTCCATGAGAGCCAGATTGACCTTAAACAACCAGAAACATGTAGTAATAACAACCATGCAATTTCATTTCTTTTTTGAATAAAGAATCTGATAATAGCTTCCTACACAGCAAATTCTTAAGTACAAGATTATCCTGAGCATCGACTCAAAGATTGAGAACATAGAAATAGCTTACCAATGGTAAATCCACTGAACATCTTCTCAAGTGCAGAAAACAAATCCGGGTAAGTGGAATAGTTTCTCAGATCAACCTTCCTCAGATATGGGGCACCATCCATGCTGACTTTGATGAAAAGAGTGTCGGGACCAGGCTTTCCATCAACCTCATCATTGTTCTTTGAAGTAGTAGCCAAAGTGTTCTTCCGGAATGATTTTATTGGAGGCCAGCCAACAACCTGTGCTCTGTTAAAGTGAAAAAACAACCATGATCATCATTGTTCCACACTTTTCTACTCCCTAATAACAAATCTTCACAGTTAACTAACTTGGCAGCAATGGCATCACCGTTGTTGTAGGCATCAGTCTTGATCGGCTTAGTTTCAGTTGCAGCAAGAGGCTGTTCTTGCAATGTTCTCTGTGGTAACTCCTTCAGTATAGCTGAAGGGGCCCCAGAAGGCCTAGATGGAAGCATTGTATTGACTCCCGAACTAGCAGGGAACTTCACTTTCCCCGCAGATTGCAGAGACTCAGAATCTGCAACACTTGCATGAAACATCCAGTTCTTCTGTATATATGCAGAACCCTTAACCTCCGAGAAACCATCCATGGTGTCAGAGAATACCCTTTTACTGCCTGAAATAACATGCTTCTGTGATGATGAGCAGATCCCGTCCTTGGAGGGTAGCAAAGGAAACAGAGGTTTTTCATCAAGTTGCCCTTGGCTCAGCAAGGAAGGCTCTGATTCTCTTTCTGGGGATTGAGACCCTGGAAGACCTAGTCTCAACTCAGTAGCCTGCAAATTGATATTGTTCTTATTTCCTTCAGACAAGCTTGGAGCTCCAGAGCTGTCAACTGAAGAACAATCTGACAATCCAAGATAATTTCTTTCCCTTAAACCACAACTGATTTGGGAGATGCAATCAATGGAGGGTGAAGAGGCCACTAAAGAGGTATTGCTGTGCCCTTCCTCCTCCACATCCAGTAAAGGCGGAGACATCAGATTCACAAGTCCTCAAAACAGCCTCCTTAACTGGAACATACACATCCCATGTCACGATTGGTTCTTTTTAACTAAAGTATAACGTGTATATTAAAACCGAGCATTCAGAAGCTAAAAGAAACTACATAATCATCGCCGATCCTCAACTAAACACACTTTCCTCCAAATAGAACAAATAAATGAACAAAAAACTTTACTATTACCAAACGATCATAGATCTTAAACCAGATATTTGAAGGAACTGAAAATCCTTCAATGCTTTAATAAGAATAACAGAAAATAAGCGGAAAAACGACATATTTGGCAGATAATTCCTCCAAGTTACGAACTTTCTACGTTGGGTGCTAAAAACAACTTGAGTTCATTCGATATCAACATAGTACGAAAACGAACATGCAAGGTTGTATTCTGCTGCAACTTTTTGAGGAATACAAACTACTAAGTTAACAAGTTATCCAGAACTCCTCCCATAAACAAGAAATTCCAAAAAGATGAGAAAAATAAGAAAAGCAATTTTCATGTGGACTTTTCCTTGTACTTCTTACAAAAATGAAAAATTTCCTATTACAAAGGAAAGACTGATAAAAAAAATATAAAGAAAATACAAAAAGATGAGATTAAGAGAACGCGAAAAGAAAGATAAATATTTATAAACCGGAAAAAAAAACAAGACTCACAGATACACATTTAACTATCAAAGATCTCGCAACAGAAGAACTCAACTTTCTCAACAATCCACTATTAATAAAGAAAGAAAACAAAAGATAGAATGCTTCCAACAAGAAGATACCTGAAAAATCCCAGTAAACCCCGACCGAAGCAAGGCTAGAACACCGATCAACGCTCTAAAAGAAAACTGGAGGAAAAAATGCAGAAAACGAAGTCGAACAAAAGCACACGATAGAGCAGGAAGACAGTGCGATTGAGGAAGAAGACTTCAAGGACCATCCATCAAAAGCAGAAAGCTACAAGGAACTTCGGCCGACCGAACTGGATGCTAAAAAGAAATTACAAAAAGCTGAGAGGGCAAAAAGGAAATTATGCTCCAAGGTCTGTGTTATTTTTGAGTCAATTCTTACAACACTCGCCGATCTAGGTGGGGATTTTTTGATCCTACGGCTGGTGTTCGTTCCGAGAGATTTATCTCAGCCGTTGATGTCGTGGGGACAGGAACAAAACATCTGCGCCTGTCGTTTCCTTATATTTTCCGCCAGACAAAGTCATGCTCAAAGATCTTTTTAATCCTCACAGATTCCTACTTTTGTAGCATTATTATTACACGATTGTCGGCTATTAAATGTCAATTTTGCCCCTCGTTCTGAGTCATGTCGTCTTTGTTTTCCTAATGTCGTTTCCAACGTTCACGTGAAAAACGAAATCGAACTAGTTGCAAGATAATTATAATCGTATCTTATTTATTGTCCGCCCAAATATATAAATACAGAGTACAAAACAACTTGCTCTTAAGTTACACAAATGCCTCCATCTGAAATTCTGACTTCGTGAGTTAGGCTCACCAAAAACCTACTCACAACAAGTCCAATAAGATTGGTGCCTGTCTATTTTATTTAAAATGAGTTAATTTTTTTATTGTTATTTTTAATATGTATTAAACAAATTATTAAATATATAATAATCAATAAATTACGAGTATCAAATAAAATTTTATTAAATTTAAAATTAAATAATATTATTTATTAAACAATTAAATAAATTAATAAAATTTTAATTCTACCTTTTTAATAACAAGATATTTTCATGATAAATTTAGAATAGAATTGAACAATTTTTATTTATGAAGAAATTAAATTTTAATTAAAAATTTCTTAAAATAAAAACTATTTTGTTTAGTTAATAAAATTATTGAAATTAATTTTAATTTATAAAATTAAATTAAACTAACAAAATAAAAAGTATAAAATCTAAAAATTCAACAAACATTAAATCGTCAAAAAATTGGTATATAATAAAGATCGAACAAAATAAAAGAATTTGGAATTCATTAAAAATATTAAATGAATAAGCTTATTTTATAAAAATTAACTAATTTATTGATTAATTAATAAATAGACAATTTTCTAATAATAATAAGAATTATTAAAATAGTTAAACTGAATAAAATAGACAGCTGTTTATATTTTTTAATTATTAAAAATATGATTAAAAAATATTTGATTTTTTTTCTCCCTCGTTTGACCGTATAAGGACCAAATGTCATGATTCACGTGGATATCACAAGACCGGTTCGCCCGTCATCCACACCTAACTAACATCTATCACTAATCCTCACCCACCTATTATTATCATAACCAACTTGTGTTTTTATTATGTTTTATTAAATTTTATTACTATAGTTATATAAATTTTATATAATTATATAAATAAGATTTAATAAAATATAATTAAAACAGGTAACTGAACAAAGAAAATATAAACGCATAAAGCATGCGATGGTTATTGCATGACAAAAACCGTAATAATGAAATGCCGTATTGTGAAAATGAGGACATTATAGTAAAAACATAACATCGCTTAGTAGATGTCACCAACTTTGCTTTTTATAGCTACAGGTTTTGCGGGGCTGTGTCACGACATTGGGACCCTTTGTCGGGAAACGTCCGCTTTTGCCGCTTCGCTTTAACTCCATTAATCATTCTTAAGTAAACCATAAATCCCAGTTAACTAGAGGGTAATTAAGTTTTGTTTCTTCTAGGCTAATTTTAAGCCGTTGGATTAGTACTAAATTGACTATTTTGAGGCGTTTGTTTATCAGGCACGTGTCCTGTCACTGACATCAGACAGGGAAGTTCCTAGGTCAATGGGCGTGGGGTCCAATCTAGTCTAGTCTAGCACGCTCTTGAACCCAGTTCACGTGTGGACGATAGACGTGAGTATCGTATCTCATCAACCGGGTTGGCCCGTTTTTTATTATGTTGTTTGGACATTAGATCTTGAGAAGCCCAGATCAAGATGATCCCTTACATGTGGCCCTAGTCACTTGGGGAGAAAATCAATTACTTAAAAACAGTTAAAAGTAGCGAGTATGAGTTATTACTCATGATTTATTTAAATTGCGTAATTAATAAATTATTAGTATATTAACAATTTTATAAGAATAATAATTATAAAATTTTAAGAAATAATTTTTTATATAGATTTAAAACTTGCAGAATGTGAACTAGTAATATTACATTACATAACTAGTTTTTCATTTAGTTGATTAAATTTTATTATCATACCATGCTTAAGATCATATTTTATCATAATATTAGTAATGTTTTAAAAATCAAACTGATTCGATAAGTTTAAAAGTGAAAACTTTGAACCAACTAACGTTTTAATATAGTTTTAAATTTTTAGGTTTGATTTAGTTTAATACAAACTGACCAGTTATTAATTAATCGATTAATTTTCATAAACTAAATAGTTTTTATAAATCAAAATAAACTAATTATTTTTATTTAATAATATTTTTAATTAAAATTTAAAGTTTTCAATAAATTAAACAAAATTTTAAATTATCTTTTAAAATTTTAAATCTTTAACTAATTTTATAATAGTATAATATAGTTGAATCTTTTAAACTCTAAATCTTTTATCTTACCAACTAACTTGTTTTAAAAACATTGATATTTAGTGATATTGTATTTACTTTCTCGTTTCCCAGCTGGCATAACTAGTCGTTAACAGCATACGAACACGTCAATTCCAACAAGTGTGGATGGGTCGTATACTAAGAAATCAGGGACTTCACACACTTGCATTTGATGTACATGATAACATGGTTGAACTAGGATGTTACCAGACCACATATCGATAATTGTTCGATTGTCTAATCAGTCAGGTATTTCAAGCTTTAACCCGAAAGGAGCTAATGGAGTTTAGTGTGTAATAGCGAATCAAGTAAACGCGTGTCCAGTGTATAACTTGGTTATGATGTTAAAGTAAGAAAAGTAAGAAAAGGATCGACGAGAAGCCACAAGGAAGGTTCGTAGTTGGCGAATAACGACCAATGCAAGCCTGCAACTAAAGCAAAGAACAATTATGTAACCCTTCAAAAGACGCCAACGAATCTTCTTAACTGAGTACAGTGAGAACCAAAAGGACATGGAAAGTGAAATTACCAACTTGAACTCAGCTGTTTCTAGCTCATCACTACGAGAAACAGAGGCTTGCATAGGAAATCGTAATACTGGTATGAACACAAGAACCTTAGTATAGTATGATCGAAAACAGTTAAAGGAATAGGTAAATGGAGGCGAAAACGTTATTATTTCCTACGAAGATTTGATGACTTCTTCCCCAAGCATTTCAACTTCGAGTCCCACACGGCATAACTTCCAAGCAGCCAGATACATTAGGCTGCTATTGGTCAATAAATATCGACTACAAGTTGTGTATCACATGCTTGATCGTCGGTGCTTTTGTACATCACTTGCTTCATCAGTTTCTTTGGCTACATCTACACTCACCATTCATGGAACAACTAGTTGACTTCAACTTGGACATTCCTTAATGCCTCCATTAGAAGTCTAAATAATACTAGACCAAGCTTCCAAATCATGACCCATCTAGCTTTTTTCTTTTAGAAGAAGGTAGAACTGACAAGAACTTGAAAAAGTTTACAACTTTCTGTTCTACAGTTTTAACTAATAGACCAGACAGTAGTCACATAGTACTGGAATGTGTCCTCTTTAGATGCTGTTTCACTTGAAGTTCTCTATCATTGTCCTTTAAGGTCTCAAAAGGCCAAATTTCCCATACAGTTAAGTGCTTGTTATAGCGCAGAGACTTCTTGATATATATATTTTTTAATACAAAGGACAAAAAACAAATAAAAAATATTCTGCTCCACTCATAATACCCTATTAGTGCAGAGTTCTGCGGTAGAGCGCTTCGTTCATATTTTGGTGTAAGAAATCGCTTACGATTATCGAAGGCTTATGGAGAATATGCAATCCCAGCCTTGATAAAAAGGCTAGAATAGTCAGGCTATAGACATACTAATTCCCTTCCCAATTGATATGTTGAATTTGCACCTCCCATATATGGTGAATTAATCTTTGAGTACCTGTTATTAAAGAATTAATGTCAGTCATTACTCTATTGGAAGAAGAAAAAATGTTAATAACTTTCAAAAAGTCTACTTCAACAATTATACTGTAATAACCAAACACTCGTGTGAGCATGAGGGCTGAATGAACTCCCCAGAGTTTTGCAGCCAAAGGGACGCCCGCTCTAATATTTTGTAGGAAGCCTTCACACCAATGACGGAGGCACATAGAGTCCAGTGATGCACTGGATCTCTTAAGATTATTAAATATTTTTATTTTTAATATATATATACTAGGACTGAGTTATTTAAGGGTTAGTAGTACACTGGGCTCTCCAAAATTTAAAAAATTTAAATATTTAGACCCTTCCATCTTAAATTTTTAACTCCATCACTACTTCGCACCATCAACTTTGGCAGTTCCTAATTAAACCTTCAACTGTAATAAAACTGGACCTTTATTTTACCGCCTCATCTATATTTAATTTGACCCCACCCTCGTTAGTTTGCTCGATCCTAGGCTGTAGCAAGTCTTGATTTTTTTAACTAACGGATATTATTTCTTTTGTTGTCATTTCAAAGGAAACGAAGAAGAATTTCTCTTTCCCCTACTCTGTTTCAAAAGATCTTTGGCCCACTGCTTGCTCCTTTCTGTTGTATCCAACTTCTTGGCCAGGAAAAAAGAAAGACCTGCCCCAGAAGTTGAAGAAGCTCCATAGCTCCACTTCTACAGGGAAATGAAATCCCATAAAAAGCCTGTTAAGTTCATACCTGTACTGGGGTAGGGCACCGAGCGGTTTATGTAGTACATATTCGAAAAATGAAGAAAACCCTTTTTAACACCTAAAGCAAACTATCCTCTTTGTCTGAAATTCAAGATGTTACATGGCACTTAGTCCTATTGTATTGGTTCAAATCAATTGCATCACATAAAAAAGAGTGCAAGTAAAATCTTAATAAAGTAGGGGCTTGGACAACTATATAAAGAAACATAGTCATAACCAAATCCCCAAATGCATGCTTAAGCATATGAGGTAGGTGTTCAATTTTGCTACATATTGTTTGCAAAAGAAAAGACATAACGGAGCCAGAACACGAACAATCAAACGCAAGATTTTTTCCATGAACCCGCTTCCTGCTTTAACATTATAGACAGTTTCATGAACCCTGTTTTTCTTTTTACGTGCTCTCTTGTTTAGCACTAAGCAAACCAAGGCTTTGCTTTTCCCAATTCTTGCTAAGCACTCAAGAACTTGGTCCCCACCCTATTCCGTACCATGGCCCTGACGTTAGGTGTATCTTTACATGTACTCATCATCAAGCAAGCTTTAGCTCATTTTATATAAACCCTACAAACGACGCCATCTCACTTCATCATTTTCCCAACATTTTCCTCTTCCTACCTTACACCATTTTCGCTTTCTCCTCACCGACACATGAGTCGAGGAGGAGGTATAGTTTCAGGAGTAGTTGTTGTTGTTAGCTATGGAAAGTCCAGATCTTTCGCCTCCCCATGTGGATGCATCTAGGCCGTCCCTTGGTTTCCCTCTTGGCACTGCCTTGCTCTTAATCGTCATCTTCAGTTTAAGTGGTGTTTTCTCTTGCTGTTACCACTGGGACAAGCTCAGATCACTCCGTCGATCTTTCTCCAATGAACGTGATCCTGAGCCCGACATTGAAGCTTCACCTTCCAAGTTTAAGCCTGCCAACATGGTAATTTCCTCTCTTTTTAGACCAAATTTAGACAACCTCGTGTCAAATCAGCTTTGCATTTAAAGAAATGGTGATCTATGTTCATTGTTTTCTTCTATCTGGGACAGGTGTTTTCACTATCTGATGTTGACACTCAAACCTTCGCTTTTTGTTGGTTCTTGCTCTTTTCAGGATGTAAAACAAAATCAAAGCCAAAGCTTGCCAGTTTTAATGCCAGGTGACCAGGTGCCAAAGTTTATAGCATTGCCATGTCCATGTGAGCCACCTCGAGAAGAGAAACCAGTTCCTAAACCTCAAAAACCACCCAAACCGCCACGATTTCCGGTTCCTCTGTATTAGCAAACTGTCTATGAGGTCTGATGTACATATTTGAGTGATGAAGATTGAATCTTTACATTGGAAATATTAGGTTTATTTCCATTATTATCCTCCAGTAGACTAGACCAACTTGTATACAATAACCTATTTTTTTTACTCTTTGTATGTGATATGTTTCTAGGAGGAGTCGAAAGATTAGGAGAAAAAAACACTAAAATCCAAGTGTGGTTGATGTGATTCTATTTCTTGACTTGTTAAAGGGACCACATTTACTGTGATTTTTGTACTTCTTTTTACCCCTCCTGTACTTTTCAACTTTGATTGGAATTAGTGGTGATCGTTAGTACATAGAAATACTTGCTCCTACTTTTGCTTTTCTGCAACTTTGGATCTCTGGAATTTGGAGCCTGAAATGAAATGGTTTAGTTTGTAATGGACAACATGAGTTAAACTTACCATCTCTGTTTCACTTTACAAGAGGATTACGAGTAGTCGACAAAGTTGGTCCTGCACCAGAATTTGCAGCAACTTTGGTTTTGTCCATAGTTTCTGGGTTTTCCAGGACCGAAAGTTCCAGTCTTTGAGAGTAATCTGAAACACTAGTCTTGTGGCCGGCCATATCCAAGCAAAGATACGATTGTCCCAACAACAGATAGGCTCCTTAACGAGTCAGTGGAAAAGCAAGATCAAATCTGCAAAATCTCATTCACATTGGCTGTCGGCTGGTGCAAAGAAAGATCAAATGATGGAATACTTAAAAAATTTTATCAACAGATCTTTTTCAAATTAACTCAGCTGATACTCAGAAGACATAGTGGAACTTAAACAAATTCTTTTCATCTATTTGGTTGGATTAGATTGAAAATACTGTTTTCATATATTTCATTTAGAGGACGTGATCTGCAAGGAATTGTGCAAATTAACCTATTTAATACATTAATGTTGAAGAGGAAAAAAAAAGAGCAATCCATTTGAGGTGTCACAACACAGAGTTTATAATGCGGCCGTTAAAGAAATTCTCTCGAACACTTACTAAACATCATATCCATTCCAAGAGATAAACAGAAAGCCACATTTTCATGACCTAATTTTACTGTAGCTCAGTGCTCAGATGCTTTTTTCATGCCTCCACCATCCCTCAGGAGTCGGGACAAATGCTTGGACTCCTCCCATGAAAATGATAAGTCATTTCTATAATTCTATTATGTTTCTGGTCGATGATGCATACCAGTCCATACAAGCTTTCCTTCACTTGAGCCACCTAACAAGCAACCGTACATGACTTGATTTGACCACTCTCCTCTATCAACCGTGTGGGCTCTCTTCTTGTGCTTGAAGACAAAAGCTTGGCTGTCCCTAATTCCTCCATTTTCGGCCTTGGCTTGTATCCTCTGCCTTCCTTGGAGGAACTCGTAGGTGGAACCGCGTTTTGTACGAGTTCCTCCAAGATTCGATTCCTCCTGGTTTCACTAATTTTCGCTAAAGTTCAGAATTTTAAAGCCAACTAGTTCTGAACCCGTGCTTTGCACGTGTGATTACAAACTAAATAATGAATTTTAACTGCAGAATTGAAAGGCAAATACAAGTACAAAATCTACATATTACATGTTATAAAATCAGATTATGATAAAATAGGAATCTGATAGATAAAATGAGTCCCAAAATATGAGAGCCATATTTATACAAGTGCAAAAGATAGATAGTTTACTACTTAAGTACAAAATACTTGTAGGCCCCAAAATAGATAAATAGTTTACTAAACAAAAAGTTGCCGATAAAAAATTGGTTATTCTTAAACATTTCATAATTAAGTTAATTTTTTTTCTTTTAATTTTGGTGGTCAACATAGTTGAAGACATTTGTGGTGATATTAAATCACATAAAGGTATATCCTTATCAGAAATTTCTAATATTGGTCTCTTCATTTTAGAAATCTGGGTGTCATTTGAGCTGAGGAAATAATGTCTGTTTCAGTGTGACAAATCGCAGCTCTATCATCCTGTAATTAAATAAACTCAATAAGTGGAATACACAATACATGAATATATTGAAAAAATAGATGTTCATACTTTGTTATCAACTACAAATAGAGAAATACACCTATTAAGAATGTTTTCTGAAAAGTAGCTCAGTGATTCAATTTGATTTGAATTCTGCAAAATAAAAAGTATCTTATAAGAGAAGTAGATATGTTGGCACTTTCTGTAGGTTGCTGTGTTATTGTTTTTTCATCAAACAAGAAAATTCAACTTTGTAAAGCAAAAGATTATCTTATAATTTCAGATGTAGAAACTGATTGTGGTACATTTGATTGAATAGAATCCTAGCATAAATTTAAATGAATAAGAATATTCATTCATGTGTGATCCATTTTATACATAATATTAATGGTATGTACATACTTGTTTGTTCACATTAGGTAAGGATGACAAAGGTGCAATATCAATAGGAATGTTACTTAGTGATTCATCCAGAATTGAATCATGCAAAGAAAAACTCAATAATTGATTATTGAATGCCTATTTACATCTAATTAATTTAACAATGAATGGTTTTACAATGAGATAATATATATCTGAATTTTTTAATATAGTGTCAATGAAAAGAAAAAAAATAGATAATCGAACTTGGTAGGAAATCAATCATATAGTTTGTTAAGTACTAATTGTAGCCAAGGCTCCAACAGAAGTAATTTGCTACAATAAAACAATTATAAAAATAAAGAATACCGAAATTTTCTTGATAGAACATTAAAAAATTGGAATGTGTAAAAGTGGTGTTAATACTCACAGCTTCATTAGGATTTATCAAGACCAGTGGTCCTACTGAAAGATCAGTAGCAGTAGCAAAATCACTCAGATAACATTCCTGGAAAAATATTGTATTTCGTGAGATCAATATTGCTACAATATATACATATCTGTGTATATCACTGAAGTTTCATGCAATGATGAATAGTTGCTATTCTTCTTTGTAGTGGGAAGTAGAGTAATACCTAAGACTGAGGTGGATAATCCATGTATTTATTGATTAGTTATCCATTACAACTTACTTTCTTCACAGTGAAACTTGAAGATTTGTTGATTTTATTAAATTCTGTGACTTGTACCTTGAAAAGATAAGTTTTCTTAACCAAGCATTCTAACTCATTAGGAAACCCATCTTCATCCCCTTCCTAATTAACAAATTAATTATAAGTAAACACACGAAAGAGTAGATAATTTATTATCTAAAATAAAAAAATAAAGATTATAATCTTTTACAAACCTTAATTAGACGGTTTCTGAGATCATTTGCACTAACTTGAATCAATAGGAAGGCTTGATCATCAAATAACACAAATGACTCTAGACCATCATAAGCATCTTTTACTTGAACATGTACTTTATATTTAGAATACATAAATATATCAAAGATTAGTGTTAATCGTTACAGAATATTAAGTTTAAATAAAAATATAATTACCTTAATTTAAAATCTTGAACAGTAGGGATGTCACGATTAATCAGTAGTTTTGAAGCATTCCAAGCATTAGAAATCTTGATTTCTCCTGCACGAAAAAGGGTGATATGTTCTTTTTTTTCCACAAAAATGAACAATGTGAACTGCATAAAATGGTTTGAAAAAAATAATGTACCAACAGAGTTTGATATCATAACAAGCTGAAAAACAATAACGATTGAAATTGCTTCTGTATCCCTCATTGTATTCAACAAAAAGTCATCATATTCACCAAACAATGTGCGCTTGATCTTGTTGTTACTGAAAAATAATATTAGCGCATAAATATTATTTTGCATACAAAGAGTATAATACAATAGTTATTGAAAGTAAAGATAACCTTTTATTTGTCAGATATAGATTCATAAATTTTGTTTTGAGATTATTCCTTTGGAATTCTTTACAAGTTTCATATGCAATCATCTCTCCAAAGACATCTGTTTGACAGGACAAACAATTTGTCAATAAAGGCTAAATAAAGAAATCATATCATAAATGACTTATTGCGTTAAAATAGAAATGGAAACCACTGAAGAAATATATATATATATATATATATATGATTACCAATTAAATAACCCTTAGGAATCTTATCTTCCAAAATATCTGTGAATGGCACGAAATTGAAAGAGTATAGAGGAATATCCAAATCAACAACATTGACTGTAGTGCCAAAGTGGAAATTAACCTTATATTTGTGTTGACTTGCTTTATAATATCCAGAATTGTCAGCCACAACAAATTTATGTATGATGACACATTTACCTTCCCCAACTGGATCACGATGCTTGGTCACTAACTTCTATGTTCCAATTGTAGCCTGGATTTTATCTCCCTGTGAAAAATTAACAGATTTGTTTATAAACTATAATCATTTTAACATAGTTAACTATCAATATCATTAATAAGAAATAGAAAATGAATATACTTTTTGATCAAGCAACAACATTTGCAGATTAGAGACAACATTAGGGGAATTTCAATAAGAAACATTCCACAGCCTAATAATTCTTACAGCTATTTTCCAAGACTCCTTCCCAATATGCAACTGACCAATGTAGTTGACTTTCATGGAAAACATCTTCACATTACCTAAAAAGCTTTTTAATTCAAGGAACATGTGTTAGGAAACAAAATCTTAATGAATATAAAACTTAAAAGATAAATTAGTGAAGCATTCCAAATGAGCTTTATTTATACAAGGCAAATAAGTCGGCAAAGAAAATATGAATGAAAGAAAATATGGAAACAAAAATCACTCAAATCATTCAAAACTAAAGCTTCAATCTATAAAATGTAAATAACAAAATAAGCAAAGAAACTACAACATAAATGAATCAAATCAATTTAATATAAAAATGACTAATTATATTTGCAAGTGGTTGATGTTCCAAAAAAATATAATATTAAACAGTTCATAAATGTTTCAGAATAAATGGACCATAATGCTAAAGATCTTAAAATATTTCTTTATAAACAACATTGAGTGTCTCGGATAATGCTTCATTTTTTGTATTATGAACCAGGATTTTGAGTCCATGCTTTGATTTCACCCTTGAAACTGCCACATATAATTGTCCATGTGTGAAAATGGGCCTTGGCAGATACAATTCAACATAATCAAGAGACTGACCTTGACTTTTGTTTATCGTCATACAATATGAGATATTTTATGGAAACTGTCTCCTTTGAAGTTGGAAGGGCCAAATTGACTGTGTAGGTGTCATTGTCTTTCTAGAGATGTATACTCTTTCACCAAAGTGAGTCCCAGATATATGTCTAACTTCTACAACATTAACACCAAGCTGTGTAATAATAAGTCGTGTGCCATTGCAAAGCCCTACAGATTGATTAATATTTCGAATGAGCATAATAGGAGTTCCAACTTTCAATATCAATTTGTAATTAGGCAAGCCTGAGCACTGCAATGTATTTAAGTACTCAACCAAATGCAATTCTTGCAAGAATTCACATTGTTCATTTGCTGCAAATATAGAATTAGAGCTTAGGTATTCCTTAGCTTCACCAGGAATAAGAGATAGAATATAATCATCAACTTTATCAACAACATCCAAAGTTGGAGTTAAAATAGCTCTACCCTTTAAGTAGCTTGGATCATTAAATTTTGTTAATCTCTGGATAAGTTGAATCAAAAATAGCTGCAACAGGATCACAAAACTCAGTCAGTAGAAATTCAGGAGGTATTTCCACAAATGCTTCTTCGTCATTAGGTTCTGATAATTTTCCATCTCCAATCTTAAGCACCCAATCTGAAAACTCTTTCAATTCATTAGCATTAGTATTTTGAGAATTTACATGCAATCGAATGTTTTTTGTCAAAGTTAGGACTTGACAAAGAGGTCATAAGTAAGAAGACTTTATAGCTGTATGAACAATGTCAGGTCTAAAACCACCACGAATTACAGGTAGTATTTGTCTGAAACCACCACCAAATACAACAGACTTTCCACCAAAGGGTTTGTAAAGACTATCAGGAACATCAAATCTGAGAATATCATAAAGTGTGCGGTCTAGAGACTCAAAGCATTGCCTCTTAACCATAGGAGCTTCATCCCAAATTATCAATTTAGTTTTTTGCAACAACTCTGCATTGAAACTTCCTTGTTTGATATTACATGTTGATTCATCAGTCAATTGAATAGGAATAGCAAGCCTAGAATGAGCAGTGCATCCAGTAGGAAGTAAGGTTGATACGATTCCACTGGATGCTATAACGAGCACAATATGACCTTCTGATCTTAACGCACTAGTAAGAGCGTTCCATATGAAAGTTTTTCCTATTCCACCATAGCCATACAAAAAATACGTACCTCCCTTGTTTTGAATTACAGATTCCATAATTATATCATAGACAACTCTTTGTTCTGCAGTCATTGTGCTCAAAAGAGTACGTAACTATTCTAAAAGTAGTTGCCTATTAAAGTTTAACTGATCTGCAATAAATCTATTTTGCAAATCAAGATCAACATGGCTTTGAGGAATAGGCATTGGAGGAAAATCTTGCAAGCTTTTACCATTTGCTTTTAAGAGATTGTCAATCTCAGCTAGAACAAAATTTTGCAATTGAGAATCTGTAAGTCTTCAATTTGTAACAAAACATTACAGTTGTTAATATTGAAATGGTTTTCACAAAAAATTAGAATAAATGTTTCAAGCAATCCTAAATATATAACGACACTAAACATTATTTGACAAAAAGTATAGTAAGTCAGTATAACCTAATGTATAAACATAAAAAATGAGGAATATTGGAAGGAAAATAAATATTTGATATAAAATAATTCATGGTATGAATGACACAAACTGAAAGAGTATGAAGAGAAATATAATCCAATGCTTGAACAAATAAAAATACAGTAGTTTGGAAAGATTTCCAAGATTATGTTGCTCACCATTGCATTCATATATTTTTTTTGCTGAGAATAAATAATATCTTCTGCAAGAAGTCTCCATGTTTTGTCCCATACATATTCCGGTCGTGAAATATAATTAGACAAAAGCATTGTAATGAATAGAGATCTCAAATAATGAGCAGTACCCCACAAAGATGCTTCATTAATATCATCAATATTCTCTATCATCACTTAGTAACCCAAGTTAATAACATGCATCCATAAAAGTTGGATAAATTATTCCATTAACGGTTCTTATATCTTCATAGCTCTCTGAGCCTTTCACTTGACTCAATAGGAGTCTGAGATAGAAAAATTCACCAGCACTCGGTGAAACATGAATCATTCTACCAATTTTCAGTCCTTTGACTCTTTTCTTTCATTTTTTATTCTCACTTTGGTAGACAAACTTAGAGGGATACTCTGTATAGGTAAGTTGTTTACCTTCTGGAAATTTCTTGTTAGCCTCCATCCAAGCAATAAACATGCTCTCTTTGTTCCTTGTCTTCTTAGCAACTGATTCAAGTGTTTGCCCTTCTATAAAGTATATTTGCTGCTGATTAGGAAGGTGAAAATAAAGCCTCTCAACGTATGGTTGTCTATAATGAATTTCAAAACCCAATATTCTAGAGCATGCTTCATGAGAAGAAATAAATCGACAATCTAAG
>JAOTAX010000198.1:3633351-3648915 GCA_025629825.1 Erythroxylum guanchezii | reverse complement strand
ACAAACATCATGGACCACACCGTTCCTTATAGTTTAAAAAATTGAAGTGAAATGGAGGATTTGGAAAATGTACGGATGATAAGCACTGTCATGGGAAGCAAAGTCTCAAAGTCTTGGACCCTTGACAATGACCAAAAGCACATGCAAGCTCTGGATTGTCAAGGACAATAGTTAGTGGCTTCCTAGTGGTCTTATCCTAGATGCTGGTGACGATGACGTTATCTAACAACCTTTTCTTTTCTTTTTATAGCTCGCCGTTATTTTTTAATTATTAATAAATCAGATATATTTTATTTTTAATTTAATAAGTTTTGAAATTTTCAAGAAAAATTATTATACAAAGTTGTAGATATCAAGGGACAATTTTTCTGGACTATTGCTAATTAATAATATTTTAAAAATCTAATCCAACTTGTAAATTAAAAATTTAAAAATTTAAAAATTCGATCAGAACCATTATAAAATTGATGAACTTTTTAATAAAATTAAAAAATTTTAAATATGATCAAAAGAAATTGTTCTAACATATCAAAAAAGTTAAAATTTATTAAATAAAAATTTATTAATTAATTTTATTTTATAAAAAACAAATTAATCAATTAATCAATTTTTAATAATAAAAATTATTAAAATAAATCGAAATAAAAACTTGAAAATTGAACTGAAAATTTACCCGTCTCAAAATTTGAATTGATTCAATTTTGTAATTATTACTAATAAAAAACTCACCAAATGACCAACTACTTATTAATTTAAAAGTTTCAAGTCTAATTTAAATATTTCAAGTTTAATTTATAGTCAAAAGATTACTTCACTTTAATTATTTGGATGATTTATCAAGAGTGGAGATAATGTAAACTTTTAAACATTAATTAAATTAAAATTATCTATTTAATTATAAATTATTGACTGCTTAAGTGATTTATTTTAACCTATTCATTAGTTTATGTACTCGATAATTTATTGAATATGAATATGAATATAAAAAATAATAATTAATAATTTTATTGACCTTTAAAGATATTATGTATAAAGAATATTTGAAAAAATGCTTTCTTTTAACTATTTGGAGAATCAAAGTAGGTAGTTCTAAGATGAATGGTTGTGGTTAGTGGAAATCCTAATTAAAAACCTAAATTACTAGTTAGTGCTCATATCTTTATTTTATGAAAAGTTGGATTAAGTTTAATTAGAGAGAGAGGTTGATGGGGGTACATGCAATTTTGCATTGGAACCATCCAAATTGCCAGTTTGTGTAGATAACTTAGATATGTGTTTAGTTTAGTGGATTGTGTTAGATCATCTTTGGTTGAATACTATTATAATATGTAGTCTCTGATGATGTACTAGTAAAAGTGGAAACCTTACTTTTATAAGTACTACTTAATGATTCTGTTACCTAATCAATAAAATTTGTAATCTGCAGTGTACTTTTTTGTTTTTATTTTTTGTTATCTTGTTCTTTATTTGATGCTTACATAGCTAAAGTGGATTCACACATTGCTGATTATTTTTTTATAATAAATTATAAAATCTTTAAGTTATATAACTCAATTGAAAATATTATTATCATAATGCTGACATAACATTCATATCAATATAGAAATTACTATTTAGTATGCTTGGTAATGAGCTAGTTGAGTTGGGTCCAACTCTACACAAGCTATAACCTTTTTAAAAATTTTTATATTTAAAAAACAAAATAATGTCATTTTTTGGCAAAGCATTATCGTTTTCTCTGTAACCATCTGGGCCTTAGGTCGAGTTGGGTCTAGACAATTTGAGTCTGAGTCTGGTCAGAAGCTCAGTCAAATCGGCCTTGGCTCGAAGTGGTCCAAACCTAGTATTTTGAGTCATTAAATAATTTTTTTTACATAATAAGTAATGACAATACATAACTATAAATATAAAAATTTAAAAATTGAAATAAGTGTTGATTCACATAATTCATCCAAATATTAATTTCTACATATTTCATAATTATTTTAAAAATGTTAATGTAAATAAATTTTTATTCGGATTATTAATATTTAAAAGATTGAATATTTAACTAATTTTTTTTTAAAAAAATTTAAAAAATACTTTTTAATTAATTATTCTTTTTTATTAAAAAGTTCAATTTCCAACTTTTTATATATGTACAGTTTATACATACATAATAATTTTTAATTATTTGTTTTTAATAAATTATTTAACAATTTAATAATAAAATTATAAGATTCGTCGAGTTAACAAATCAACGACGAACTTTAATGTAGAACGAATCTACATCATTAAAGTAAAATATTTAATAAATTTAAAATATTTGAAATTAAAATTTTAAGTATTGGAAAATCACTACAACAGCCTTACTCTGATTAATACTTTGAAATACAAATTCAGTATTGGGTTGGCCCAATCTAAAGCAATAGTATTGGGCCTCAATTGATACTATTTTAGCGCTGCAAGGTTTGAATTGAACCATACCTTCAATTTCCCTCCCAATTCCCAAACAGTTCTGAATGACAAGCAGCCACCAACTGCTTGTCGAAATGCCAAAGCAGAGAATTTCCATCACCCATCTTCACGAAGCTTCACAGGATCAACACACACCCCCCGTTGCGTTCCGTCGATCTCAGCGACTTCTCCGTCTAACACCCATTGTTCCCAATTCCCATAACTCGAAACCTACAAAGAATCGCACAAATTGTCCACCAAAGAGCTCAAACAATCCCAACCCATCTCACAAGAAGTCAGTTTCCGCGAATCACGTTCCTGGGTCGAGGAGGTCTTTGCGTTTGGTTGCTGAAATCGAGAGGACTTCCGGTCGCCGGCGATCCCCGAGGCTTGTTGGGAAGGAAGGCGCTGTTAGTAATAGCGAGTCTACAAAGATTATTAATTCCGGTTCCAATGGGTCAGTGGATAAAAAACCTAAGAAGAAGCAAATTAGTCGTGTTTCCAGTATATCTGCACACAGCAAGAAGGTAATTTTGCGGAACGAAGCTGAAGGTGAAGTGGGTAAGAGTCCATGTAAGGAGGTTTTCCAAAGAAATGAAAAGAGCTGCGTTGGTCCAGAAGTTGTTTTGGGAGTCAGTGCAGAAGTTGTTTTGGGAGTCAGAGGAAGAAAATTTTGCAAGAGAAGTGAAGAGCTAGAGGGCGTTAGTAAGAAGAGAAAGAGAGAGGAGGAAGAAGATAAAGGCAGTGTTCAAATGTGGACAGCAGAAGAAGAACGTGCTTTGCAGAAAGCTTATTTCACGGTGAAGCCCACACCGAATTTTTGGAAGAAGATCTCCAAGCTGGTATTCACTGTTTTCTTTTTCTTTCAAAAGATCCTTTATGTTATATTAGGTGCAGCCAAAGTATGTGCTTTAATACATAGTAGCAAATTTAGCACTCTTACTTGTAATCTTTTAGCTGTTCGTGAGAACTATATTTGATGTATATGAAATTAGTATTTATCAGTTTCACCTGAGTATCAATGGCTTACTTGATAAACAGAATCGAGAACTTAGTTGCTCTGGTAACTTCTTGGTTTTCAATCAAAATCGTTTTAGCTGTGTGGTTATCAGAAGTTGACGTCAGACATATGGCCTTAAGCTCCTTCTGTCGTGGAGTAGCATCGACGACAGTGAGTTAATGATATCGTTTATACAATGACAGGTTCCAGGGAAATCTGCTCAAGATTGCTTTGATAAAGTCCATTCTGACCATATGACTCCACCCCAACCTGTGCCTCGGTCAAGGCAAAATAAACTAAAGTCATCTACTGTTTCAGGTTTCTCACTCTCTGCAAGCAAGCTACTCGACCCCTGTGAGATAAAGACGAAAAGGTTGAGTTGTTATAAACGGAAGGGTTCTCTTGCCGCAAAAACTGTCAGATTGTTGTTGCAAAAGCATTGTCAAAGAGATCAAGTTCACGAAGCAGACCTATTTTCTGTTCTGGAGCCCAACACGAGTTCATCCACTGTTGGATCTTTGTTTGATGTTGTAGTCTCCACTCCAAAGCGTTTCCGGGAACAGGATCAGAAACAGCACGAGACATCTTCTTCTGGGAGTAAAAAGCCTCTTTCAAGGTTTAGTGGTTCATTTGTGAAGGATCTTATTAGTCCCCCAGTTCTGAAGCAGGTGAAGAACAAAGCATTACATGAGAAATATATTGACCAATTACACTGCAGGGAAGCTAAGAGAAAATCAGCATGTGCACAAAGAGGAAAGGGCACTATGGATAAAGAGAATGTTGAGGAAATCAAATTTCAGAAACCAGATACCATTAGAACTGCAAAGGAGGCCTTGTTTTCTCATGCGCAAGATGCCCTTTATCAGATCAAATGTCTTCAAACCAGTGCCACCGGCAATGTTTCTGATTTTGATGATGAATATGTTGACGTTGATGACATTAATGAAGATGAACATGAATTGTAGCCATTGTAGTAGTTCTAACTAGTTGTGCCAAAGTTGGCAAATATTTGACGATCTAATGTCACTAATTGGAGTTGCCTTGTATAGCAGTTGGATTCGAAACTTCGTCCCACAATGATCTTCAGATTCTGTTGTAAACTTCTGATTCTTCTTTTTCTTCTTTTTTTGAGAATGGTCAATTCCTAATTCTGAATTTATTAAGTTGCTTTTCCGTAATTCTGTTGGCTTGGCTTGGCTAATTGGTGGATTTTGTTGACCAGATTGTTATGCACTGTGACTATTGAAATTGATGGGTAATATACATGAAGATTCAGCTCCGTGAACACAGATAATCATTCAAATGTAAACCAATCAGACATTGGAAGAATCGGATTCAAATTGGACATTGAATTTCATATTGTTCGTCGTCAAACTGTTGTGAACATCAAGAAGTCGTTATCCAATTGTTGTCAGTTAGATATAGAACAACAATTTTCTCTGTTGGATACCTCATCCTCTACAAACTATAAATCTAGCTGTTCTTCTGATGCTGTTGATGTCAGCACTGATGAGCAGAGGTTCGTGTTAAATTATTTTCTGATGTACCCCACAGAATTCCAAGAAGCAGGATTCCAGGTAGTATCCAAGCAATGTCTTGAGGGTTGAGCAACATATTTGTTTTCGTTTAAACGTTTCCTCTGGGTTTCTGCTGACCTCATAACTCAAAAATTGAAAAAGAAAATTTAAATCTGTTCCTTCATTTGGAACAATCTGATGTTGAGCTTAGTAGAACATATTTAATCAAATTTTCAGTTTTTCTTTGTAGTAATCTGCTCCTGTTTACATGATCAATGATTTAGATATCCTTCCAGATTCAGAGACAAAATGTCACTTTCATATGCAATTTTAGACTTCAATAATTTGTGAGGTTATGTCTTCTACAGCTACCCCATTATGATGATTAAAAAGAAAGGAATTATTGAACTCTCTGACCACATATTCAAACTACATTCTTGCTCTTTCATGGAATTTCGACAAATATTCTTTATCCATAATCTAGTCAGAAGTTGATGGATTCTCTCCATGGAGGAACTTATGCTATGCAGCATTATTAAGACCTGGCCTACCTTGGAATATGTAACAGGTTACAAGATGGAACTTTTACAGATACGGAACTCTTATTGCATTGGAGCATTTTATTACACCTGGGAAGATAGAGAAGATCCATCTATTCAGAGTTCAGATCCGATAAAATGACTACCTTACTTTTGACTTTCTCCTCCTAGAGGTATCTTCCTCCATAACCAGCAGTTCTAAACAATGCTTGCTTAATGTCTTCAGGGCTTACCATAGTTCCCTGCTCAGGATGCTAAGTCATTACAAAGAACATGTATGAGAAAATAACAAGCATATATCCCGATCAAAATCAGATTAAAAAGTTGTTTAACAGGTTAGCAGAATTGAGAACCTTACCTCTGAACAAGAAGCTTGCATTGAGAAATCATTGAAGCAACTTATAACGCACTGTTCAATCTCCAATCCTAGCGCCTCAAGTGTGTTCACTGTGGATAGCAACAACCCTGGTTTGGCTGCGCAACAGATATCAACTTGGGTATCGATCTCTCTTCTTTCCACATGAAACTGCATGTCAATGTACCAAATGATTCAACCAGGGAAACTTGGTGCTTGACCAAATACTAATTTGTGGGGGTTCTCAATCTGTGTCATATCTGCATCCATACCTTGGGGGAATTTTTTACAAGTACCTCGTTTGGCTTCTGCTCCTTGAGGTTGGTCAATAAGTTCATTTGATCTGAACCCTCTTCACCTTCTTCTTCTTGCAACTTGTTGATCCTCTCAAGCAGTTCTTTCATATAATCTATAGTATCTCCAAGTATGGAAGTTCTGTCCATCTGCTAGCACTCATACCCACTTATCAATTTATGCCTCAAAAGATGAGTAAAAGAAACTCTACTCACCGTAATTTCTAATGTCAAGTTAAGAAAAGAGATTCAACAACTAAGGAATCACAGATCACCTTGCTGATCTTCGGGACTATTGATCTTAACATAGAGAGACGGTCGTTCAAGCGCTTTCTTCTCCTTCTTTCCGCCATTAGATTCTTCGAGGGCTGCCCTTCTAGCTTCTTAGACTTGTTCTTTTTAACTCCACATGGAACCAGAAAATTGCTAGCTTGTTCCACCTCAACTTTGCAGCCATGTTTTCCATCTTCAAAACTGTGAGTGCTTAGAAGACCAATCTCTTCGTCCTCAGCGATTGATGGATAATCCTCGTATGCTTGACATAAGGATGTGTCATTCTTAGCATATGATGTGCCAATCTCTGGTACTGAAAAGCTACCAACAAAAGGGCATGTTTGGTCAGTGAAAGAGTACTCAAAGTTAGGTTCTGTTGAAGAGGAAAATCCAAAAAAAGAAGGATTTGTTGTAGCCAAGCTTGTAGTGTCATGAAAAGAATCCAAGTTCCATCCACCGGAGAAAAACTCGGTGGTATCAGATGTGAAACTTGTCCAAGTATCCATCTTTGGAGCTTGTAGTAGCTCTTCTAAGAAACTATGTTGAGTTAGGTCCATTCTCTCTGTCTAGAAAGGCTCAAAAAGAATTATCAGGAAGTAAAAGGGAAGATTGGAAACATGGAGTTGCACCAAGTTGGGAGGAATATATAAGAGACCTTTTTGGTCATTGTGTTAGTACTATGTCTCTCACTGTGTGAAACAAGAAGCACCATACCTATGGCCCTTAAGACTAGAATGGAATCTGCTTTTCCCCTTCTCTCTCAAGGTGAATTCATGTCTTTTTCACCGAAATTATCAATAAGACAAGCTTAGTATATTTAATTAATCTATCCAAACCCTGAAAGCTTTGACCAACAGTTCTGTATCAAACCAAAAAAGAATGGAGTTAGCATCATATAGGGTTGTATACTGTCAGGTATATGTATATATATATATATATATATATATTCAACCTCATAATCATACAAATTTCTCATCTTCATCTTGGGAAAATATTTCTTTTTCTCTATAAAATTTAAAAAGTTTAATGAGTATTAAACCGTCATAAGATCGGCTAAAAATTAAATAAAACTAAAGAAATTAAAAGATGATTGAAAATGATTGTCATTATTTATCGAAGATGTCATTATTTATCGAAGAATTTGAAGTTTAATTGAATTATTAAATGAATACTAATTGATTTATTCTAGTTTATAAAAACTTATCAATTTACAAAAAATGACCGATTAATTAATCAATTAATCAGTTTTTAACAACAAAAATTATTAAAATAAATCAAACTAAAAAGTTGAAAACCGAACTAAAAAGTTAGACGACCAAGATTTTTACAATTGAACTAACTGAACCTGTTAAGTTTTTTAATCATTACATTTTCCAATTACTAGGTCCGAAAAATAATTAAACATAATATTATTGTTATTCTGCAAGTGATTTTATTCTTGACCCTTATTTTAAAGAAAAGTGGGATAATTACCTGATATTTATTATTTCTAAATATGAGTTTTTACTTTATTTTATTAGTTATATCAGCTTGAAACTTTATAATTTATTATTCTAAACAAAAGTAAGCATTTGAGACTACTTATCTCAATGCAAGAACGTTAATGATTCCTTACTCTTTGCATGGTAAAATAGGTTTAGTATTATATATATTCTGTCTCTAAATTCTGCAAGAGCAATTTCAGCATTTCGATCCCAGTGTTGCATTTTGTTTGGGAAGATGGAAAAGAAGACGTGAGATCAACGTAGGGAAGAGTTTGCTTTTTCTTTTTCCAGTACTAGGTCAAAAATATTATTCACTTTAGTGTATTTGCATTTTTTGTCTGTCTGTGTGTACTACAAAAAGTTGATTCACCAAAATCGAGTGAACATACTTGCCACCTGAGCTGGTTAATATAAAAATTCTAATATTTTGTTTTAAAAAATGATATTGACACATGCCATAATCAATAGTACTTGAACTCTATTGCTAAGTTAGATTTTTAAAAAACATATACGAAAATGTGAAATGCCTCTCCTCCCCCAGCTAGCTAGCTTAAACTCAACGTCGACGGGAGCGTCCGAGGGCATCCCGGCCAAGCCAGGATTGGAGGCTTACTTAGGATAGTAATGGTGTGTGGATAGCGGGCTTTTCCCGTGAGATAGGGATTACCAATATATTGGTAGCGGAACTCAGGGCCCTCAATTATGGGCTTGCCTTCGCCAGTGCCTACACTTGAGAAGGTCTTCTAGTCGAGTCTGATTCTTTGGAAGCGCTGCGGTGTTTATCCCTTCCTTCTGACGCCCTGGTCTTCCATCCTCTAGCTCATCTCATTTCGGATATCAATTCTCATCTGGCCGGGATTACCTACTATCATCTCAAACATGTTTTTCGTGAAGGAAATCAGTGCGCAGATTTTTTAACTCGCTTAGGATCAACAGGAGCAAATATAGGGGACGTCTGGGTTACCCCCCTCCTGGCTTCAGTCCTCACTTGCGCGCTGATGCGCTAGGAGTTATGTTTAATCGTTAATGTCTTGCTTATCTCTCTGCTATAACAAAAAAGTTTGTATCGTTATCAATAATATCACATTATATTTTAATGTTTTTAAAATAATACTTATATTTTTACGGAGTTAAGTTTTTAGAAATTTTTAATTTACGAGTTGTAAATTTAACATTTGTCGTATCATAGTTAGACAATTTAGACCTATTAATTTCTGATGCATTTAAAGGATGAATTTTTAAACACCTATTAAGTATATAATTTTTATCTTAATATTCTATTAAAAACTTAAATAAGTTTTTACTGTTACCTATATTACCGAGCACAAGGAGTATTATTTTAATAATAAGAATAACAGTAAAGAGTTATTTAATCGCAACTTTAACCTAAGGTAAATCTATAGTGGAGGAAAGAAGATAGTGCAGCTTTAGAAAAGGGTCAGATACAACTATAGATTTCTGCTGCTTCTTCGAAACAGTGCATTTAATGTTCGCAGGTCTATTATTGTAACATAATGATCTGCAGAATCAGTCACGTTACAATCAGCTAAATACGTCTCTTTGTTCTATTCTTTTAAATAAGTTTAAGTTGTGTATTTCAATAATCAGGTAAGGAAGTGAACACACCAGCTTTTTACTATTGATGTTTGCAGTCAGAAGGGGTCACATGAACTTCTGTAATCGATGATCCAATTGTAGAAAACGTTTGTCCCTATTCTAACTAAGTGGAATTTAATATTAAACTATTTGTTGAAACTTTGATTTTAAAATTAAAAGAAGAAAATTTGAGTGAAAATGTCATTGTTGGTGTTTATTTAGAATTTTTAAATCATTATTTTTTAATTCTTTTCTAGCCACTAACTCTATTAGACTCGAATTATTGGGTGCAAAGATGAATAAATATATTACAGTATTAAAATACAATTAATCACACTTTAAAAAATAATATAACATTAAAAAATAAAAAACGACAAACAAAATAATGTTGAGTAAGTAGTTTCGAAAGTCGGAATAAAGACATCAATTGTATGCAGTCTTTTTTTGTATTTGACAAAAAGACTGTTTTCGCAATTTAAACCTATATTTTTTTTGTTACAAAAGAATAACCTTATTAATTGTTCAAAAACTCAGCTTATGCTAAAATTCAATAAACATCTTCCATAGCTAAAACAACAACCAAACATTAAAAAAAAATGGTAGTGATATCTTCTAAAAAAGCATGTATATATATATATATATATATTTACTTGGTAGGATTAATATGCTTAATTTTTTTACACTTTTGAAAATTCCGAATTATATGAATAATGGAGAAATCTCATAAAAGAAAGATTAATAGTTCTTGTCAGTGTTTTGAAAATCGGATCGAACCAGTCGGTCGGATTGAAGAACCAGTGACCTGAAGTATGAAACGGTCCAATTTAGCCCTTATTTTTGTGAATAGTTAACCCGTTCATTTTGTGGTCGGACCGGCAAAAATCGCTAAAACGATGAAAGAAAAAACCGACCGGTTTATTTAAAATACCTTGATTTTGATGATTTCAACTTGAATGAATATTATGATTAGTAATTTTTTTAAAAAATCTTTTTGATGAAATATGACCAATGAGCTTTGTTATTTTATTTTGTATTATACTGGTGAACATAAAAAACAAACTTGTATGTTTTAAAGTTTTAAAGTTTAATTTAAGTTTACAATTAGATAACTAATTACATAGTATGTTTAAATTTTATCTTATATATAATATATATATAATAAAAATTTATATATTTATTAGCCACTGGTTTGATTACGGTTGAATTTCGGTTGAACCATTAATCCTTAAATCAATTGCTTCTCCGGTTCAGTCACTGGTCCGGTTTTTAAAACATTGGTTCTTATAAATTACTTAATGATAAATGATCGTAGATATTATTGCGGGTCAATCTATTGAAGAGTTGGGTACTTAACTAATATTAAGAACGTTTCATACTGGTGGAGTATTCACCGAAAGTACTGCAGAACATGCACGAGCTCCCTCTAATGAAAAAATCAAATTTAACGAAGATTTGGTTCATCTCACACGTACATCAAAAATTTCTTATAATTAAATCCATAACAAATTTCGCATTAAATCCATAAATATATAAATCCATTTATTTTTCTAGAAAAAATATCTAATTAAGGGAAAAGTCCCAATTATATTTACATTTTCTTTATTTACATGATTATCGATAATGGTCCAAACAAGTAAAAGACACACTTCTCAAGAAGAGAGGATGGGGACAAAGCATCGACCCCGATGAGATCATTGAACACTAAGCCTGATGGAATTCTCATTTATTATGTTAAATTCAATCCTATTTTATAATTGGTTAAATGCAGTGTGTGACTGTTTAAGCCTATCAGAAGTATTTGTAAGCTCATTTTAAATTAATGCAATCGACCTTTTCTGGTTGGCTTGTTCTTGCGCTTCATTGATTCTCTTCCAAATTGCACAACCTTCAGAACATTGAAGAATGTGTCTTTTTAAGTCGTTAACTAAAGAAGGAAATCACTAACCAATCATTGGATATGGCAAACCATGCTGACTGACTAAAATTATCTGGACTTGTTTAATTTGAAAGAAGCGCTAGAAAATTTATATTGAAATATTAAGTTTTTAATAGTTTATTTAAACAGTATAATTTACAAATTATTATACAAATTTAAGAACTTAGTCCATGTCTATATGGAAAATAAGAATTATCAAATTTGCAAATTTTTAGAACTCGTTAATATTAACTTTAAAAAAAAGATACGAACATATAATCTCATGTATAAACGTCTTTTTCGTTTTCTTAATCACTTTAAACATTTTCTCTCTAATCTTTTGTTTTATATTTAACTTTTATTTTTTGATTACATGATACTTCCTTTTAAGTTATTCACTTATTTGACCTAAATAATTTCTTACTTAATCTAATTACTTTCTTGTAATAATTAGTTTTATTTATTTTTCGTTTGGTCTTTTTTTATATATTTATTTACGTATTTTATCTTTTATTGTTAATTTTTATTATATTTTATATATAATATATTATGTATTGTATTATATATTTTTATATTTATATACATTTGGATCAGGGTCTATCCAAAATAGTTTTCTTTATTGTGTAGGATAAAATTGCTTAGTATTGAATATTCCAACGTCACTCTCACCAAATGTTGATGTTGAATTACAACGCAGAGAGCTTAGCATACAAATCCTGTTGTTTGTTTCTTCTATCTTCTTTCGTTTTTCGTAAAGATCCTCTCAATCCCCTAATTCAATTTTATGTTCCTTTCAATAATTTTAACGTCCTAATCAATCATTTGGACAGATGGTACGCCTTGTGAGTTGTGAAAAGGACCTCAAGAGTACGATTTCATGGAAAACCGCAGGCGATTTTTGGTCGGTCTGACCCCTGAAAATGGCATATAAATTAACAACTCGGCGGTTTTCCTTTTTCTTTTTATTTTGCTCATCTTATCAATACTTATTATAAATAATTAACAGTAAGGTTACGAATTATTAGATTTTTAAAATTCTTGAGCTTTATTGAATTTTTTACTAATTGTTGTTGTTAATAATTTATATACGTGAAATGAATAATTTAATCAAATATATTTTAATTATCATAATGAAAAGTTCAATATAATTGTTAGAAAGTGTCTAACTCATCCCCAAAAGCTAGCTCAAGAGGAGGAGGTTTGCACATTATTATAAATTCTTGAATGCCTTTGTAATTGTCCGATGTGGAATTCCTGACACACCCCCTTCAGTCCAGAGCAGGACTGGATATCTGATAGACATATTGGACAAAGGGACATAACCGGGTACCACCCCAAACTATCGAGACAAACTGACTCTGATACCATGTTAGAAAGTGCTTAACTGACCCCCAAAAGTTAGCTCAAAAGGAAAAAATTTGCACATTATTATAAATTCTTGAATGTTTTTGTAATTATTCGACGCAGAATTCCTGACAATAACAGTTAATATGACTTTACATAGCATGTACGTTTATACATTCTTACAGATATTAGATATCAATTATATAAAACAAGTCCGGAAATATTTATACAACAAAGCACAGCAATTAGCAGCAGAGATCGTACAGTGAAAAGAATCCAGAGGCAGCAGCCCACAATATCCAGTTTCCACCCCCACAAAACCACTTTTAGAATATTGGTTTGTGTGTCGTATTGCATTGCATGATCAGCTCTCTCTCTCTGCTCTTCATTTCGGTACAAAAATTCCTTATTATTTTGTTCAATGACTTGCCCTACCTCTTGTCGATCACGTAACTACTGTTCAACTTGGGACCTGCTCCCCTTCCATGCCACGCATTCCAGCAGATAACTATTTGCCAGGTTATTGTCAAGTAAAGTTTGGAATGGTAATGAGTAGGGTGAATCTCAAATCGAGATCATTTTTTGAAATATTTTTAAATAAATATTAATAAAATTTTATAATTATTTTATTTTTTAAAATACATATTAAATAAATTTTCCAATATTCATAATAATTTGTAATTTTTTATATATTTATGTAATTATTCCTTTGCCTCAGTTTTGATATCGTAATCACTTGTTACAAGAAGTGTTTTTTTCTCAATGGATTTCATTGTTGAGACATGCCATGTTTTATAGTTTTTAATGTAAATGTCAAAATCTCTGCTAAATAACAAAATTTATACTTAGTGTTGTTGTTGTAACATAAATATCAAAATCTCCAAGTTTTAAAGGTTGAAAGCAAAGTTTTGGATTATAGATTATGAAATACACTTCCATAGATGGTTATTATGTTAATTATGGTTAAAGTAAATACGATTACAAATAATACCCTAAGTCTTAAAATATTGAAGAAGAATTAATGATTTGGTTTTTAACAATAATTAGAAAATCGAACTAATTTAGTTCGGTTCGATTTATTTAAATAATTTTTGTTATTAAAAATTGACCTATTTATTAACTGATCGGTTATGTTTCATAAATCAGTACTTTTTCATAAACTATAATAAACCAATTAGTTTTTATTTAATATTATCGTTTTTAATTAAACTTTAACATTTTAGATAAGTAAAGATAATCCTCTCCACCCAAGGTCTATGGTGGAACGACACGGACTCCTCCATCCTTAACCAAAATCTCAAGTTCGAGTATTAAGAATTGAGTCACTTTAAAACTCGAGAGGGAAAGAAGTGTCCTGCTTGACTCGAATTTGAATTAGTCAGTTGCTCACGTGGTGCCGAATACTGAACGCTTTAACACAAAAAAAGATTGTCCTTATCTTTAATTATATTTTAAATTTTTAGTTTTTCAAGCTTTACTATATATTAATTTTATGACGTTTTAATATCGAATAAATATTTAAATTTTAAACTTCTTATCTTATCGATTTAATTTTAAATTCGGAAACATTACTTTTTAATTGTAAACATGATTTTGAATTACAAAGTACAAGCTACACTTCAATAGAGGGTTATTAAGCTAAGTATAATTAATGTAAACACTAAATAATATCCAATTACTAAAATATTGAAGAAATATTAATTATTTTATTTTTTGATAAAAATGATTTTAAATTGTCATTTATAATTACATATTTACACTTATTATGATTAATATAAACACAATTAACAAACTACACCAAAAATTAAAAAATCTACTTGAAAAAGTTCAATTCCTCCTCCTCAATCGAGATTAAGCGAAGCCTTTAAAATTACAATATTACAATATTTCACCTTTGCCTCTGTTTGTTGAAGGCAAGTGTGAAAGGAAAAAGATGTTATTTTGCCACTTCTACTCACGGGTCAAATCATCACAAGAAAACGAGGGGACTTCCCCAAAACAAACAGAGTCCTAAAAAGACGTGTAAACTAACTAACAGTGTCAGCTTTGTTCCATTCTTAGTATTTTGTAATTGGTTGTTATTTTTGCCTATTTTAAATTTTTATAAAAAATAAAAAAGGTAAAGGGGCTCCTTTGGTTTAAGTGAGGTCTCGGGTTCGAACCCCCTTCATGTATACAGCCGTTTAAAACTTGGGGCCAGAGCTTTGCCTCTCGCAAGGGACCTACCCGGTTCGAGCGGGGATTAGTCTGGGTGTGGATAGCTTAAAGGTTCCTTCCTATAGTTAAAACCCGCCTAGGACACCTCGTGGGCAAAAAAAAAAAAAAAGAATTAAATATGAATTTTTTATTTTTTATAAGATCAAAATAGACTTTATTTTATTTTTTATAAGGATAAAAATAAACTCTATTTTATTAATTATAAGAACGGGCCTTAAGCGAGTGCCCAGACTGCCTTTGCCAGGACGACTCTGGTTTCCATTACATATAATGTGATATTTTCGCCTGTTTCTCTCTTTTCCTTCGTTGTTCATCCAACTTGAATATAATATAATGTGACCTTTCTTCCTTGCTTTTTTTGATTCCAGGAGAAAAGCTTACCCACTTGCCAGTTGAACTGGTTTCACTGTCATATAAATGCAAGGTTGGGTCAGCAACAAACTTACGAAATGATAAGCTATCACTCTCTTCTAAATTTTTTAATTTTAAAAATAAAAATTTGAGATTTAATAAAAGAAATATAACTTACCTTAATTTAAAAATAATTGACTAAAAAAATTTAAAAGCTATAAATTTTACTTAAATAGATTTCTTT
>JAOTAX010000198.1:3618109-3633251 GCA_025629825.1 Erythroxylum guanchezii | reverse complement strand
ATATAACTTACCTTAATTTAAAAATAATTGACTAAAAAAATTTAAAAGCTATAAATTTTACTTAAATAGATTTCTTTGTTAATCATCAAATAAAGGATATGAAAATTTTACATTCCATTGAAATTATAACACTCGTAAGAGATGACGAGGACCTTAAATCTCCTTTTGAAGAACAATCTAGTGAAAATAAAAAAGACATTGTTCGCACTATTTGACTATAATTTTACTGACAATAAAGTCTCTTTTTTGAAGAAGAAGCTGATAAACTAATGCACGTACCGAAACAATCTTATTTCAAGCTAGGATTCAGGGATTCAGTAGTAACACAACCATAAGTTAAGTTTTATTTGCTTCTAAAGAAGTATTAGAGACTAATCTGAACTATTGATCATATGATATATGTGTTAAGAGACTATTTCATCACAATAATTTAAGCTGTTGTATAAGGCCAATTTAATTGGTTTTATATATTCGCTAATACACCCTTTCAAGTGAAAGTCTTTTGGGCTTGAAACTTGTATATGTTCACTTTACCTTGTGCTGAATAATATGTGGGTGGTAGAATTTGAACTCACGACCACTTAGTCACAAAGACTCTGATACCATGTTAAGTGACCGTTTCACTACAATAATTTAAGCTGTTGTGTGAGGCCAACTTAATTGGTTTTATATATTCACTAATAATACGCTCTTATAAGAGTATAATAAAATCTCATATTTTTCTAAGAGAAGAATGACAATTATATGAAGAATTCTGAATTATGATGGTATTACTTGATCAAACGATTCCATATATTTTGGATTATACATTGTAAGTAACCTGCTTCGTCCTCTTCATATCAGTTTTTTTAAAATCAAAAACAAATAGAAGAAAATTTTTAGATCCTCTTGCTTAAAGTTTTAATTTCTTTCGAATGATAAAGCCTTCTGAAATTTAGAACAAGATCACTCGTGACCAGGTGCTACTCATGGCTATCCTTGTACCTATTTTCGTTAGTGGGGAGCAACTTTAATGAAAATTCTCAGAACAGTCTGAATCTAACAAACCATATGTACGTCTTTTGCAATGATGAGGAAGGATTTTAGTCTGGAAATATGGTGCACGTAGGACACGTAGAAAAGGTTGAAGAACACCACAAAGTCAAAATGAGCTATAACATGAGGGTGAGGTTATATAGGATAGCATTCACAAGTCGAAGTTTTAGACACTATTCCATTAACCATGCATATGATAATTACAACCTTTTTCTTAATTGCATAATATACATGGTCCATTTCATAATAATTACACTCCAGCCATAACATTTTTTGTTCCCTTAAAGATCATTCCAGGAGTACAGCTTATCTATTTGTTTCCAAATATGGAGTTATTACAAGATAAAGAACAAATCCCATCACTTTTTTTTCAATGAATAAACATGTGAAGATGTCTAAAAGAGAACACAACTACAAATTTGTACCTATTCAACCATTTTTGTCTTCACGAAAAATTCCATTTTACGATCACTCGTAGTGGCAAACCTTTAGTATATAGGGTATAAACCCTAAACCCTAACAAATCAAGCACGGGCATAGATAGAATATAGCTCCTTTGTATTATCCGATCTTGTTGAAACTTGCATGACTTTTTGTCTTATGGACGGAGTTCACATGCCAAAGTCGCTGGCTATAGAGTCCAAGCCACCAACTTCGAAATTATGTCAATTTCCACCGTATTGGAGCATTATAGTGTGCAGGGTCTCAGCAATCATAGCTAACATTCGACATGATTTGTTTTTGGCAGTGAAATGAAATGCAGGCATTAAAGGACACAGATCCCTGTCCTTTCATGTTTTGATCGCTATCACTTTGAATGATTTGTACAATGCTACTACTACTACTACAGGAAGGGACGTCGAACGTATCATAATTCGATTTGTAGTCAGTAGTCAGATTGAAGAATGGCTTAGTAGAAGAACAGATATGCCTCCTGTTTAAGTGCATACATTCTCCGGTGTCTAAAAGCAAAAATCAACGAAGTTCTACTATGTCATGCATTTTTAATTAAGATGTGAATATATATATATATATATATATATATATAAACTACTCCTTCTTCAGAATATAGACTAGGAAAAATTTTAATATAGTATTAAATTCAATATTAATATAACAATATTTTATAAATATTTGAATGTACAAGATTTTTCAGCTGTAAAGTATTATATCATCAAATTATTAAAACAAAATTTTAATTTGAAGTGTGAGTTCTTTTTTTTTTTTTAATGTATATTAATTACTTTTCTAAAATAAAATTTAAGGAGATTTTAATACCTCTTCATTAAAAAGTTATAAATATATCCTTTAAAAGAAATTGGAGCCACAACTTAGCATTCCATATCAATCCAAATCTCACAATGTGGCCAGGTAAAGTCCATGGCCTATATGTCATCATCATATATACTTCGTCGATTACCAAAATTAGAAGCATTTCTCAACTTATTTGTAAGCAAATCGATATCCGAGGATTGATTATTCACGTTTACCTTATTTTCCAGCCTTCCTCTCAGGTTTCCAAATTGACGATGAAACATTTTCTTTCTAATATTTCCTTTATAGAAAGAGGTCATAAAAACCTGAAATTTACGTTTATGGTTTTCATTATGTTATTAATTATGATTATTGGCCAAAATTATACTGTTATATTGCAATTTTGTGATTATGGCAATTGTTAGACCTTTAAGTTCTAATAGTAGAATTGTGCAGTCATTGAGGAGTCTTGAACAATGTTTGACATTCGGGACTACGAAACAAGACAAGGACTTGCGAGTAGGCAAAGAAAACAGACATTATCGATGAGTTTACATGTATTGATATACATTGGTATAAATCTTCAACGAGATACAAGATTTGGATGTAAAACCAAAAGATAACTTGAAAGGAATCTTGAGTTGAAGATTAGCTGTGTCACATGCATGAAGGAGACATGTGAGAGTTTTAAGGATTTAATGTGTGCTCAAATAGACCACCTATGCCTAATGAACTTGACATAGAGAAGCATTGGATCGAACTAGTGTGTTATACAAAACTTGGGCTTAAATGACTTATCAATAAATAGAGATCAAAGGTAGAGATAAAGACCATATAAATGATCATCTGAAAATGGTAGAGTTGTTTATGAATATGGATGTATCATTCCTAGTTAAATGTAATATCTTATCTTTTTAAACATAATGTATCTAAATCCTATTAAAATAGAGATCTATTTGAATAGGAGTGTCATCCAATTGGTTATTATAATGTAATTTGATAAAAATAGAGGTGATCTACTTAGTTCAATTCAGTTAGAATTCTGAATTGTAAAACCATATATGCCTATAAATATCTTATTGAAGGAGACGAGAGGAGAGGAGAAAATAATACATTAAGAGAAAACATTCTTTCGTATGCTTTTGGGAAATTAATAAATGAATGTTTTTACGGTAACTCTTGTGTGTTTATTGTTGCATATAATTATTTAATACTTTCTTAGTATTCTTACTCAAGTATGAGAGTTAAATACTTTAAGGGTCGTGAAACGTTTGAAAATAAGGTTTTGTTGGTCAATAATCACGTGAGAAAGATAAATCTTGCTTAAACGATCCTAAACAAGATTGCCCTGTAAAAGAGTAAACGTGACTTTGATATAATTTGATATTTAGGAATGCAACTACTTTAATTATTATGTTATTTTTAATTACTGTCATATTTATTGTAATTGTTCGCAATCACTATGTTATGTACAATCAATTCTAAAGATAGAAATTATATTTTCTTTAGCAATTTTTAGCGACAGCATTGAAGAGAATGTTCTTTTTATTTTTGCTTATTTCAAAAGCTTTGAAGAATATAATTCAACCCCACTGTTGATTTTTATTTTATTTCCCATTTAATTAATTTATTTAGTATCATAAAAGTAGAACATGGCAGTATAACTAAATTATTGTAAGTATCGGATCAGAAGTTAAACTGGTGACATAAAAGATTTAACGTTTAAAAGGTTCAACTAGTATTAAACGGTCTTAAAATTGAAAAGATTGAGTAAAGCTAAAGAATTTAAAATATGATTAAAAGAGATAGTCCTTACCAATCGGTTATTTTAGTTTATAAAAACTTATTAATTTACGAAAATTGACTGATTAATTAATAAATTAATCAATTTTTATAGATAGTTCAAGGTTGAATCAATCGAACCGGTTGAATTTTTTAATAATAATTTATAATACAATTTAAATAAATAAAAAAAGTTGCAAAAACAACAATGAAAGGCCAAAATATGAAGAGGGTAGGTCCAACAGTGCAATTATGAGGGCCAAGGCTATATAGAACTCGTGAAGAAAGAGGAAACAAATCTTTTGTTCCCGAATCCTTGTTCAACCTGTGCCCTAAGCCCCCTCAGCCATTCATTGCAATAAATTTGATGGCTGAGGGGCTTTGGGCACTAAGGGAATAAGGATTCGAGAATATAAGAACTGATCCCGAAGAAAGGGTCATAAGACAGAGAGAGAGCTACAGGTGTGGACAAAAATCGCATCTATGCATGTTCGACAAAATGCCGGAGAGGATAGAAGAGTTGTACCATGTGAAACAATGGTAGTACAAATTGTAAAACTTGAAAATGTGAAATCAGCTTACCCAGATTTTAGAAGACGTTTGGTTCAAATTGAGTAATAATAATAAGATTAAGAATAATTTAGTGAAAAATGAGAATGAATATAGTCATTATAATTATGATGGTTGATTAGAATGAAAGAATGATTACCATTATCATTGATATTAATTGGTTTGTTTAAAATATTAAAAAATAAAAATTTGTTAAAATTTTATTTTACTTCAAACTTTAATATATTTTAATTAGTTATATTTAATTACTAAGAAAGAAAAATATTTAGAAAAAGAGGAATTGAGCGTCACAAGCGTGCTTCGTTACTCAGAAATGATTTTCATTTTTCTCACGCCTGTGACACTGGCTTCGTTACTTAAAAATGATTTTTATTTCTCTATCATACTTGAAGGGCATAAAGAAATCCCTGAAAGTTGGATATCAAAACACTGTCGCTATAACGATACCCATCAACCAACCACCTCTTTTTTAATTTCATGCCTGTTAAATCCTTCCCAAATTGATCAATCAAGCACCTCTTACTATTCTTCTGTTTTGTAGCATATGGACTTGAAAGCTAAACAACAATGAGCTTGCACGGATGGTAGATGGTATGAGACATCTTCATGTATCAGAAACGTTACACAAAGAAACAAAAGAGACGTCCATGACCATGACTTTGCAATAAATAATTGATCAAGTCTGATTCTGGAATACGTTCGAGATGAAACATTGCTTAGGAAAGCGGTCGGTTTGTCTTAATTCGCAACACTGTGTTCAGGCAGATTCGTTTGCTTGTTCCGTAGGAGTGTGACGAGGATATTCACTTGCTGTCAGGAGCATTTCAACGTTCAATATTTTTTAATTAAGAAGAAGAACAACTAAAATTTTTTACCGACCCACAAAGTCTGGAAAGTTTAAAAATATATACAACTTCCTTTAATCAAAATTAGAAGGTTGGTTCATACGCTCGATTAGAATTCGGCCCAACCTAACCCAACTTAACGGATTTAGCCTAAGTTAATTAGATTTTGAATTAACTTCATTTTTTTTAATTTTTGGGCTTCAAAATCAAACTTGGGTTTGGAGTAAGCCATCCAACTCAATAATTTTAAGATATTAATTTAATTTTTTTAATAATTTCTATTTTAAGAAATTGACAACTGCATGGTTTCTCAAGGATGTGAAGTTATTTCGTACTGAAAATTAAAATAGACATGAGAATGCAGCTAATGAAGGGCAGCCCATGGGACGATCGTGGGCTCCTGAGCTAGTGGGCTTTTAGGTTACAAGTCTGAATTGTATTTATGTGAAACAAAAGAAACTAAAAATAGTTGGTCCAAATTAATATATTGATTTTAGTTTAATTGAAATTTAAATAAAATTAAATTTGAAGGATTTTAAAAAATATTTAATTTGATTTTTAAGACAATATTATTTTAAATTATAAATTTAATCCCGACACATGAACATGCTTATTTCTTGATCAAAACATGTCTGGTAAAGAGGTTTCCAAGCGTGTGGCTGAGGCTACAGGAGAAGCAATGCAGTTTTGTGTGTTGACAAAAGAGGCCGTGTTTTGGTAATAACGTCACACAATCACATTCCTTACGAACTGAATGACGCTTTTGGATAATTAATCCTTGTAATCCACGTACCTTTATAACTCACTGATGACAGCGTGCATTCCACACCATGTACAATGTTGAAGGTTATGCTAAGATAGATACTAAAATTAATTTTCGATTCAATTTAAACACATTAATTTATAAATAATAAGATGTCAGGAGACTTGAGATATGGACCGTCTAGCTTAAGGAGCTAAGCTTAGCCATATGATCAAACTTGTATTAAAAGTCTTCTATTACATCATCCTCAATAGATTTATACAAAACTCCTCTTGTTTTCCCTTTTCTTAAGAGGCAATTAAGAAAGTAAGTGGAAAGTTAGGTGATTAGTTGAGTTCTTCTTTTAATATAAAATAATAAGGTAGGTCTTTTTTTTTGTTTACTTTGAAATTTCTCTCTTAATTGATTAAAGTTTGTATAGAACTTCGTCTTTGTTGTGACAAATTAGAGTTTATAACGTTTCTGATCTTGTTAAAAAAGGCTAAAAGTGGATTTTAAATAAAGTTTTGAAGTGTTTAAATTGAACTATAACGATTTTCAGAACATTCAAACTAGATGCTAAGTGGATGAAACAACTTAATGAGATTAACTTTTCATCAGTTAAACACTACATCGATGCTAATGTGACATTATAAATCACACTATTATATGAAAAGTGTGACGTACTGTTTAAAAAATATAAATAGAAGCCTCATTATTACATAATAAGTGAGATTTATTGTCTAAAATATATAAAAAGTGGCCTTGCTACTGCATAGTTGTGAGACCTGTTTTTTAATTAATTTAAAAAATTAATTATGTAACAATAAGACCCATTTTTTACTTAAAAATATAAAATAATAACATATCAATATTAACATGATATTTAATTAACAGACAATTTGCCCCTTCAAATTTTTTGTTTTTTTTGAGTCTATTCTAATTGTTTTGAAAACGTTAGACTTTGATATAAACACCTCAAAACGTTAAGGTTTAAATTATATTGTATTGTAAACGTTAAGTTTTCAAATACAAAACCTTGACAATTTAGACTACTGATCCATCTAATATTTTATATGTTATTTAAAGAGGTTTAAGAAGCTTCCAACGTAATTAAGTGTGGAATATTGTATACAAGCCTTTGAAGAGTATATTTTCTTTTGTTATATTCTAAACTCTTTCCTTTAATTGTACAATTATCTTTCTCTTTTAAAGAAAAGATTCTATTCCGTATTACAGCTAAAAAGTAAAGAGCCTCCTAACCTTTATCACACTGTAATATAAGAAAGGGAAGTATAAACAATATGACATTGGTGATTAAGGTTTCTGTTTTCTCCTGTAAAAGTCAAACTTAGAATCCACGCCTAATATAAGCGACAAAACATCATTGTATGTACATGCCATACATGTCTCTATCTCACGTAGGGCTAGGGAAGGCATGTATAGATAAGCCTGGCCTTGTTGACTTCCAGAAAGAAACCGAACCAAAAGTGAATGAGAATCACTAGTTTCTACGATGCATTTTGCCATTTGCCTGCTTTCTTCATCTCAGGTTTTGTTTTCTTTAGGCATGTATAGATAAGCCTGTCCTTATTGACTTTTAGAAAGAAACTGAACCAAAAGTGAATTAGAATCAAACGTTTCTACAATGCATTTTCCCATTTGGCTATATTCTTCGTGTCAGTTTTGTTTCCTGCGAATCGGTTGAATTGATTGAAGAATTTTTACAATTGAATTGATTATGAAATAATTGAATTAGTTCTATATTCCTTGCACGTAACACGGAACAACCCTCCCTAGCATAGATATTTTAACTTAAATAAAAATAAAAAATCTCACGTAAATAACACAATTAGCAGTAATTAGTAATTACTAAATTAGTTAATTACTGCCTTAAGTAAACACAGTTCAAAAGTTTGTTATGTCTTTAAGACCTGGCCAAAGCATGAGACACGCTCAAGTGTCACGTAGCCCACGACTTTAGAAAATTTAGTTTAATTAACTGCTCTCTTAATTACTTCTTATCTGTAGATCACCTTCCAATAATAATTGTCACGTCAGCAATTAAACGCCAACGCTCACTCTTTGAAACGGTCACATACGCACGCTTGCTGATTGGAGAATCACTGGGAGCGCCCATATCAGTTTCCGAGAGTGGAAATAGTGAAAAGCAATGGAAATAAAAGGTAAAATATTACGAGAAAAAGGATACTTTATTTTCCAAATTTATTTTCCAGAATTTTTCAGATTTAAATTAAAATTATTTATACTAAAAAATAATAAACATGACATTATAAATATCAAATATTAATTAATTACTATATATTATTTTAAATAATTAAATTGAGTTATTTATTTATTTTTATGTGATTCATTTGTAAACAATTTATTTATTAATTACAGATAAAATTGAGTGTTATTAAATTTTTCTAAATTTTATATATCGACTAAATTGATGTCATTGTCATTGTATTAAGTTATTCATAAAAATTTAAGAAAAATAATTTTTTAATTTGGAAGTATACTTAAAAAAAATCAAATGATTAATTTTTGAAAAATTACATAAATTATAAAATATGTCTATATTTTTTACACTAGTTTTTAAATAATTAAGAAAGTGATAATTTAAATGACACATAAGCAATTAATTAATAATGATAAAGTAGAGAGCAATACTGGAGTTGGTGGCGTCATTAGTTTGAGTACAAAAGGCCAACATTCCTTTGATCTCTTTATATCTAAACAGTTTCTAGCTTCTTCGTTTCTCCTCCGAAACCCTCTTTCAGTTCTCAAAGTTTCGATCTGTAAACTATCTCCAATTTTTTTCTTTCGGCAACAATGAGTGACCCCAAGTACGCTTATCCTTACCCTGCTCAAGGTATCGTTTTTATCTTTTATCTTTTTGCCAAAATTCTGTTTTTTTGTTCTTTTTGATGATGTTGGCTGGTGGAAGTATGACTGTGTATGATCTTGTACCAAATCACGCACAAGTTATGGGATATATTACTTTCTCATGGTAAAATTTCTATTTTTTGATGTGGGTTTTGTCTAGTTTTGTCGTTCGAAGAATGTAGTGGTGATTTCTTGTTTTATATAGGAAAAGTTCTGGCTATTTCTGTTTGGCCCTTTTTAAGTTGCTTCAGAATTATGCTTCTTCTAGCGACTGGTGTTTGATTTGTTTATCTGTGTTTTTGTTCACAGGTTACTATCAAGGCCCTCCGGTGATGGCTCCTCCACAATATGCTGCTCCTCCTCCTAGGAGAGAGCCTGGTTTTCTTGAAGGATGGTAATTTCAAAACTTGACTTCATCTTTTTCTTCTGCAACTCTCTTGCTCTGTCCCTCCTGAATTTTTAATTTTGGAAGGATGGTTCTTAGTTCATTTATATGCCTTGCCTACTAATTTTTGTACGTCTTTTCTGGGTTGCAGTCTTGCTGCCTTGTGTTGCTGCTTTCTGATCGACGAATGCTGCTGTGATCCGTCAATTCTTTGCATTTGCTGATAAAAAGCCATAACATCTCCAAAAAAGAAAAAAAAAACCAAAAGAAGCCACATCTTGTTATATATTCTGTGTAATGGATTGAAGTTAAAAGTTGCATTCTCTTCTGAGTCTAGTGTTGATGATATATGTTCTGTGATGGTTGTCTTCCAAGTGCGTGAATTAATGGTTTAGATATGTTCAACTTTCGTCAATTGCTTTTTGCCATGAAAGGATGCTTATATTCAGGGACATTGATGAATGCTAAATTTGTTAAAGAAGTCAACTCAACGTAGAAACTGGAGTAGGCTTAACTAGTGGAGATAATAATCAAAATCTCTATGGCTGGGAGAAAAGGTTTAGTGTGGAAGCAGCGAATGAGACATAGGGCGCCCACTTTGGATTTTTGAGTTCTGATATGACAAGAAAGCTGTCACCATGTGGGGTTATTATTTTAAATTATCGGTTTCTCATTTTGCCACGCTAAGGGATTTCAATTTTAGATAACTAACGTAAATAATTGGCATTCTTGAACATCTTAATTTAGTCAAATTGGTGGAAGAGCTTTAATTAGTACTCTAAAAAATTTAATGTTAAAATTGTCTTATGAGTTGACTACGATCCTCTTAAAAGTCTCTTTTCATGTGAACATTGTAAGGTTAGTATATTAATTAATGTTTTAATATTGACTGAAAAATTAAAATATGTTAAATATTAAATAAAAATAAAATTTTATTTTTACTTATTGAAAGTTTAATTAAAAAAGAAATTATTAAATAAAAATAATCTGATTCATTATAATTTATAAAAATAAGTTAGTTTATAAAAATTGATTGGTTAATTAATAAATGGATTACTTTTTAATAATAGGAGTTATTAATGCCTGAGTTTGAAAGTTAATCCATTTAAAATTTTTATTATTAAACTGACTGAATTGATTTAATTTTTGATTATTGCTTTTAACTATTTTCGTGAGTAGTACACTAAATATTTTTAAAGGAAAGCTTAATTTATTAGAAAATCTTTAAACATAAAAAGTTATGGATATGCATTTAAAGTTTAACAAAAATTTAAGTTTTCTTTAACATAACAATCTTTATTTATCGTTAGCTCATTTGGCTTTCTTTGTGGAAAAGGCCAGAGGGTGTTATAGAAAATAACAGTAATAATTAAATTAGAACGATTTATCTTAATTCAAGGCAATGTGAAAATTACTGCCCTAAGTTGAAAATTTTCTCTCTACGATGCAGCAAGACAACGAGATCCGACACCAAAGTTAACCCCTTCTTCACCAGTTTCGGTGCACTCTAAAGAGTAGAGTAGGAATTGTCTCCGGGAATGAAAAGAAAAGACAGATAAATGTAGAATTTTTGTGAGATAAAATACGTGCGTAAGGTGTTTGTATGTAGAAGAAAATGATTGCGTTTTCGTGCAAATAAAAATGAGTGAGGGATGGACAAAGTAGAGAAAATGAGCAGCTGTACGCTAGTAGAAGTAGAGAAATGAGCAGACGTGTTACAGTCGAAGCAGTGAAATTGAGTAGATGCGTGACACTTATATATAACAAAAATAATGCATACGTTGACAATATGAATTAAGAGTTATTAAAGCAAAATGGAACGTTGGAGCATAATAACGTAATAACATTATTAGAGATATTGGGATAATAAAGTTGATAACATTATAAACATTATTAGTAACTGAAAATATATGAATGAATCAAATTTTGGAACAACGACACTAATAATCACTCACTTGGTTCAAAATTTGAGAAACAAGTTGTAACAATTTAGGAAAATAGGCGAACAACTAGGTGAACTAAGTCTTGAACCTGTTGTTTAAGAAAATTAGAGACAAAACCTGCTAGAGAAATAAATAGCCTCAAACCACCCTGGTCTCATGGTCGTTCTAGAGAGATAGTCCAAATGCTCTCATAGGAGGGTGACTACCCCCTCATAATCACGTAGGTGAACCCATCAAATCTGTATTGCTCACACCACTCAAACTTGGGCTATGGAACTTATTAAGGATTAAATAATTTAACCTCATCAAACACTATAAAATCATACTAGAGACAATATTCAATAACTGAATATATCTTAGTATTATTCCACAAACAATGTACAAGTAAGTAGTTACCACATAACTTCGCATCACCCATTGATCTTGGTTTCTTAAGACGCGGGTGTCCATTATGAGGTTATTACAAAACGAGGCTCAACCCCATCCCTTTAGCATGCTCTGAAACTAGTTTCCTAATAAAAGCGTTTGTAATCGGATTCGCTAAGTTTCTCTCTGACTTGACATAGTCCAAAGAGATTACACAATGTCTAATTAAAGTACAGCAAAATTTATGTCTCAATTTGATATGTCTACTTTTGTCATTATATGCCTTGTTCTTGGCAATATGAATGGCAGCTTGTGAATCACAATGAAAGAACACAAAAGGAATTGGTTTTTTTCCAAAGCGAGATATCTGCTAAGAGATTCCTTAGCCACTCAGCTTCCCGTCCTGCCAGCTCCAAAGCTAGAAACTCAGCCTTCATTGTTAATCTCGCAATACAAGTTTACTTGGATGATTTCTAAAACACTGCAGCTTCTGCCAAGGTAAAAACATAACCACTAGTAAAGTGTATATCATCCCTCTATATAATCTAGTTAGCATTAGAATACCCTTCAATACAAGAGGATGACCACCGAAAGATATTCCATAATGCATAGTATCTTTTAAATATCTCAAAAAACAAATCAATCCATTCCAATGCTCTTGATTAGGATTATGAGTATACCTACTAAGTCTACTCACACAGTCTGCAATATCAGGGAGAGAATAGTTTGTTAAGAACATCACACTACCAAGAATTGTACCATACTCAGTTTGGTTTACATTATCACCAAGATATTTCTTTAAAGCTACACTAAAATCATAGGGAGTCTTAACTGGATCAACATCATAGTAACCAAACTTCTTCAAAATTTTCTCAACACAATGAGTTTGATTCAATGCAAAGCTAGAGTCAGTCCTATCAACTTTAACTCCCAATATAAAGTCCACAGGTCTAAGATTTTTCATATCAAAGAAAGACTTTAGCAAACTCTTAGTAGTATCACTGATAGATAAACTAGTACCAAAAATAAGCATATGATCCATATAAAGAATTATAATCACACAACCATTGATGTTAGATCTCACGTAAATGCAAGAATCAACATCACAGGAGGTGAAACTATGTTTGAAAATCTCACTTTTAAATTTCTCATGTCATTATTTGGGAGCTTGTTTAAGTCCATACAAAAACTTAACCAACTTACACACTTTTTGTTCTTGACTAGGCAATCTAAACCCTTCGGGCTGGACCATATAAATTTCCTCATTAAGATCACCATTCAAGAAACGTTATCTTAACATCCATTTGGTGCACACAAAGCTTAAATAACGAGGCAATAACAAACAACGTCCTTATAGATGCAATTTTAGTAACTGGAGAGTAAGTATAACAAAAGTGCAATCCTTCCTTTTGTTTAAAGCCTTTAATCACAAGTCTTGCCTTAAATATCACATATTAATTAATTACTATATATTATTTTAAATAATTGAATTAAGTTATTTATTTATTTTATGTGGTTCATTCATAAACAACTTATTAGTAAATTACAGATAAATCTAAGTATTATTAGACTTTCTTAAATTTTGCTTATCAATAAAAATTTTATTGAATTATTGAATTGTTGTCGTTGTCATTGTATTAAGTCAGTAAGATGCCATGTTTTTACAAAAATTTAAGAAAAATAATTTTTTAAATTTGGAAGTATACTTTAAAAAAAATCAAAAGATTAATTAACAAAATACATAAATTATAAAATATGTCTATATTTTTTACACTAGTTTTTAAATAATTTAAGAAAGTGATAATTTAAATGACACATAAGCAATTAATTAACAATTATAAAGTAGAGAGCAATAACGGAGTTGGTGGCGTCTTAAGTTTGAGCATAAAAGGGCAACATTCCTTTTATCTCGTCATATCTAAACGGTTTCTAGCTTCTTCGTTTCTCCTGTAAAACCCTGTTTCAGTTCTCAAAGTTTTGATCTGTAAACCCTCTCCAATTTTTTTCTTTCGGCAACAATGAGTGACCCCCAAGTACGCTTATCCTTACTGCTCAAGGTATCGTTGTTATCTTTTATCTTTTTGCCAAAATTCTGTTTTTTTGTTCTTTTTGATGATGTTGGCTGGTGGAAGTATGACTGTGTATGATCTTGTACCAAATCACCCACAAATTATGGAATATATTACTTTCTCATGTTAAAGTTTCTATTTTTTGACGTGGGTCTTGCCTAGTTTTGTCGTTCGAAGAATGTAGTGGTGATTCCTTTTTTTATATATGAAAAGTTCTGGCTATTTCTGTTTGGCCCTTTTTAAGTTGCTTCAGAATTATGCTTCTTGTAGCGACTGGTGTTTGATTTGTTTTTCTGTGTTTTTGTTCACAGGTTACTATCAAGGCCCTCCGGTGATGGCTCCTCCACAATATGCTGCTCCTCCTCCTAGGAGAGAGCCTGGTTTTCTTGAAGGATGGTAATTTCAAAACTTGGCTTCATCTTTTTCTTCTGCAACTCTCTTGCTCTGTCCCTCCTGAATTGGTAATTTTAGAAGGATGGTTCTTAGTTCATTTATATGCCTTGCCTACTAATTTTTGTACATCTTTTCTAGGTTGCAGTCTTGCTGCCTTGTGTTGCTGCTGTCTGATCGATGAATGCTGCTGTGATCCGTCAATCATTTTCGTCAGCTGATAAAAAGCCATAACATCTCCAAAAAAAAAAAGAAAAGAAAAGAAGCCACATCTTGTTATATATTCTGTGTAATGGATTGAAGTTCAAAGTTGCATTCTCTTCTGAGTCTCTAGTTGGTGATATATGTTTCTGCGATCGTTGTCTTCCAAGTACATGAATTAGTGTGGACTAGATTAAATCAGGAGAAATTTTTTTATTTGAGCTTTTTTTTAAAGAATTTTTATTAGAATTTAGTTAATTAGTTGATTTTCATTTAAAAAAGAGCTTTATGTAATAGTCTACTTGGTGACATAAAATAAAAATGTTTTTAATTTTAATTATATTTTATTTTGTAAAAAAAATTATTTATGTATATAAAAATTATTTAAAATATGTTAAATAATATGCAAAGTAAAATATATAATTATTATATAATTTAAAACTATATGAAACATAAATAAAAATATATCTAACTAAATTTTTTATCCGGATTATAACATAAATAAAACTAATATAAAAATAAATATTAAAACATATAAATAATTAAATAATATTATATAAATATCAAAATAAACGTGAAAATATATTTGTGGGTATCGTGAGAATTATGTGTAAAACATAATGATAAAAAGGGTTAAAAAATATGCTCATTAATTAATCTAAAAAATT
>JAOTAX010000198.1:3577861-3592211 GCA_025629825.1 Erythroxylum guanchezii | reverse complement strand
TCCGTGATATTGAAGGGCGGATCTTAATTTATATAAGTTAATAACTTGGATTTGTGATAATTTATAAAAAACGTATGTTGTGGTAAGGAGGATACGTCACAGAAAATCTCTTAATTTTTATTAATAACGTAAATAAGAGAGAGGATCAATTATAGAAGCTTACAGAAACCCCAGATTTCTCCTTCTCGTACACTGCTTCATCAGGCAAGGAAGACTGCAAAAACCATACAACAAACTTAAAAACAATAACTATAAAAACCCATTTCTAGTAAATGGTTTTTCTCACTTTGGCACATTAAAACGAAAAGAAATGTAAAGAAAAAATGCGAACTTTTAATAGTCGGAAACGAAAACAATACTCAACAGACTCATAAAACAGAAAGACACAATAGGCAAAGGCAAAGAACCTTGTAATAGAGAGAGGTGGCACGGAAAAGGGGCCGAGCGGGCAAGTCGAAGGAAGAGGAGAGACGACGAAGCGCCATTGCCATTGCCATTTGTGGTCTCTAACACTGACTGAGATTATCACTCCGTCTATAGAGAGCAACGAGGATGGGATTTTGGTGGCTGAAGAAATTTTTTGATTTTCAGTTTATTCCACGTCAGAGGTTGGTGATGTGGCGCTATCCCATACAACAGCCTTGTCCTCAGTTGGGGTCTTGTAGGGCCCCACCATAGTTCCACCAACAATTATCAAATTTCTCATTCTAATTATATACACACAAAAAAGAGAAGAAGAGCCAAAATGGTGTATTAGTAAAATAATATACAGTCTAGACTAAAATGTTTATTATTTAAAATTTTAAAATTATATACACCTTAAATTTATCATCGATAATATTAATATCAAAACTACACAATAATATTTTCCAAAGAAACTACACAATAATATCAAAATTATACAAAATTTTTAAAAATATTAAAAATTGTTAAATTATATAGTTAATATAATTTGATATAATTGTGTACACCTTAAATTCGTGACTAATAATTTAAATCTAAATTTGAAAGAATTATAATTTTAAAAATAAATAACAATAATTAATAATAGTTTTATAAATTTCTAAAAATTTTCATCTTTTATGTTTGTTAAATGAGATTGTTACACTTATTTCTCGATTGAATACACAATTATGTTAAATTTATATTAAAATTGTTATTTAGTTAAATTAGAATTGGCTAATGTGATTTTTGAAATTTGTGGCAATTACAACAATACCCAATAAGGGTTCTACTCAAATGTAACATTTGGCAAAGTTCGATAGTATACAATTTTATCTCTACTTAGTACTAGTTAGTGTATGCTTAGATGGATTTTTGGGAGATCAGTAAGTACTTTTTTCTATTTAAAAAGTCTTTTTTAAGAAAAATTTGTGTTTGTCTATAAAATATCAAGCATTTTTTTAACAGATACGACATTTTTTGCAGCCAAAATACAGTTTTTTAATAAGCTCAAATTTGAAGCTTCTTAAAAAGGCGCTTTTTCAGGTAGATTTTTTAGATTAATTAATGAGTTTATTTTTTGTCTCTTTTATCTTATGTTTTATACATAATTTCCACAATACTCACAAACACATCTTGCCGTTTATTATATATTTAACTATTTACTCAACTTGGATATTTATTTTGATATTTATATAATAATATTAGGCTTTTTATATGTTTTAATATTTATTTTCGATATTAATTTACTTATGTTATAATCTATATAAAATATTTGGTTATATATTTTTTTATTTATATTTCATATGGATTAACATTATATAATAATTAATATATTGTGCTTTACATATTGTTTAATATACTTTAAATAATATTTATACGCATAAATAATTTTTATTACAAAATAAAATATAGTTAGAATTAAACGTTTTTTTTTATTTTTATGTTGCCAAACAGTCTACTGTATAAAGCTCTTTCAAAAAAATTCTTTCTTAAATGACAGTCAAATAGACAACTGACTTTATAAAAAAGTTCTTCTCTAAAAAGATCTACAGAAAAAAAAAATCTATTGGCAAAAATTCTACTGATATAATCCCAACCAAATATACACTTAATAAAGAGAGTGTTTTAGATATACAAAACTTTTGGCAATTAATCCTTTTAGAAAGAAATAGTATGATTGATTAAAAAAATTTGAAAAGTGATATAATAAAAAAAATTTCTGAAGAAATATTCTAGCTGTAAGCATTGGTGAGGTTGTGACTAAAGCCAGCCGAGAAAAGGCTATCCACAGCTCCACATTTCTTAGCCACAGACTGTTTCTAACCTGATAGGATCATAGGATATTACAGTTGTATCATTTGGCCATCGAAAATTATGAAACGGCGTCATTTTTGTCGAACTTTTTTTAATTATTTTTGTTATAATTTTATCTTGCAACGTTTCATTTCAAAAGCTTTGGGCTTTGTTGCCGAGAATTGGGCCACTATATCCATATGATCAGTGAGCCCAAGATAAGTTTCCTTTGTGGGATTTCATTGGCATTTTTTGGGCTAAAAGGGGTTGAGCCTAAAATAACATGCGTGGCACCCAAGTTATCCAATTCTTTTAAAATTAAAATCAAAACAATATTAATTTATTTAAAATTTTTAATTTAATCTGTTAACTTTAGACTAAATTTAAAAAAATAGAATTTTTATTATAAAGATGGGATCCTATGTCTAATCTTACTCTATTTAATTATGTCCATTTAATAAAACGTCGTCATTTTTATTTAAATTTTAAAAAATTCAATCACTTAAAACTCACAGGAATGATAAAATTTAAAACAAAAACTTAGTCAAGTCAATTGGAAGAGACAGAAAAGTCAAATAAGCATAAAAAAATTACCTAGTTGAAGAGGTAAGCCAAACAACTACAATAATAGCAAAAATTAAAAATAAAATAGCACTTGCAGATAAATGTTGTAGAAAAAATGATAGCATGAAAAGTGAGAGAGATGAGAGCTTGAGGACTCTATAGGGATATTTTGGTCCTCAATGCATATTGTTTATTTTGATATGCGGTTAAGGAAAATATCTTTAACTATTTTTCAAGATTTAGGAATAATTAAATGTAAAAATAGTTATTCTATTTTTTTCTAACCATAAAGAATAAGTAATTGATAGAATACTTATTTTATTAAACCAAAAGGCCATACAGCTAAATCTTAATTAAGGCACGGTAGAGTATAGTTAACATAAAAGGTAACGTCAATTCAATGTCCGCGTTGAAATTATTAAGATGTCTTACTGTTTCATATGAGAAAAGTATGAAAACCAAAGGTATTATTGAACCTAATGTTTCATAAGTTATATGAACCGGAACAATCCAAAGTTCCAAAGTAACTCTTGTTTAACATATCCCTAATAGGACGATATCTCATAATCATTATTAAAAGAAATGAGAAATTTATGAAATGTTTATAGGTTTGAAATCACAATTATTTTATACAACATTTAGCTTTTTTACTGCTAATTTTAAAGTATAGAATTCGTTCAAATTATTTTAATATAATACTATTTTAGTTAAAATTTTATTTTTAATCAAAATAGCATCATATTAAAACTGTGTGGAATAATTCAAATTATTGGCATTAAGTTTTGGACTGATTCATAAACTTGATTTATATCATAAAATCAGTCAATTGTTTGTTACATTAAATTGTACTAAATAGAAAATATCATATTTTTAAAAAATGGTTTCTTTATTAGTTAAAAATAAATTAGTGTATTATTATATTTCTTCAAACTCTACAACTGAGCAAAATTTTTGTTATTGTCGTAGAAATTACTGTGCCTAAGTTTTATCTTAAGAGTTATAAGAAGGGAATCAGATTTTCTGTTCTATAATATCATATTATATTAAATTTTATCTACATATTTATATGAACCTTATATATATATATATATATGAGATTTAATAATATAGAGTTAGAATAGAGTAACTGAACAGAGTATTTGATATGTATAAAGAGTGTGTGTGTGCTGAGCTTTGTATGGCTAGGAAAGGCATCATGGCATACAAGTAGCTATAAACACATTGAATCCAATGTCACGTAAAGAGGGCACATATTTAAAAGGAGTGTGTATGCGCTGAGCTTTATATGGCTAGGCAAGGCGTCATAGCTATAAATACATCGAACCCGATGTCGCGTAAAGAGGACACATACAACGGTAGATTAAATTCACCCTTTCGTATGTAGGCCATAAAGCTTTGTACAGCAATGAATTGAATTGAATCAATGAGCCTACGGAACTTTAAACACAGTCCTTCCTAACAAGACAAAAGAAAAGCTGGTCTGCAAGGTGACCAAAAGGGATTTTTAAATTAGTTGCAATTCAAATATGAATTTAAATATTTAAATTTGATTAATTTAAAATCAATTAATTATGACGTGCTTTTTAAATTAAAATTATATTGATGTAAAATTAATTAAATTAAATTGATTTAACACTTAGAATTGAAATTAAATATTTTTTTAATTCAAACTCTCTATTATCAATCGTAGTAAAAATAAGAAACTATGTACTACCCTTTACTATCAGCAATATAAAGAAGACATCGATGATTGAAACAATAGGTCATACGTAAAACAAAATTAGCGGATTAGATGGTTGCCTTAAACTTGTAAATGAAGGTTTTAGAATAGGATGATGGTGACTTTCAAATGAAGTTAAGAACTTTCAAGTTTTAGCAACCAAAGAAGCCAAAGGATAAGTTTCCAACCCTCTTAATCACATTCGTCTAATCATCTCTTACTTTTCTAATCATGTATTAAGAATTGGATTGAAATCTATGTTTTAAAAACTGGATTGAAAGTTAAACCGGTAAGATAAGAAGATTAAATTTTAAAAAGTTCAATTAATGTTGAGCTGTCATAAAACTGATTAAAAATTAAATAATTTATAAAAGATCGAAGAAGATTATATTTATCCCTAAAAAATTTAAAGATGAGTTAGAAATGGAGATTGTTAAATAAAAATTAATAGGTTTATTTTGATTTATAAAAACTTGTTAGTTTACAAAATTTGATTAATTAATAAAAAAGCTGGTTAATTTTTAATAATAAAGATTATTAAACTTAATCGAATTAAAAAGTTAAAAATTGAATTAAAATTTTGACTTATTTAAAATTTTGACTGTTAAACAAACTAAACTGATTTAATTTTTAAAATATTAATTAAAACTGAGAAAAAAATAAGAGAATAGAGGTAACATTAGATATTTTAATCTAACAAAATGTTTGTTTTTTCCGCTTGCAAACAAAAAGGGGATTCAAAAGAGAAAAGGAAAAAGATAAAGATGGTGATGGAGACACAGAATCTTAAGAGTAAGAGTAAAGTCTATGTAGTACAAAGCTCTTATCTTTTATCACACAAATCCATGAAGAAACACGACAATAACCCTAGTCCCCACAAATTTGGATGGGTGTGGCTGCTGCGGGTTTTGTTGTCCTGTAACAAATATCACATGCATTATAATTCTCTAATTTCCTTTTCTTTCATGTTCCGTCCCTGTCCTTCCCAAAAATTTCCAGGTTGTCACTCAATTGTCAAGGTATCAGAATCACAAGGCACAAAGCTTTTAAGGTTAAAGAAACCCCGTACGTGTAATTTAATTAGTTTTCATAAAGATTAATTTTTAGAATCATTAAAAAAATTCTTATAGTTTTTAACCCATAACTTACAGGTCCCGAGCTACCGTAAGGTCTTATAAAAAGAGGTGAAACTAAATCTTAAATAATTTTTATATAATTACTGAATTTATTTCTTAATTTACTAAATTAGTGTTAAGTTGAAAAGTGTAAATTACTATTTATTCTACAATAAAAAATGCTTTTAACTTTTTTATATTAATAATCATGTGTTCCTCATTATTTTCATGATTTACATATATTCTCCAAGATTTTAATTTATTGAGTAAATAAATATATCACATCACAAGGCCAAAACCATTGGCTTGGTGGTTGGTGTTATCTCGCTTCACCCTTCCACTAAGGTTGCTTTTATCCGAGGCTAGCCAAATTAATAGTCAATTTTGTCATTACTTATAAGACCGACCTCCACTACTACATATACATGTGCATGTCTTTTTCTCGTTGATGTGGTATTTTAGAAGCTATATTTAAATATTTTTCATAATTAATTAATCTTTACAATATTTTATAATTAATAATTAATTAAACTTCAATTTACAAGTTTAGTTGATCAAACCATACTTCATTGGAATATCTCCTTCTCCATATTACTAACATAGTTGTCAAATATATATTTTTATGCAACTACTACCTTTTTTTTTTCTTCAAAAAGTTCAGAGCCTAGCTGTTTAATCAACTAATGAAATGATTGGCAGAGATTCTATATCCATTTTAACTATATATTTTATTTGATAATCATGTGTGTATTATATATAAAAATAGTATATTAAACTACTTGGGTAATCACATAAAAGATTTTTTCACGTTATTTTAATTATTTTAATTTTATTCTATCCTTAGTTGGTTTTATAATGATCGGTTGAATCTTTTAAACTTTAAACCTCTTATTTTATTATTTTAAAATTCAGTCGAGTTTTTAAAATATTGTATATAACAATAAGTAATATAGGAATCTCTTAGTGCTTCTATAATATATTTTTTAGATTTGAGTTTCCAAATTTTCTAAAAGTATTATTAGGATCATAAGTTTTGATAAATTTATCTTCTCATTTAAAATTAAATTACTTAATACATATTTTTTTTGATACAATGATGATTAGTTATAACAAAGATAACATCAAGAACATACAAAAGTTGTCATATTTTTTCAAAATCCAAGCACCTCAAATACTGATTTATATATTTAAGTTTGACTGTATTTTTAAAATTGAGATAAGTTACTAATTGATATATTTTAGTTTGAATAATTCATTAACAAATTATTTTTCTTTAGATATAAAGTACTTGAAAAAAGTGGTTTGTTTTCTTCTCTTCTCTCCCATATATTATTGTCGACACATACTGGCATACACAGTGCAAGCCTCCGATCTGTAACCTTATATATATCAAGTTTGATCGCCATAAACCGCCTCCTTTGGTGTGTTCCCATGGAGAGAGATCCTATTCACCGGCGATCCTTGTATCTTCCAGGATGCCTGATGTCTCCTACGTGCCTACCTGTGCGCGAAGAGATTGACTACTCTCGTATTCACTGTTGTAGTAGCAGTAACAACAGAAGCACTAGCAGAAGAACTCGGAGATGGCGAAATTTCATAAGAAGGCTAGTCAAGGATGGGAAGAGCAGCATTTATGGATCTAAACCTCTGTCATTTCATTACGACGCTGTCAGCTACTCTCAGAATTTCGATGAAGGTTGCTACCACGAAGAGCCCCTTCGCTGTCCGAAAGTTCTTCGAGATGTCAGATGGGATTTGCAGGATTGAGTAGTAGTAATGTGTGTTTGTAAGGTTGTAAGTTCACATGTATTCTTCTTATTTTTGGTTTGTTTCAGATCAATCTCATGACTTCTGGGATCTGTTTCGCTTAGTAATCCTGCCAACGATCTGTACAGTATCATATAATAATATGACTGGTAGTATAGTTACAGGCGTAAATGGATCTGGTTTTGTCTTTACAACATGTTTGATCAGCCTTTTCAGGATCTTGGTGTGAAGCGAATACAGGTCTAAAATATACATCATCAGCACAAAAGGGTCTGCTTGTAATGATCTGAGAGAGGAATTCAGGAGTTTTTCTTTGATCTTTTCCTCTTTCTCTGTCCCTTCACCGAGCTCAATACATGACTGAGACATGTAAGTAACAAGAAATAAAACCGAAAAGAAAGGAGGGCCCCAGAGGCATTAGCTAGTGTTGATTTCTTATCTAACTTGTGAGTTTCTGTGCCGATGATCAAGAGTTTTAGTGCAGAAATGAGGATAACGAGGATAGACCAGTTGGATTCTGCGATATACAACGACCCTCGACCACATTTTTCAATTGGTCTCCCATAGCGACATAACTTACTGCTTGGCGATCTTTCATTTTATCCAGTTTTATACGATCCATTTAAGCTTATAATATTTAGCTGACAAAGGTAAACGAATGTAAATTTTAGTTTTTGTTTTCTTTGGTACAGAATTTCTCATTTAGTATATAAATATATATTTTAGCATAATAGATATTGAAAATTTTGTATTAACTATAGTTTAATTTCACTTGAGCACTTTGATTCTGGACAAATAAAAATTAATACCCAACTTTGGTGAGACCTTCAGCTCACTATCAAACTCAATTTTCCTTTTTTTCAGATAAGTCCTTTTTATTGCTTTTTATCTGTATTAAAATAGATTTTAGTGCTTTGATTTTTCAAAATTTTGCTAAATCCAACATTAAGGATGGAAAATAGACATGCAATAACGGGTTTTAATATTCACACCCAATGATTACAACTTTTAATTGTAATAACCGATTCAGCTTTTAATTGTAAAAACTTTAAACAATCTAATTTTTTACTTTAATTTTCAAATTTTTGGCTCGTTTTACTTTAATAACTCTTGTTGTTAAGAACTGTTTAATTTATTAATTAATCGATCAATTTTTGTAAATTAATACATTTTTATAAACTAAAATAAATCAATGAGTTTTCATTTAACAATTTTTTTTAATTAAACTTAAAATTATTCGATAGATAAGGACAATCTTTTTCAACCATATTTTAAATTATTTAATTTTATTCAATATTTTACCGATTTTATAATGATGTAATACTGGCTGAACCTTTTAAACCTTGAACTTTTTTTCTTATCGATTTTACTTTCGTTCTGGTTTTTAAAAAATTGTTTACATTTAATCATATTTGAATTTGATAATTTTTTAAAATTTGATCTTTATAAAAAATTGGACTGATATGACTTTTAGAAAAAGTTTTAATCCTGATCCGACCTAACTTCTTGTCTTTTTAATAAGAGTAGTATTGAACAATCTGATGATAAATTAGGTTAAATTGGTTAAATCAAAGTTGGAATATATATTTTACTAATAGAAAAGACTAGCTATAATTGCATAAAGGTGTGAATCCAAATTTAATTAGTGTCAAAAGGCATCATCTTCAAACTTAAGCATGGTTTACTTTTAATAAAGTAAAATATTGTAGCTGTAAGTTGTAAAGTGAACTCAAAACGAATTAAAATGTCTAAATTTCAAAACTAAAATTTGATTGAAAGACTCAATTTGTTCAAAGCTTTATTCAATACTGTAAGTTCTATACTTAAACAAATAATAAAAAGTGGACCTACAGTTAGTCCAAACTTAGCGTGAGCTTGTTATTAATTTGAGCCCAAAAAGCCCATGGACTTAATTGAAGAAATCTTCCCAAAAAAAATGCTTAGTCCATTTCATTAAATTTATAATTCTGTTAGAAAATAATAAATAAATAATACGTAGTTAAAATTAAACTCATTTATTAATAAAGGAAAAGAAGGAAACGGAGTTCATAACATTTATAATTTTTTATAGCTTTATTCTTACAATAAACAATAACAACACTCAATAAATATTTTACTGATACCCAAAATTTGAAGATATTTAAATAGTACACAATCTTACTCTTAATTAATAGAAAGAAATCTTTTAAATGACCTACATAAAAAAAACCTTTATATCTATACTTATACATACATACATACATACATATATATATATTGTCATCTGTATGTGTTGTGATTGTAAAACTCATTTTTTAATTAATTGGTCACTTTTATTTAACAAATTAAAAATGATATCGCCTTAAAAAATTAATGTTACTTTTTGTTCATATATATCAATAAATTAATGCAATTCAAAACTTGAGATAATGATAGTAATCCGAAAAAAGATTCATAAGTGCTTATTAGGGGAGTTGAAATTACCAAATTTGGAGGGGTATATATCAATTTATGCCTAATTGCTTAACATATAGTTCTTCTAACCACATTTTCTAAACGAATTAGAGCCGGTACAAATTGATCTTGTGAGAGCTCTGTTGGAACCAATATATATATTTGCTAATAATATCGGAACCAAATAAAGAAAATATTGATGGCGAAGAAGAAAAATAATTTAGAGAGAATTTCCTTCTTATATAATTGTAACAAAATACATAAATACAAATATACTATTTTCTCTCTCAAACTCACAATATTTTTCTCTCACACAAACTCTCTATTTTTCTTTCTTACACACTGCACTACACCATTACAAATTTCATTTACTCTGCTGGTGAATATCACATACACTCTAATACAAGCTCAAAGCCACGACATACACACACTTAATACAAAGTCACGGCACACACACATATATATAGAAGCAAAGTTGGGTGGTTTGCTTCCTTAGCCAAATTGTCCAATTGCTTTGAGCAATTCTTGACCACAAATAAAGACAGCTCAACATAACAAGCTGGCACCGAAATCAAAGCCAAATTTGGCTTCTTCATTTGACTGCTTTAGGGTCACAAATTTTTACTTCAACCTTAAGTAATTTTTATTTTAATTTTCAAAATCTAATTTAATATATTTCAACAGATTCCCTTTAAATTGGTCTTGAAACAACACCAAGCATCATCTTCAATTTCTCGAACACATCTGCCTTTAGTGGCTTTGTCAAAATATTTGCAGCTTGATCTTCAGGTCTGCAAAACTCCAATTCGATTTCTTCATTTTTGACTAGCTCACGAATATAATGATACTTGATGTCAATGTGTTTGCTTCTCCCATAGAAGATTGGATTCTTAGCTAATGCAATGGCTGGTTTATTATCACACATAATTTTCGTAGGATCTATTTGTTCATGCATCAATTCACTCAGCATCTTACGAAGCCAAACTGCTTGACATGCTACAGAACTTGCTGCCATATATTCTGCTTCTGTTGAAGAAAGTGCTACAATCAGCTGTTTCTTTGAGGACCATGAAAATGATCCAAATCTAAGAAAGAATACATACCTAAAAGTACTTTTCCGAGTTTCCATATCGCCTCCCAATCATTGTCAGTGTATCCCATTAAATTGAAATTGTTAGAGTAAGAATAGAAAATTGGTGCCACTTACATATCGCAGAATTTGTTTTGCTGCTTGCAAATGTGATTGGCGAGGTTTTTCCATGAATCAACTAATAATTCCCACACCATAAGTAATATCTGGCCATGTGCAGGTCAAATATCTCAAGTTGCCAACTATGCTTTTGAAATATGTAGGATTTATCAGTTCTCCACTTCCTTCTTTCTTCAATTCCAATCGTTCAGCAACTGGAGTTCGAGTAGGCTTGAGTGACTCCATTTTAAGGCACTTCAAAATATCAGTGGCATACTTCTGTTGGGAAATGAAAATTCCTTCAACAGTCTGTTGCACTTCAATGCCCAGAAAATAGGACATCAATCCTATATCTGTCATTTCAAACTGGCTAGTCATAGCCTCATTGAATTCATCAAACATCTCTTTGCAATTTTCTGTGAATATCAAGTCATCAACATAAATACAACAATAATGAGATCACCATTAGAATTTGACTTGATATATAGGGTATGCTTATAAGGACATTTTTGAAAACCATGTTGTAGCAAATATGTGTCAATCCGAGTATACCAAGCACGAGGTGCTTGTTTCAACCCGTACAATGCCTTCTTCAATTTATAGACTTTTTCCTCAGATCCTTTATTCACATAACCAGGTGGTTGCTCAACATAAATTTCTTCATCAAGAAAGCCATTCAAAAAAGCTGATTTTACATCCATTTGATGGATCTTCCGTTGGTTTTGAGCTGCAAGTGCTACAATTATTCGAATGGTATCCATCCTAGTAATTGGTGCAAATACTTCAAAATAATCAATTCTAGGCTTCTGTTTATAGCCTTTCACGACCAATCTTGCCTTTAAGTGATCCACCTGACCATCGGGCTTCTACTTCGTCTTGTACACCCACTTGACTCCAATGGGTTTCTTGCCTGGTGGTAAAGAAGTTAATTCCTATGTGTCATTTTTCGTTATTGAATAGATTTCATCATTCATTGCTTGAACCCATCGTTTATCGGCTGCTGCATCTTTATAAAAAACTGGATCATAATCTGCAAACAGGCAAAAATTCACAATAGTTTCATCAGTGGTGACGCAGCAGCCGATAAACGATGGGTTCAAGCAATGAATGATGAAATCTATAACATTTGAAATCTGCACTTTTGCAATTGTTCTGTTGTTTTTGCTTTTGATTGTACAAACTCCATCATAGATATCAATTTTATACCCCTTTTCGGAAAGATGGCCAATACTTAATAAATTCAAAAAAAGTCACGGCACAAAATAAACATCAAAGATAGTAATACTTGTACCATCTTTGGATTGAATGTTGATGTCTCCTTTGCCCATAACATAAATTTTGGATTTATTTCCAAAATTAACTTATCCACGTACAGATTCATCCAGATATGAGAAGAACTCCTTTTTTCCACTCATGTGATTGCTGCAACCACTATCAAGATACCATGTATTGGTATGTTCCATTTCTGGATCATTTGATTTGCATGCGAGCACAACATTCTTATTGACTTCGGTAGTATTTGAATGTTCCACCGGTTCATTTGGCATTTTAGTGTAACACTCATTTTGATAATGTCCATATTTTTTTGCATCTATAACATTTGACATTAGATCTGTCACTAGTTCCACCTCCACGACCTTTTGAATGATTGCTATCATTTGTTCTATCTCTATTGGTGAAATTAAAATTTCCACCTCTTCCTCATCTTTGTCCACATCCTTGGCTTCGACTTTGTCTACCACCACCACGACCTTGGCTGCCTTGGTAGCCTCAACGACTTTGTTGTACCACATTACATTGCAAAGCTTGCTCAGAACTTGAGCTTGTGGCTTTCTGGCTCATTCGTTGCTTATGTGAACATAACAAACCCATCAATCTCTCCATCGACATAGTTGATATGTCTTGTGATTCTTTGATAGTTGTAACAACATAATCAAATTTTGCAATCAATGATCGCAGGATCTTTTCAACCACCCTGGTGTTTGAAATTTCTTCACCGTTAACTCTTAATTGATTGGCGACAAATTGAACACGATCAAAATATACTGCAATTGGTTCTGAGTCATTCACGTGTAAAGACGCAAAATCACCACGAAGGGTTTAAAGGTGTACTGGTCTCACACGTTCATCGCCGTTGTAGGATTTTTGCAACATATCCCATGCCTCTTGTGTTGTGTTTGTGCACGATATTTTTCCAAATATCGATTCTTCAAAAGCTTAAAAAATTGCATACAATGCCTTTTGATCTTTTTTTTTTTGGTATCTACCAACGCATCTTTCTTATCTTTTTCAAGCACATCAAACTCCATTTGATCTTTAACTTCGACATAGTCGAACTCCACCAAAATCTATAAAACTTGAGATTTGAAGAATACTTTCAACTGAACACTCCAGTTTTCATAATTCTTGCCGTTCAACTTTGAAAGCTGCAGCTGAATCGAATTTGACGCCATCTTTCAACCCAGCTCTGATACTAGATGTTGGAACCAATATATATATTTGCTAATAATATCGGAACCAAATAAAGAAAATATTGATGACGAAGAAGAAAAATAATTTAGAGAGAATTTCCTTCTTATATAATTGTAACAAAATACACAAATACAAATATAATATTTTCTCTCTCAAACTTACAATATTTTTTTCTCACACAAACTCTATATTTTTTCTTTCTCACACTCTGCACTACACCAATACAAATTTCATTCACTCTGCTGGTGAATATCACATACACTCTAATACAAGCTCAAATCCACGACGTACACACTTAATACAAAGTCACGTCACACACACATATATATAGAAGCAAAGTTGGGCGGTTTGCTTCCTTAGCCAAATTGTTCAATTGCTTTGAGCAATTCTTGACCACAAATAAAGACAGCTCAACATAGCAAGCTGGCACCAAAATCAAAGCCAAAATTGGCTTCTTCATTTGACTGCTTTAGGGTCACAAATTTTTACTTCAACCTTAAGTAATTTTTATTTTAATTTTCAAAATCTAATTTAATATATTTCAACAGATTCCCTTTAAATTGGTCTTGAAACAACACCAAGCATCATCTTCAATTTCTCGAACACATCTGCCTTTAGTGGCTTTGTCAAAATATTTGCAGCTTGATCTTCAGGTCTGCAAAACTCCAATTCGATTTCTTCATTTTTGACTAGCTCACGAATATAATGATACTTGATGTCAATGTGTTTGCTTCTCCCATAGAAGATTGGATTCTTAGCTAATGCAATGGCTGGTTTATTATCACACATAATTTTCGTAGGATCTATTTGTTCATGCATCAATTCACTCAGCATCTTACGAAGCCAAACTGC
>JAOTAX010000198.1:3521889-3537248 GCA_025629825.1 Erythroxylum guanchezii | reverse complement strand
GGATTTTTGACTTGTGATTCTCTAAATTTTAATTGTTTGATGTTCAACCATTGTGGGCACGCCACCATTATGGATGAAGGGTTCTGTTTTGTCTCTGAATGTTGGACTCCGAAAATGAGGTCCAACACTTTCTACCTTATTAATGAACACCTCAAAAATATTCACTGATTGAGACTTTTCATCTAGTAAATATAGATATCAATAACGTGAATAGTCATCAATAATTATGTAAAAATATTTTTCACTACCCCAAGATGGAACATGAAATGGACCACATATATCAGTGGGTATTAATTTAAGCAACTCAATGCTTCTTGTGACTGAATTCTTAGATATATGTTTGGTTTGTTTGCCTTTAATGCAATCCACACACACATCTTAGTTAGTAAAACTGAGGTAAGATTTCACTCTTCACTAACCTCACCACCATTTCTCTAAATATATGACCTATCCTTCGATGCCACAAATAAGCAGAGTGTTCATTATGTGCACTACGTTTATTACTAATATTGTGTTCAACATGAAATAGGGATTCAGAATAATTACATCAAGGTTAAAACGATATAAACCATCCATTAATGTACTAGAATCATAATAGTACTATCGTTATACAAAGAAAAAAATATTGTTTCTAACGTTGAAATTAAAATCTATCTTGTCCAACTTACTATCAGAAACTAAATTTCTAATACATTCAGGAACATAAAGACAGTTTTCAAGATCTAGATTACAACCAGTGTCTAAGATCAATTTGTATGTCCCTACTCCTTCTATTCGTGCCTTCATTCTGTTACCCATATACAGGAACTTTTCAGTTCCTTTTATGGTTTAGATCGAAAGAAATCCCTGCATAATATGTGATACATGAGTAGTTGCACTTGAATCTAACCACCACGTATTATTGGGCACCTCAATAAGATTTGATTCAAATCATACTGAAACATAATACTTACCTTTCTTTTCAAACCAAGCCTTTCTCTTAAGACAATCTTTTTTTAGATGACTAGCTTTCTTGCAGAAGAAACAACGTTGCTTTTTATGGATTTAGCCCTTATTAACCTTCATTGGGGTTTTGTTCTTCTTGTTGCTCTTCTTTCTGAATTGTAAGGTGAATAAAGTGTTTCTTCATTTTCTTTAATCTCCCTTCCTCTTACACCAACATGGCCTTAATTTCTTGAAAGTTTCATTTCTCCTTCAAAGTATTGTAATTCACTTGGAACTAACCAAATTCAGGAGGAAGTGAGTTGATGATGAACTGTACTAGGAAGAATTCACTCACATCCATACTCATTGATTTCAACTTTGCAGTCATATTTGACATGACTATTACATGATCATGGATAAGTTATGACCAGTCAAACTTTTTGATCATCAATTCACTCATCAAGCTACCTATAATAGACTTGTCAGCTATGTATGATTGTGAGTACTCTTTAATTTTCATCATGAATGTCCTTGCATTGTTCGTATCAGGCGTTGATGGCTTAACGTTTTTAGTCATTGTCAATCGCATCAAGTTTAGACTTAACCTATTAGAATTTTCCCAAACCTCAAAATATGTCCTTTCAACTTTGGTACTGGTCTCAGTAATAGTTGCAGGCTTCTCCGCAACTAAAGCCAAGTCCTTATCCATAATACCCAAGTGAAATTGGATTTTCTCATACATGCATATTCATTTATTATTTTCCTTGACAAAGTTATGAGCATCAATACACGTTCATTATGTGCACGTGTTTTTCTGGTAGTGGAAGTAATAAAATAGTGTTAATGCATTCATACCTTTTTCTCTAACTCTCCTGTTTTTCGTCAGACGTCTTCAAATCAATTCATGTAAACTCATATCCAAAGTCTTTAATGGAAGGCTCCACGAAATATAAGAACTTTTCTTTAACCTTTCCAGAATTTATGTTTTGCGGTAAACAATTCATGTGACTTTTTGTTAACCTCTTGTTTTCTTCAAACAGAGCACATGTTAATCCCAACAAAGTATCCTTCACAACTACAAACATAAAAACTTTTGAAAATAGATACATCATGTTTTTCCATAAACTTGAAATCTAAACAATTTCTTCCTTAGAACTATAAACCTAAAGCTATTCAATTATAGGCCTCACGACATTATGTCCCCCTAGAGTCTTTAGGAAACTAGCCTTTCGGTTGGTATTTGTTTGAAAATCTCATCTCAATTCGAGAAAACAAACAAACATGCTTAAGACAAGAGCCTGTAGCCGTCGCAATCTTGACTTTTATTATTGAAAGGAAGTTAACAATAATTTCAATTGATTAATGCAAACTCAATCGACAGCCACAAAAGTCAGAGAAACACGATGATCCGGTGGGAGATTATAGCAGAGGCATAAATCTTAGGGATAACTCTAATATAAATAAAAGTGTTAAAATCTTTTTTCTGATATTACATGTAAATGTAATCTTTTGTAATTCTAAGCAATATTTTAAGTATGGAATTCATCAGAGATCATTTATGACAATTAATTTAACACTTTCAAACCCTAAAATGAATGTTATAAAGAAAAGAAAAAAATACTAACTTTGATTTATACTCAAATAATCTTTTCTTGTCACAAATATCTTCTTTACTCAAACTTTATCCACTCTTGCTTCTTTTCATTCTTCTTTCTTCTTAATGGTGTAAGAATATATGTCTCTCTGATATCTGTAAAACGTTATTTTACTAAGAGAAAAGAGAACGGTTTTATTAATTAACCCTAATGATTTTAATTTTCTTTACAAGTCCGATAACTGTTAATTTGAGCCCACCTTCTATTAAAATCAAATAAAATAATATATGTCACATTTTATTATTATTAAATTCTAACAATTCTTGATCTCATTGTCTGTTTTCCTAGGCAGGTAGCTAGCAATAGTAGACCAGCTGGGTCTGAAGTTGTATTAGTACAACCTTGAATTAGTTGAATGCTGTTGAAAGTTTTACAAGACATGGTTGGGAGGTGGGAGTCGGGACCCAATTGTACGTCTGTAACCCAAGAGTAAGAAAGTTTTGTCAAATGGACCTTTTGGTTCACATTGGCATGGAGATTTTGGAAAATTAAGGGAAATAATTAAGAGGAGGGTCTTAATCTAATGATTAAATTATGAGGAATTGAATGCTATAATATGACTTGTATGAATTATTGAATCTTAAGAGGCGGGTCTAAATCTAATGACTATATGAATTATTGACTCAACTTCTTCTACCAATATAGGTGCTGCTTAAGTGCAAAAGCAGCTCATATGTTTTCCAATAATGCCACATAATTTTTAGTTATCTAACACATAATCACAACAATTTAACTATAAAGAGTTGAGTTTTATCAATTGACTTGAAAGATAACCATTAATGAACTGTTTTAAAGATGCATAATATAATATTTATTATCTTAATCGTTGTTTTTTATTTTGATTAGGTTAATTTTAATCACTTGAAATTAATAAAATAATAATAATAACAAATAAATTAAAATTTTCTTTGTTATTCAAATGTCACAAATAATGCAATGAGAAAAAAAAAATAGTTTAGACAGTTATTTTATATTAGATTTTATTTTTATTAGAAACTTTTTCGTTTATACGGAAGCACCTTCAAGAAGCAAACCTGAGGCTTTTGGGCTTTGTCTCCATGTCACATGGAGAGGAAAAAGCAAACTTCAGGCTAAACTGAGTCCGCACAGTTGAAGCCCAAAAGGTTTCACTATATTTTAGATATCATGCTAAAAGTTAAATAAGCAAATTAAGAGATTTATTAAAAATTTTAATTAGTATTAAATTATTATAAAATTAATTAAATATTAAATAAATTTGAAGAATTTGAAATATAATTAACGTAGGTTAACCTTAATTCAAAATTTAATTAAAAAGAAAGATTGTTAAATAAAAATTAATTAGTTTATTTTGATTTATAAAAGTTGATTAATTTACAAAAACTGACTGATTAATTAATAAACTGATAGATTTTTAACAATAAAATTATTAACGTAAATCAAACCAAATAGTTAAAAACCGAACAAAAAAATTAACCAATTCAAAATTTTTACAATTAAGTCGATTAATAGCTTGTTATTTTCACTTTTCCCCTGCTCATTTTTTGTTTGTTTTTCACCTTTTGTTAAAACTTTTTTTTAGATCCTATCATATTTAAATTTTTAATGGAATATCTAAACTTAAGGAATTAAATTTTATTTTTGCCCAAATGCTTTTAAGGAATAAGTTAAATTTGATTTTTCAACCAAAAGTGCTTATAATTTCAAAAATATTTTTCTTTTTTCCTGGGTTGAAAAAAATCTCAAATTTAAAAGGTATAAAATATTAGTGAATTTAGATATCATGGTCGCTTAAATGAGTATTTAGGCATTCACATTCAAGGATGCTTGTGTATATATATACTTGTTTTTGGTATATGGATTTTCATGAGAATTAGGAAGAGTGTATATAACACAGGTGATTTCTGATTTGGATGAATAAACCACATCACCAGTAATTCTCTAATGAAATAGTTCTTATTTAATGTCAATGTCAAAATGATAGAAAAATTTAAGTACATCATACCATATTAATTAATTTAAATAAGTTAATTCATATTATTTCTGACTTTTTCAAATATAAAACAACTGCAGAAATCATGAGAAAATTTCAACTTCACTTGATATATTATTTAACTAATTTTGCCCATATGCAACTTATAGATATGTCAGATAGTTGATGTGATCATTAGAACAAAAAATTGGTAGCTTAATTACAAATTAATAGAGTTAATTACTATTTATGTACTTTTATGACACGAAAACTATAAGTTGGTTTTACTTATTTATTTGAATAAAATCAGATATGTATGTCATATTCTACATGTTTATATGATAAAAAATGAAGACTTTTTACTTTGGCTTTACTTCTGATATGTTTTCCAGCTCCATTTCCAGGTACGTAACAGTATCACCTTTATTTATAAATGGTTGTGCATGTCCATATGGACCATATCTGTGGATAATTAGCAAAATCACTATCTTCAAGTTTGTCTTGTCCTCTTAATTTAATTTTATTACATGGTCTTGATTTTCTCTGCTGATTACATCCACTCAAGTTGAACCTGGAAAGTAATTGACGTTGATGCAATTCATTTAAGGTTTTATCTGAAGACTTGGTCCTGATTTGCAGAGATATAACCTCCAAACGAATCCAATTGATCTAGTGTCAGCCAATTTTCAACTTCGGGCCTCTTTCACTGAAGCTTCCCTCATCTATACTATATAGGTGGTATCTGAAAAACCTAACTTCAGGATTTAGAGGTCTAGTGCTGGTTAGAACCACCGTGTTCTTCATTCTTCACTACTATCTAGACAAAGAAAAAAGTCATGGGCATCTCTTTTTTTAGATTGCATGCCGTAGTTGCTTCCTTTTTATTGCTTCTTCCCTTCACTTGTCCAGTTTCCTTTCAGATCACACGCTTTGACCCCAATGACAACAGCTTGATTCTTGAAGGAGGAGCAACAAACTTTGTTGGGACTATCGAGTTTAACAGTGATCTTTACATGTGTCAGGTTGGTCGAGTCACTTATGCTAATAAGGTACCAATATGGGATCGTCAAAGTGCAAAGCTCACAGACTTCACAACTCATTTTACTTTCTACATCGATGTCCAAGGTCGTCAGAAATATGCTGCCGGGTTTGCTTTCTTCCTTGCTCCTGTGGGATTCCATATTCCACCCAATTCAGCTGGAGGCTTCCTTGGCTTGTTTAACATCACCACTTCAGATTCCTCTCATAACCAAATTCTTCATGTTGAATTTGACACTTTCCCAAACCCTGAATGGGATCCTCCAGTCCAGCATGTTGGGATCAACAACAACTCGGTTGTCTCTGCAACATATACCCCTTGGAATGTTAGCCTACACAGCGATGATACTGCTGATGTTTGGATTACCTATAATGGTACAACCAAGTCTCTATATGTGTCATGGAAATATCAAACAACCTCTGTTTCTCAGGAAAATACAAGTCTTGCTTACATTATCGATCTTCGGGAGGTTCTTCCTGAATGGGTTACAATTGGGTTCACAGCTGCTACGAGTAATGTTATGGAGAGGCATGTACTTCAGTCGTGGGACTTCAGCTCAAACTTGGAGATAGATGAAGCAAAGGGAACAAACACTAAAAGGTTGAGACTGCTCGTAGGTTTGACAGTATCAACCGGAGTTTTCATAGTTCTGATGATTGTAGCATTTGGTATTTTCAATGGAGGGAAGCTGAGGAGGAAGGAAACAGCGGAGACAGTGAACTTAACTTCAATCAATGATGATCTTGAAAGAAAAGCACTTCCAAGAAGATTTTCTCTGAATGATCTCGTCTCAGCTACCCGCAACTTCTCTGATGAAAGGAAGCTAGGTGAAGGTGGATTTGGTGCAGTCTATAAAGGTTATCTGACAGATTTAGATATAACAGTTGCAGTGAAGAAAATTTCAAGGAGTTCTAGGCAGGGAAAAAGAGAGTATATAACTGAGGTCAAGGTCATTAGTCAGTTGAGGCATAGAAATCTGGTGCAACTCATTGGTTGGTGCCATGAAGGACGTGAATTCCTCCTTGTATATGAGTTCATGCCAAATGGTAGTCTCGATTCTCACCTATTTGGCAAGAAGAGTCCCCTGACGTGGGACGTAAGGTACAGAATAGCTCTTGGATTGGCCTCCGCTCTGCTCTACCTTCATGAAGAATGGGAACAATGTGTGGTGCATCGTGACGTCAAATCGAGCAACGTAATGTTGGACTCAAGTTTCAATGTGAAGCTTGGCGATTTCGGTTTAGCTCGACTTATGGACCACGAGCTCGGTCCACAAACCACAGGCTTGGCTGGAACTCTAGGCTACATGGCTCCTGAATATATAAGCACAGGTAGAGCTAGTAAAGAGTCTGATGTGTACAGCTTTGGGGTGGTGACACTTGAGCTTGTTACAGGAAGAAAGGCCGTCGATCCATTAAAACACAATGCAGAAATGAGTTTATTACAGTGGCTTTGGGATCTTTACGGGTCCGAGAATCTTAGCTTGGCTTTTGATAAGAAACGAAGAGCAGATTTTAATGCAAAACAAGTAGAGCATTTGATGATTGTCGGCTTGTGGTGTGCCCATCCTAATCACAGTTTAAGGCCATCAATTAGGCAAGCAATTCAAGTTCTTAACTTCGAAGCTGCTCTGCCAAATCTTCCTAAAAACATGCCTTTTCCTTTCTATCATGTACCTACAGTTGAAGCATTACCAGCTAGCTCTCCCGATTCTTTAATCGGGAGTGATGGTGTCATATCGTGTTCAAGCGTTAATATAGGTCGTTGAGCTTTATATTTGGACTCAGTAAGCAGAAACCTTGGCATGAAATTGTCTTTTCCCTTTAAAAAAAAAATTTCCATCTAAATAACTCCGCAACCAAGCTATTGCTATCATTTTCATTTTTACTTTAAATAATTTTACTTTTACTTGGTCACTCTTAGTGTTAGTTGTAGCGTTTTTTTCGTAGCTTAGAAATTTTAGAGGTCTTTATCTTGGTGTAAGCTTGTGTGGAATATCTCCAATACCTGCATCCACATGCATACAAGAAGTCATCATCATGTCACGACGAGCATACTAAGTATGAAGTCTCTCATGGAAAGTGAGATTATAGTAAATGAGTCACAATTTCTATATTAAAAAAGAAATAAAAATAAGAGATGAATGAAAATTGTTATAATTTTATTAAAAAATTGTTAACTAATTTTTTAATTAATTAGTTATGATTGTATGATCATCTTAATTAAAATCAAATTAAAGTCAATTTTTTAATTTGAAATTAAAACGATGTATTATAACAAACTTATAATATAACATTAAATTAAAATAATAAGAGAGAAGAATAATATCCATAAATCAAGAAAATTAAAAAAAAAAACAGATAATACTATCTTGGATTGACATGATAAGAAAAAGAATACTACTTGCTTGGCAGTTTTGGCTTGATCTCAGATTTCAACTTTGGTAGGCCTTGGATCAGATGTGCAGATGAATAAAAATCTCGTTTCTTTCTTGTTTTTCTCTCTTTTTTTTTAAAAAAAAGTTTTTAACACATGTCCTTGTCGGAGCCGTTTTAGCTTACCTCCCTGTAGGTTAAAAAAAAGTTTTAAAACATGTCCCTGTCGGAGCCGTCTTAGCTTACCTCCCTGTAGGACCGGCAAATAAATTTGGTTCGCAATTAATTAGATATTTAGATATTAGATTAAAATTGGATTTTTTTAATTTTAAAGTTCCCTTCGGGTTTGATTTCGGCTCATAGGTCCTGTCCGGCTTGAACCGTGAACCCTAACTATATTGAAACGGAGTCGTTTCGTTAATCAAGGGAACGACGTCGTTTCCTTCCTCTCTTCTCTTAACCTGCCACTGTGGTGTTACACTCTCTCACTCTCACAGTCTCGGTGTCTCACTCACGCAAAACGGCAGCAGCACAACCTTCTCTCTGCTCTCTGGCTCGGTGGCTCTCTCTCGCTCTCGGTCTCGCTCTCGTCTCTTGTCTCCAACTTCGCCCGCCAGTTGCATTGATTAGGTAATTTTTCTTGTAAACTCAACTTCACCGCTAATTGATTTTTTTTAATAGTTTTTGCTATCAGTGTGGTTGTTTGGTTTCCCTCCTGAATGTTGAAGCCTCTGAAAGATATATCTTATACTTTTCTTTTCCCTGTTCGCTGAACTTGATATTTGTGCTCTTATGAATTGATGTTCTGTGAACTTGAGAACTTGATACTTGGGAGCCTTGACGTATGATAGTTTCCAAAATAAGGTTAAGCCATTTGAAGTCATTCTGCTTATTCTTTCTCCGTTTCATGCCATGTTCTGGTTGATTATTCGTTTTCGTTACAAAACTGACTCTTTTCGCTTGTCCTGTGTCTACGGGGACTTGTTTTTATTCTTCATTTGGGTTCTCCGGTAGTTCTTGATCTCATTGCCTGTTCTCCCAGGCAAGTATCTAGCAACAGTCGACCAGCCGGGTCTGAAGTTGTCGTAGTACAACCTTGAATTAGTTGAATACTGTTGAAAGTTTTACAAGCCAGGTTTGGGAGTTGGGACCCAATTATATGTCTGTAACCCAAGTGTAAGAAACTTTTGTCAAGTGGACCTTTTGGCTCACATTGGGATGGAGACTTTGGAAAATTAAGGGAAAGAATTAAGAGGAGGGTCTAAATCTAATGATTAAATTTTGTGGAATTGAATTTTGTAATATGACTTATATGAATTATTGAATCAACTTCTTCTACCTTTATAGGTGCTGCTTAAGTACATAACCAGCTCATATGTTTTCCAATCATGCAAAGGGGTCTTACTTTGACCACAAAATCACTTCAATACCTCCAATCTGTTACTGATCTGCATTACATCATCATTAAAAATCCCTCCTTTTCTTATCTTAGCTTTCATAAGAGGTAACAGACATTCACACTTCATTAAAGAAAACCAAAGAAACAAAAAGGTGTTTGTAGAGATTCTTGATTAGGGGTCTTCAGCTGTCATAATTAGTTAAACCCTTGTCTGTAATTGGTTAGATCTGTTAAGGATAAAGTCATAATGGTAAAATTGTTCTATAACTGCGGAACGGATAACTCGTATTGCAATTACTGAACTTAGGCACTCCATAACTCGGCTTTTTCTGGTGTTTTGTGGCTGGAATTAGAAGAGCTGCCTCAAATTCGGTTGTTTCTTAAAGGAGAATAGGATTTGCAATCCCAGCAACATTTAGTAAAGGTGTCAACTGTTGCCATCTTCATTGGATTTACCTGGTTCGATGAATAAGAAATTTAGCATATTAGAGAGCTTATTTTCCATTTTAGATGAAAAATAATTTCAAACTTCTAATATTTGTAGTAGAAAATATAGAAATATGAAACGATGGAACAAGCAAAAATAAATTGCAGACAAAATGATGATAGTAACAAAACAAGACAATGGACATGTATCCATAACAATTATGCTCTGGCTTTTCAAGTTGATATTCACTTATTCATCTGATTCCATGTGATATATAATATTTTGTTTCTCAAGTTATAAGCCTCTTGAAGTAAATCAAATGCTAAATGCTAAATGCTATTATGTTAATGTTTCGTTAGTTGATTTTATTTTAGTTCATTTATATATTTAAACATATCATGTTTTTGAAATTTATTATTTCAGATGGATGAGCATAATTCTTCAATAGAGAGTTCTAGTTCAGAATCTATTACCCACCACAAGTATGCAGAAAGACTTGTAAGTATCTAAACTTTACACTTATATTTTAATTGTTTTACTTTGTTGTAAGAATAACATTTTATTCTTATGCAGGAAAAGGCTATAGACATGAGACCTACACTCCGTCAACGCTTTTTGCACACTCACACTAAAAAGTATGACAGTGTGACATTCGTTAATACCTGATGTAGAGAACTTAATGTATGTTAAATTTATGTTTTAATATTAATTCTTAATAATTATCACATACTAATATAAACATTGTCTCCTAATAGAACCAAATACAAGAAAGCATTCAGCGACAGTCTCAGCACGAACAAACTGTTGATGAGAGCCAGACATATCTTGATGCAGTGGGTGGTAGGGATCGTCAGTGAAATGATCTTCGGGTTATGTTCATTTGCGAACACATGTTATTCACAATCCTTCACGTCTAGTACAGCAGCATCTAGTAGACGGTCGATAATGGAACGATACCATCAGCTTGAGAGCATAGTGTAAACATTGACAAGTCGGTTGCAACGGGCGATGGAGTACATGACTAAGCTTCAAAATGAAATGGAGCAGTTGAAGGGAAGGGTTAGCATCTTAGACCATCCGCGATCACCAGGACAATAGGATTGTTGTAGTTATTTGGTTTGAATTACAAAGACTTATTATGTACAATTTAATGTTTTTATTATCAATTAAGATAATTTTAACTTTATATCATCAATCAACTTTCTGTTTAAACAAATTAAATATATAAACAAATCAAAATATTATGCACAGATAATTCATAACTGTTGAAATTATGCATTAATCATAAGATTATGAAATAAAATTTAAAGTCGGGCATTTTTAAAAATATTTTTAAATTATTTACTGACGGAAAATACAAGTATGTCGGTAAAATCTACTATATTTACCGACAGAACACTACAAACTGTCGGTAAAATCCATGATAGAACAAAGAGTAACCGTCTGTAATATTGACAGCCGTCGCTGTTTTACTAGTGAAATAACTAATACTGTCGGCAAATATTCCGACGGAAAGGAAAAGGTCATAGGTAAATTTACCAACGATCAAAACCAACCGTTAGTATATTTACCGACGGTTACATAAAATGTCTGTCAGTAAATTTACTTACTACCGTTTTAACGACGCTTTTATCCGTCGATTGATTCCGTCACTAATTTATATTACCAACGAAATCCAAACGTTTTCTATCGGTAATATCCGTTGCTAAACGACATTTTTCTTGTAGTGTATTGTTATAAGATATTCGAGGGTTCTAAAAGTAAAAACTCTCATTTTAAGAGACATATCAAGTCCTATAACAGAAGGAAGATGGTATTTGGAGATCAAATATTTTTGAACCCTAACCTAATAAGAGGGAATAATGAAATGGTTGCCACAAGTTATGACAGTAACAAAAAAAAAAAGTTTTTGATAGCTAAAATGATCATCAGTGATGAACAACCACTCTCTGTTGTCAATAGCAAAAAATTTAAGATGTTTGTCACATCACTTCAACCAACTTTCAAGATCCCAACTCATAATGCTGTGAAGAAAGACATTTTCAAAATTTATGATAATCAAAAGAAAAAAATATTGGAGACATTGTTGAGTATTCACAGATGGGCAACCATCACATTATACATGTGGACAACTGACAATCAAAAGAAGGATTGTATGGGGTGATGGCACACTATGTTGACAACAGCTACACTTTATGTCATCGACTGTTGAGGTAAATTAGATTATTTAATACTGTTATCTTTTATTTATTAATTATGTCATAAATGATACTTGTTCATATTTTTAAATGTTAGGTTTATTTATGTGCCAGAACGATATACAAGTGAAAGATTGACAATCATATTGATGAATTGTTTATTGGATTGGAACATCGACACCAAGCTCTCTACCATAACTCTCAATTACTGTATCACAAATGATATAATGATCAAACAGTTGAAGAACAAGTTACGGTTTGAGAGTTTGTTAGTTAGTAGGAGGTTATTCCATATACGTTGCTTTGTGCATATCTTGAACTTGATTGTGAAGGACGAGTTGGAGGTGATAAAGGAAGTGGTGAACAAAATATCCAACTTCGCATAGTTGTTTTAGCAGTATGTGCAACATCAAGAAAGCTTTATCTAATTGGATATTTGATTCCAAAGAGGTGATCCAAGTCATGACAAAGAAGATGATGGAAATTTTCAATTCTTACTGGTATATAGTCGAACAAATTGTGGCGGTCATTTTTGTATTGGACCGAGGTATAAGATGAAGGGGGTTTATTTTTATCATCAAATGTTGTATGGTGATCATGTTGAAGAACATGTTGGTATCATTGAACAATTATGGTATGATTTGTTTAATAATTATCAATTAAGATTGAACAAAAATTAGAATCACAGTAGTTCAACTACAGCTTTAGTTTCATCTTTAACTTTAACTTCAGTTCATAAGACCGGTGTAAATCTCGAATTTACAACATTTATCAAAGAAAAGAAGGCTAGGACTTCTTACAATAAGACAGAGTTGGACAATTATTTGGAGGCAAGTGTTGTGATCGAAGTTGAAGATGTGAAGTTTGATATGTTGCTATGGTGGAAGATATGTGGAAGTGTTTACCCAATCATGCAAACAATTGCACGAAACCTCTTAGCAATTCCAATATCTATTATTACTTTAGAGTCTGCTTCTCATGCTGGTGGTCGAATAGTTAATCCTCATTATACTTGACTTATTCTTAATATTGCAGAAGCTCTTATGTGTGCTTGAAGTTAGTTAGAAGATGACGATATTCAAACTAAATTCTATTCTTTATGATATATTACTTTATTTACTATAGTAATTTTAAAATTTATAATATCTTATCTCATCTTATCTTCTTATATTGACATAGGTATCAATACAGATATCAATCTTTCAACTGAAATTTTTTTGGAGCAAATATCCAATGATGAAGGTATATTTAATTGCTAAATATTATATGTTGACTATTTATTTAAAATATTTATTGCATATTCAGATGTAATTTACATACTAATGTTTTATTTTTAAGATGAAATAGTGCAAACTATTGACGATTTGCCTTTTTTCTACTGTGAGTTATTTCTTTTTAATCTCTACATCTCATTTTTTTTTTCATTTCATTCTTTCAATTTACTTTTTTTTTTCATTTCATTCTTTTGGTTTTTTTATAATTGAATCTTTACTATTGTGTTTTTATGCCGGTTAACAAATAAAACTCTATTTTGTTGTCAATGACTGTTAGCTCAACTTCTGTGTCCTCTCTTTAACTATAATTGATAATTCCTTTTTTTTTATTTTTTTGTATATGTTACTCTTTGTTTTGATAATAAAATGATTTTCATAATAGTATCTTTATACCTGTTGCTTAAGCAGATTTATGAATTCATATTATTCTTTTATATTTTAAATGAACAAACATTATTATATTGTTAGACTTAGATAAAAGAACATTGATCAGTAAAAAAAAGATAATAGTTTACAATGACATTAATTTTAAAAAATTGAAACAAGTAGATTTTAATTATTTGTATTCAAAAGTAAAACATTGGATTTAATAATATTAATTTAATAAAAATAAAATAATTAATTAAATATAGATTATTTACTAGAGTTGACATAATTTGGTAAAAAAAATAAGTAATTAGAACATTCAAGACTATGTTTAAAATTTTAACTTAAAGTTATAATATTAGACTTAAGGAAAACAAATGAGATATAAAACATTTTAAATATAAAATAACACGTATTAATCAATTTATCTTTATAAAAATTACTTTTAGGATAATAAAGTAAGTTATAAAATTTTAAGTATTTTTTATTTTATTTATTTTTAAATTAAAATAAGAGGTCAAGTTCGAACCTAATCGAACTTCGAGCCAAAAAAAATTAGAGCTCGAGCAGTGTAACTTGACCGCAAGCGTGTTTTTAACCAGGCTTAAGCTCGGGCTTTATCCATAAATTTTTGGCGAGGCTCGGTTTATGTAGGGCCTAAACTTGATCACCCATTTTCATATCTAACTGTGGCCCGAATCCGAGCCCTTATTTAAATTTTCTAACTAACCTTGAGTCGTCCTCAATGTCAGTCCTATTTAACTAATTTCTTAATAGAGTAAAAAATTAAGTGAAATTTGCTTTTGAAAGATTGCAAGTTATATAGAAAAAGAAAAGAGTTGAAGTCCTTTATAAATTTTAAAAAAGATCATTAAACAATTTTTATTTGATTAATCACGAATTTATAACTTTTTTAAATTTAAATTAAAGTTGTGGTTGAATTAATTTATATTTGAATTGTTATAAACATTGTTTTTTAACCCGGACCGGACCGGCTGGTCCGACCGGTGACCTGTCAGTGGTCCGGTCCGGTTTATCCTTCAAAACTGGCTATAAATTGACCTAATCTGAACCGGTCCGACCGGTCCGACAATTATTATTTTTATTATTTTTATTTTTTTTGAATTTTTTAATATTATATATAATTAAATATAATTATTGCATAATTATTACGTCACACTAGTTCGATAGATGGTTGAACTGGTCAAACCGGTCAAATTAGTGACTAGTAAAATCACCGATTCGATGACCGATCCGAATTTTAGAACATTGGCTACAAATGATATCAGCTTTGCAGGATGGTGGTTTCTACCTGGAGTCCAAATTCTCTGTCGGACACAACCATGTCTTATTCTGTCTAATACCCAAACGACGTCGTTTGGGCATTAAAATTTGACAGAGGATGAAAAGAGGACAGGCCTGTGGGACAGGCGCCGTTTTGCAGCCGCCTGCGTTGAGCTTCAGCCACTTTTATATAATAATATTAAAACATGTTAGTGCAAAACGGCGCCTGTTACATATTACATAAACATTTATGTAATTGTTTATTATTATGTCTAAATATAAGTATTTATTAATTTAAAAAAAAGTATTTATTATTATTGAAATTAATTATTGCCATTTAAATAAATTTATTATTATTATGTTTAATTATTATTATTATTATTATTGTTATTATTATTATTATTAAAATATTTGTATTTATTATGATTCAATAATATTGTTATTATAATTATTATATTATTTGTATG
>JAOTAX010000198.1:3483157-3506663 GCA_025629825.1 Erythroxylum guanchezii | reverse complement strand
TGCCAAATCCTAAGTGGGAGCTTAGGTAGAGGACGTAGGTCTTAGCACCGAACCTCTATAAAAACAGTGTTTGCTTTCTTCCCTACTCTCTTTTCATTTGTTTAATTTGATTGTTTATTGTGTATTAATTCCGTGTCTTTTGTAGAACTCTGCGAAAAAGTTTAGACGATCTATTCAACCCCCCCTTTTAGATCACTTTCAGGTAACTCTAAGTAGACAATATTTGTAAACGGGTGATCTGGATTGTTACATATGAAATCTAAAATTTAAAAAAATGAATTTAGCCTAAAATCAACGAGTAATTTTAAGTAGACAATATTTGTAAACAGGTAATCTAGACTATTATATATAAAGTCTAAATTTTAAAAAAAAAAGAATTTGGCCTGAAATCAATCGGTTCAAACTAGACTCATTAATTCAAGGCGAAACCATTGGCTTGGGAAGGCACGAAGCATAAATGACTTAGAAGTTACTTTCATAATGTCTCCCTAACAGATTTTTAGACCATTCTTCTATTAAAATGCTATACCTAGCCCAAAAGATTCGAGCCCCAGTACAATTGAGCAGGGTTTGTAGTGTGCAAGCCTCGTGATAAAGCTCAAGGACTTAGAATCCACACTTCACTCAAGATCCAATCTTGATTGGTGGGCTATAAATGATTATGTACTAGTGTTTAAACATCAATTTCACCGAATGAATCGAGGTTTAGATTGGCCATACTTATAATATATATGTATATATATTTGAAACAATCAAAAGATATAATTTATTTTCTTGTAATTATGGTCTCAACAATTTTTGTCTCAATTCTAAAAGTTCTTTTTGCAGTATTTGTAGAATACGAAAATAATTTATAATGATAATGTACAGTGATAATTTAATTGAAAAATCTATAAATTTCCATTAACAACGTTGGTGCCATAGATAATGATTAAGCATTCCTAGCTGACTTCAAGCGAACTTTTTGGCTTGTGACATCTTCAAAACAAGAAAATGAGGAACATAAGGCTTTTCTTTTCTATTATCCCAATAAGTTTTTTCTATAATTTAAAAAATTAGGAATGATAAGTTCACTCCATAATACCACATTTAAGAAAATTAAGTGTTTTGGTTTCACAGAACTTGCAGAGTTTATAATTAAACTTGTCAGACAGCTACCATCATTATCATCATTTGCCCGCTTCCTTTGCATTATAACATGAAGCTTCAGCAATTAGAATAATCAGACAAAACATATGGGGTGTGCAGACTCGTCTTCTGTTTTTCCTTTCTTTCCTTTCCACCTCTTGTTTCTCTGTGTTTTGGTAATAGACGCTGAACAGTGATCTTCGAATGAGAAAACAAAACAATATGCATAACCTTGTAAATTCAGAACTACAAATCGATTTAATTGCAACATGCCATGTTCAAATATCCTGCCATCTGTCTGGCATGATATTAGAACATTCTAATTAAGAATAAGAACACTTATTAAGATCTTAAATTGGAAATTACAAGTTTATTATTGTTAAAGACAGTTTTGATGGTTTCAATTATAATAAATACGATAAAATTTTTAATTGTTATGTTTTATATAATTTTGATATAATAATATAAATATATACGATATCTTCTACGTCATTCAAATTGAAGCAATTGAATATTTGGTCTAAATTGCAATTTTAAATTGTGACAGATTGATTTTACTTAATCCTATTTGTTTTTGCCTTCTTGTCTCTCGCAAGCTATCAGTATTGAGATTCTTTTCTAAGAGCCTGTCCTTTTGCCATCTGTTAGTCCTAACTGCTGACACAAGAAACACGCCTACACTTGCTACTTTACTTTGTGATCGCCAAATACTGTAAATAATGTGATGTTTTGATAAAAAAATATAACTGCATATAATGTTAAAAATCTCTCTTAGCTCTATTTCTTATCTTGATTTCCTTTTGTCTTGATTTAAATCAGTCCATAGTTGGTGCTGCCGTCCAAGCATCGAGTCTTGCATGACAAGCTTCAGATTATGATATTAGATATTTGAGATCCCACGGCAATGGCTTTACAATAATGAACTAAAGAACCTGTCAGGTTATACTAACTTCCTGCATTTGGCAACATTGGGATTCCTGCAATTGACCAAATACTGAAATTTTTTTATTGGTCACAAATTTGCCACACGAAGATTTCGGGCACCGAACGCGTCAGGTTAGCTCAATCCAGTAAAAACGCTCAGGTAGGACTTGGACAATATGTGACAGGTTCTGAAATTGACCTGGTTATTGAGACTGATTGGGAAGGATATAGTTGAAATGCTCATATATAACTTACTCCTACCAATTTCGGTTTCTTTCTCTCCTCCACTTGATGAAGTCATGGCTCTTTTCAATTTAATTCCAAGGCTTGTTCATTCTCAACAGATCCATCGTCTCATCGTCAGGATTGTCATTCGCTTGATGCTACTACTATTACTGCCTATTGCAAACTCAGTTTCCTTCAACTTCACGGGTTTCAGTCCGAATTCACAAAACATCACCTTCCAGGGTGATGCATTCGCGTCAGGAGGCGTTCTGCAACTCACCAAAAACGCGCTGAACATTAACATAATGAGTAGTGTTGGTCGAGCTTCATATAGTCAGCCTGTACGCCTCTGGGATGCCAAGACTGGGAATGTAACAGATTTCAGCACCCACTTTCGTTTCAGTATCAGAGCTACTAACGAGAGCTCATATGGAGATGGGATGTCTTTTTTCATTGCACCAGTGGAGTCTCAGATCCCAGAAAATTCAACAGGCGGCTATCTTGGGCTGTTCAGCAACGATACAGCTAAAACACCATTGAAGGAGAATCAAATTGTTGCAGTGGAGTTTGATAGCTATTTAAATGAATGGGATCCGAGCGACAATCATGTGGGTATTAATGTCAACTCCATTGTATCTGCCGCAAACGTCTCATGGAAAAGCAGCATTAAGAATGGAGCAATGGCAAATGCATGGGTGAGTTACAATTCCACTACCAAAAACTTGAGCGCCTTTCTAACTTACGTGAAAGATCCTATATTTGGTGGGAATTCGACCCTTTATTACATTGTTGATTTAAGGGAATTACTACCTGAATGGGTTAGGATAGGCTTCTCTGCATCAACAGGCCAATATGTCGAAATTCATAACGTTGTTTCTTGGGAATTCACTTCAAACTTGGAAGTTAATGATTCGATTCAGAAAAGCAGAGGCAAAACAGGATTAGTTGTTGGTGTGGCCTCGGGTTGTGGACTAGTGGCTTGTGGGATAGGTGTGTTTTTGTTTCTCTATTTCAGGAGAATGGCAGGTAAGCGTGAAGATGAGGAAGATGATGTATCTATGGATGATGAGTTTGAGAAAGGAACTGGGCCTAAAAGGTTCACTTATCGTGAGCTAAGTCAGGCAACGAATGATTTTGCGGAGTCAGGAAAGTTGGGGGAAGGAGGATTCGGAGGTGTTTTCAAGGGACTCCTGAACGAATCCAGTACAGAAATTGCAGTTAAGAAAGTCTCGAGGGGATCAAAGCAAGGAAAGAAGGAATACGTTTCAGAAGTTAAGATCATTAGTCGTCTGAGACACAGAAATTTAGTTCAGCTGATTGGTTGGTGCCATGAAAAGGGTGAGTTGATGCTAGTCTACGAGTTCATGCCCAATGGAAGTCTTGATTACCATCTCTTTAGAGGAAAAACATCGTTAACCTGGACGGTAAGGTACAAAATAGCAATGGGATTGGCTTCTGCTCTTCTGTATCTTCATGAAGAATGGGAACAATGTGTTGTGCATAGAGATATCAAGTCTAGCAATGTCATGTTGGACTCAAGTTTCAATGCCAAGCTAGGTGATTTTGGCCTGGCAAGGCTTGTTGACCACGAATTAGGTTCACAGACAACAGTTTTAGCAGGCACAATGGGTTACTTAGCTCCTGAATGTGTCACAACTGGCAAGGCCAGCAAGGAATCTGATGTTTACAGTTTTGGAGTTGTGGCCCTGGAAATCACTTGTGGGAGGAAACCAGTCGATACCAAGCAAGAGCCAAGCAAGGTACGGCTCGTGGAGTGGGTCTGGGACCTATACGGTAAAGGGCAAATTCTGGAAGCTGTCGACGAGAGGCTAGGAAGAGACTTCGATGAGAAGGAACCTGAGTGCTTGTTGATTGTTGGACTGTGGTGTTGCCATCCTGATTTCACCCTTCGACCTTCCATAAGGCAAGTGATCAATGTTCTTAAATTTGAAGCTCCATTGCCAAGTCTTCCTGCTAAGCTGCCAGTTCCAATGTACTATGCTCCTCCATTGACTATGTGCAAGTTCTCTTACACGACGTCTGGCCCGACAGAGTCAGGGAAGTCCAGGACTCCGTGTTCATGTAGCCAGTGCTCCGGAAATTCTTCAGTGTCTGAAGAGTCTAGGAAAGGTCTTCTGAATACCCAGAACACTGTTTAGCAAATCCTGTGTACACTTTCTAGTTGGTGGTATAGTAATATTAGTTCATTTCAGGATAACTCTGTCCAGGTTTGAGAAGAGGAGGATGATAACCTGTAATGGATGTTGAACTGCACTTTAAACTTATTTTGGTGGAACCTGTTGAGTTCTTCTTTAATGAAGTTCTATCTCCCCATATACCCATGGAATAACTTGCTAAAAGTCAAAGCTTAGTGACAACCAAGATATTGACTTGGCCTGAATTACCTACCGAATGTAGGCTAATCCATAGAACATTCCAAAATTTTAATTTAAGAGAAAAATAGAACATAAAAAATGATGTCATATTTTACAGATCTTATAATATAAAATATAAAAAGAATTATAACTTGAAATAATAATTAATAATAATATTATTAAATTATAAATATTCACAAAGCACTGAGAATTGGTCTTTCCAAAAAATGCCACTAATATAACTTTGACAAATTCAACATAAGTTTATTTTTTGATATTAACTTATGCTGAATTTAATGCATGATGTTCTTTTTTAAACAAATCAATTAATTCATGATACCAATAAAATATTATATTTTTTCACAAATATAATATATGGGTAAATTTTGATTTAAGAGTGTTTATATACGTCTTTTTTTCTTTAATTTACTAAATAATTTATTTGAAAGAATTACTTTTTTCACCTGATTTTTTGAAAAAAACAATAACCTGTCACTTTCTACTATTATGAAAAACAAGCGTTAAATCATATGCATATGACATTACTATCATTTTGTGTAATAAAAGTTTAGTTGCATATTAATCATTTACTTGAACAAGGATTTCAATTCGGGCTTAAAAGGATCCAGTTAAGCCCGTAGCTACTTGAGTCTCAGCGGGGCAACCAGGCTCACTGAGCCCAATGAATTAATCTCATACAAAATTAGTATAATTTTATTCTGAAAATTTAAATTTGATAGAAATAATTAGGACCCCACGAAATTTCACTTTTTTTAATATGCATAGCCATGTACTGTAGCTCGATTAATCCATCATTAATAAATTCAATTTCAAGTTATCAAACATTTGAATCTTCATAAAATTTCAAAAATTGTGAATTGGAAACCTCAACAATACCTTCTCATAAATCATTAGTATGGTTTTGCTTACCTATACATTTTCACAAAGTAGAGAACATTTGTATGCTACAACAGATGACATTTGTGTTTAGGTTCAGTTTAATTTGAGTTGGTCAAAATTTTAGTTGATTTTAATTTTTAAAAATTTTGAATTTCGTGCTAGTCTCGAGTTTGGATCACTCAACTTGACCTAACCCGAAATCTTAATATATGAAGTGAAAGCGATGCATTTTGAGTAAAACAAATTTTTTTTCAAATTTTAAATTAAAAATAATCAAATTTAATTCAGATCTAATCAAACTTCAGATCAAGATTAGATTTGATTAATTTTTAACTCAAGCCCGACTCGGCAACTGTCAATACTATTAGGGCATGTTTGGTTCACAGGAATAGAACTTCTACTCCTGGTACATTTTTAAAATTTAAATAATCATTTGTTTAGTTAGATAAAAATACCAGAATACTTAACCTTAAGATTAGGTATTCTTCAAATTTTAGGAATAGGTAAAGAACATCAAAAGGTATATTTAGCTATTCCAAGAATAGAGTTCTTTGTTGAATAATTTTTTATCTTTATAATAAGAAAAAAATTAATAATAAGAAGAAATTAATAATAATAATAATAATAATAATATCAAATTAGGAAGAAGAAGAAGAAAATTAATAATAAGAAGAAAATTAATAAAAATAACAAAAATAAAATATAATTAACAAAAATACTAAAATAAATAAATAAATAAATAATAATAATAATAATAATAATAATAATAAGGATAAAGATATTTTGGTCTTTTTATTAACTATTTCTTTGTTAATCCAAGTTTATATTTTCAAACCAAATATTGACTTATAAATTCTTTAGTAGTAAACCAAACAAAGTAATACTCATTCTATTCTATTCCTCATCTTTTCTATCCTTAAGAATAATTATTTTATTTCTTATCTATTCTAGCCTTTAAATCAAACAGGTTATTGGAGAGGTAATGTTATTAAGAAGCACATCTTAATCCTTTTAACTAGATAAATGAAACTAGCAAGTTCACTTCAGGTCATTTGTCATCTAGAACAAGAAAGCTTACGCAGAGTTAGTAAAGATGGACACTAGGCACTGTGAATGAACATGAAATCAGTTGGTTTCAGGTGAGCGTTTGGTGCTCTTAATCGGTCTTATAGTGGTTATTTTGTTGTCGACTAGTTTGTGTGGAGACTTGAAACGTCAGCAATAACGACTGATGCACTAAGTCACCGCCCCTCCCATTTTCATCTCCACCACAAATAAGATTCTTCAAACACATTGCTTATTAATTATTATCTCCTCTAATCTTCTCCATTTCTTTAAGAAAACTCCTTCAGTATAGTATTGGCTTGTCAATTCAATTCTCAAGCATTGAAGACTCCCAATTATAGTGTGATTGTGATGTATATTGCACCTATTTCAACTCGATACTAAAATGATTGAAGTAATTGATTGGCATCAATTTTCAGTATTTTGTAACGTCAACTTCTGAAAAAGAGGTGGCAGAGTGACAACTTGGAAATGTGCTGATTAGTGCTTAAGTAATGGCCATGAATTGGATTAGAGCTAGTATTTTTCTTGTTTTTATGATTCATAAAATTTAAATCACAAAAATATATATAATATAAATTGAAATTTATAAATTATTTTTAAAATTAAATCAGATATAATCAAGGAAACAATAAACCTCAATATGCGTATAATAAAATAAAAATATGTCAATGACTTTTTTAGTGCATATTAAATAAATTGATTTATAACTTATTTAATAAACTAATGTGCTTAAAGGGGATAAATTCAATACAAGTGTTAGGTAGCATAAAGTTTTGAAAAATTAAAATAAATGTTTTAAAAACTGAATCGGTTTGATTGATTTAACAATAAAAATCTTGAACAGGTCAATTTTTCTATTGATTTTTAATTTTTCGATTTCATTTAATTTAATAATATTTGTTGTTAAAAACTGACGAGTTTATTAATTAATCAGCCAATTTTTTATAAACTAGTCTATTTTTATAAACTGATTAATTTTTATTTAACAACCTCATTTTTAATTAATTTTTTAATTTTTTGAGGAGTAAGGACAATTTTTATTAATTAATTTTTAAAGTATTCGATTTTATTCAATCTTTAACCAATCTTATGACGGTCTAACACCGGTTAAATTTTTTAAACTTTAAACCTCTTGTGTTAGCAAGAGTTCCATTTGAAAACATTCATTAAAAACTAGAGATTCTTTTGGAAATTTCTACCTACCACTTGAGTAATCCGATATTGCTAAAATCACGGGCTTTAATTTTTTGAAATTGAACACAACACAATATATCAAATATGCTAGAATTCAATTACCATTTGAGTCATAGATGCATGTCCCTTACGTCAAGCTACGAGAAAGAAGAGGAGAATTCATTCAGGAAAACGAACAAGTCTTTTCAATTCAGCTGAACTGTTTACTGACCAACGCAGCCCTTCGATAGATTTGTATAATCCAAGTGGGTTAGTTGTGCTGCATGTGCAATAAAGAATCGTACATTGTTGAACAAGAAGTTACTTACCATATAAGCAGCACGAACTTATCCATTTTGGTGTAGAGTTAGAATTCCTAACATCTCTAATCTTTGAAAAATCTATGCAATAGATGTAAATAAGTCAAACGGATCGAACAATGTTAACTACTTTGTACCTGAACCATAAGATGACCAATGAGTCATAAATTATTACTCGATACGATCTAGCTAACAATTAATTCATAATTCAATATGACATAACATTATAATTTAAAAATAAGATGAGATTTAAGTACCCTTTTCAAAACTAATTAACATATCTTTATTTTCTATCATTTTCCTACTTTAAAAGTTAAATTATTATTGCTATTATTCCAATTACTCTTCAAGTTAAAGGACATATTTTCTTGTAGTAGTACTATTTTGATTTCCTGTCGTCAACAAGAGACTTTGTCAATAGCTAAAATAGAACGCAAATGGTTGTAGAGGGTTTCAAAAGGGTGAGAATTGGAGCCCTCCTCTTTAGCTTCCATCGGCATCAGCCAAACTAACTTTGATTATAATGGCAAAGTAGAAAAGGACATTCCTCAAAACATATATCGAATCAAACAACTCGTAGAAAGAACACAATTATAAGCGTTAAACTAATAATCTACATCGAAAGATGCCAAGACCACTAAGTTCGATATAGATTATAAAACTGATAACATTCCAATAGGAAAACAAGACTTGGAAGCCATACCTAGCCACCCCGCCGTTCAAATCCTTTTTCTATTATTTTTTAAATGCAGATTGAGTGATTTTTAAAGTGTATATAGAGTTAGTAAAATCGGTTTAGTTCGGTTCGATTCAGTCCAGTTCAATATAACGAATTGACCGAGTTCTAGATCGAATTTAAGTTTAAGAAATTGACTCTAAAATTGAGTATAAAAATTGTGACGATTTAAAAGTTAAATTATATCTTTTTTAATTAGTTATATCAAAATGATATTATTTTTAAAAAGTTAGAGTTCAAGTTAAACTAAAATTTAGACTTTTTATTGACAAGATTAGATCAATTTGAACTGGCGAAAAATCTGACCAATGCACACGCAATAATCTACATATATGCAATATCAATTCAACTGAAGTTATCTCCGCCATCGATGACTCATCTCTTTGGTGAATTGCAACAACTATTGGTTTGGTTACTTTGCTTAGACCTGTGGTCCCATTACTATAGTTGCCATGTTAAAATAAGGCCTTCCACACACACACACACACACAAAAGAAAGATCGCATGTACTCGACAAGTGTAAAGTTCACAGAATAATTGTTCACGGGGGAGGTTGTAAAAGCTAGCTAGGCGGTGCTATATATGTATTGTGGCCGGCTGGAACTTAGAACGCTTCATTTGTTAAGTTTTGAGTGTGTCACAAGGCAATTCAATTGAGAATTCACATGAAAGTGAAGCTGTTCTTGACCTTTAATTTGTAGGTGGGATCGAAAGTGGGTCTCCCCAACTTGATGATAAAAAAATTTTACTTTAAAAGAGAAAAGAAAACAATTATATGTAGAAATAAAAATCAAAGTCTTCCCTTCCAACTTGCCTAACATTAGCTCAAAGTTCAACTGTAATTATGTAACCACTTCAAAGGGTAAGAAATTTGATGGTTTGAACTAGTCAAAATTTTTTCTTTTCAATCTGTTGTTTGACGTTGAAAGCACAGATTTCAAAAGTGTGTTAAGCATGGTAATTATATCCACCATGTTCTATTATAATAAGTATTTAAATTTTGGGATATACAATTTAAGAAATGATTTAATGCAAATGATTCTAAATAACTCCATATTAGGTTTATCAATTTATTTTTTTGTTCTAATGACACGCAAAACTCAATGGTTAAGAGTATTGACATCTAACCAATAACATTAACCATTTTCTATTTTTGTGTAATGAAAATTATTACTTGATTAGTTTGGTAAATCTATATTCAAATTAATAGAATTCAAAGTATCGTTAGTACCAGAATAACAACAACAATACTCAACAGAAAATTTTGGTGAGACGCAAGGTATGAGGAGGTCTAGTAATACGTAGTCTTATCCCTAACTAATAAAAAGACTCTTTATAAATGGCCAACATGAATGAGTGAAAATAAAAAAAAAAAAGAAAAAAAGTAAATCTTTATTTTCTAATGGTTTAAATTGAAAATTGAGTGAAATGATTTTTTAATTATTTTTCCCATATTATCTACTTTTAATTTTTTACAAAAAAAGTTTCTTTTATGTTGATTGACTAATTATAATTTTTATTAAATTTTAAGCAAATTAAAATGATGTAAGATCAAATGTTTAATTTACATACAATTATTAATTCCTATCAATTTTAGTTCGTGAGAATTGCCAAATACTAATTTTGATATTAATTACTTTGTTTGGTTTGATTTATTTAATAATTTAATGCTGACTAATTTATATAAAAAATTCCATAGATATTTTATATTTGACAAAAAATATGATTTGACTTTCTTTTCTTTTTTTCTCAATATAAACACCGCAACCGTGACCATTCTCAACGAACCTAGGATTTAACAGAATCTGCATGCATAACGCAAATCTTGTATCTCTTACATAGCTTCATTAATATACCTTCATACATTAGTATCTGAGAGCTTACTACTCTTCTTCTTGGAATCCAACATTTTGCAGCGGTGTTCGTCTTACCCAGAACAACGCAATACCGGTCTTCTTAATTCGGCTTTCACCACCACTAATCCAAAGGTAATTAAGCACCAAAACCCTCACTTCTTCCTCTACGATTAACTTAGTAAATCATGCATTATGATTAATTAATTAATTGTTAAGATTGAAAAGTTTCCATCTTAATACCAAATTTCTCTGAATGGTCAAATGCAAAATTCATTGCCTCGAATCATTTCCTTTCATACTCTCACGTGAAGCCCTCTTTAAAGTGACCAAAATCGGTCTGAGTTCTTTTGTTGCTAATGCTATAAATGGTGTTGCACAATTCCCTCCAAAAAATGAACCCGTGACCTTTGACACATCGTCTTCTAAAGTGGTTTAACATAGGAATGCAAAGAACGCATTTATGTTTCATAAGTTATTACACGTATTTGAAGCTGATTCAGGCAACGTTTTTTTATTCTCTCGAGTTACTAAAGGTAATTCATCACTCTGCACGTTTCCTACAACTTCAGGACTGCTTCCTGATTTTCAATCCTAGGTTTCAGAATTCTCACGACTAAAAGAAGCAGTGACGACCGAACAGAAAAGGGGGTGTATGATCAGAGAAAAGAAGGAAAAAGTGTAGATATTATTTATCTGATACCTCATCTGCTCTCACTCTACTTTCCACCCCTTTCCTTTTGCTTTTCCAGATAGATTTGCTTCTAGATTACATTGGTAGGAAGCAAGGTATGTCCGTGTTGCCTGGTTTTTATGTTAATGTTTGTGTTTTACCTTCTCTCTGTTTTCACTTGGAAGTTTCTGTCTTTGAGAGATTAGATCCCATTTTGTGGAATTGTGTAATAATTTGGCATGACAATGGACAAGTTCTGCTCTCTTGTTAGGTGTCTAGCAATGGCTGTTTGCTTCTTCTTCATCATCTTCTTCTTGTCCATCTTCCGTGGTCCTGCTTATTCCGAGAAGACCCCAGTTAGGTTCTTCCTCTTCTCTCCCTTCTCTGAGCGTTGTATTGTGTTTCTGTTTGGGTACTGCATGTGTTTTCATATCCCTGTGTATAGAGAGAGTCACAGATATAATGGACAGTTCACATGTCTTACTAACTGTTGAGACAGGTAAAACATGAGGCTGGAATTCCTGGAAGGACAGGACTTTCAATTTCTTTTGTTTTGTTCTGGAATTCCTGGAAGGACAGGACTTTCAATTTCTTTTGTTTTGTTTTGTCTATAAACTTGTTTTCCTTTTTCTTGATCTTTGGTCACATTTGCTGAGTTAAACTGTTGGCCCAAATGTGTTGTCGATCATCGTTCAATCCTTGTGTTTTGTTGCTATTACCTGTTTTAAAGACAAAGAGTACATTCATCTCTATTTCCTCTTCTCAAACTCTCGAAAATGTCATGAAATAGGACCTTTTTGGACCCACTAGACCTCTACAGCAGAAAGTTTATAAGGCGAGACAAGTTTGTAAAAAAGCTATAGCCTAGAGCCACCCATTTCTACTCTAAAAAGAGAGTGCATGCTTGTGACTAAAGCTATTAAGCACAGGTCCCACTTCTGGTGTTTAGTGTTGATGCCATTTCACGAGACCACAGCAAATTACATCAGGACTCAGGAGTCATACCTTCTCACTTGCAGCCGTTATAAAATAACTTTCTCTAAATTTTTCTATCTTTTCATAAATGAGATAAGCATCGTTTAGTTTTACTATTTGCAGAGAACTTCCAAGGAACAATTACAGTTCAACGGCTCTTGGGGTCCAGCTCCGTAGACAAAGTCATGAACGGGTACTAATTCTGTATAATTTTATTCAGCTTAGGATCTAATCTATACATCTTTAAAAAGTTAGGTAAGTCACTGTTTCGTGTTGTGTTACGTTTGAAGAACTCACTAAACTGAAAACCTACAGGTTTCAGGTAAACCAAAGTCCTGAGGCTTCTGTAGATATCCTAGTCTCTACCCTTTTTCAGTTGACTTTGTTGATAGTATATTTCGCTTCAGAAGTAATAATTTAACTACTTTGTCTCTCAGGTTGTGATTGATAATGGGATTGTTGAAGTCACCTTCTCTGCTCCTGATGGCGATGTGGCTGGAATCAAATACCATGGAATTGACAATGTACTCGAAACTCTTAACGAAGATGACAATAGAGGGTATCTATCTACCAATCACCGCAATTTCCAAGCAGTCTCTTTCAGTCCAATCTCTAATAGCACTTGCAGTTGGTAAATATGCACTTGACAATAATAAGTTTTTGGGGCAGGTATTGGGACGTGGTGTGGAACACTCCTGGAGATCGTATCATCTTTGACAGGTTTCGTCACTTCCTTCGTCAGGATTTTTTTTCCTTCCGTATATATTTGACCAATCAAGTGACGTTCCAAACTCACTGAGACCAAGTTCCCTATGTTTCTCATATAATATGAAAATGATCATTTTTGAAATGAAGTTTCATGATTCAGATGAAGATTTTGCAACTTGATTTGCAGATTACGAGGAACTAAATATAGCATAATAGAGGAAGACGAGGAGCAAGTGGAAGTGTCATTCTCTAAAACATGGGACGTTTCGGTTGGAAAAGACGCAGTTCCCTTGAATGTAGACAAAAGGTCTGACTCACAATTCTTCAGAAATCTGAAGTTAACATCCAAAAAATTGGATTAAAGATAATAACAATGGTTACTAAGTTCATTAACCCACTAATTGTGAGCTTGTTTGCAGGTATATACTGAGGCGTGGCAGCTCAGGGATTTACATGTACACCATATTGGAACGGTTAGAAGGCTGGCCTGATGTTGACATGGATCAGATAAGAGTGGTCTTTAAGCTCCAACAGGAAAAGTATGATCAAAACTATTTGAAATAAATACTCAATTCAACAAGTTGCTGGTTGTTAGAGAACAGTTTCTTTAATGGAATACGTGCCTGGTCAGGTTTCATTACATGGCAATATCGGACTACAGACAACGGGTCATGCCTATGCCTGAAGACCGTATAACTGGTCTGCCTCTAGCATACCCAGAAGCTGTTCTCTTGACCCATCCAATCAATCCGGAACTTAGAGGAGAGGTAACGCTAAATTCACTTATTATTTAGACACTTGTTAGGTGTTCGATGTAATGTCCCAATGAATTGTGAATTAATGCACCTTTTCTGAAGTTGTGATCTTTGGGTTCAATTACTGGAATTTTCTTCAACTGAACGAAATCTGAATGTTGGTTCGTTGTTAGTAGTTGGGTATATTCAGTCAAGTGGACATTTTTTCCAAGTTTTGGTGATGTTGTGGAACGTAGGTAGATGACAAGTACCAGTACTCATGCGAGAACAAAGACAATAAATTACACGGATGGATATCGGAGGATCCACCGGTGGGATTTTGGATGATCACACCAAGCAATGAGTTTCGTGCTGGTGGGCCTATCAAGCAAGACCTTACCTCCCATGTTGGCCCAACTGTTCTTAATGTAAGTTAGCCATCTCCAAGTCCTGGTTCAGATAATCATTGAAACACACAAATTATATACTCGTGATGTATCCTGTTTTCCTCTTGATTTTAATTTGGTTTTTATTGTGGTAGATGTTTACCAGTACTCACTACACTGGAAAGGACTTGAGGACAGATTATCGAAATGGAGAACATTGGAAGAAAGTTTTTGGTCCTGTATTTGTTTATCTGAATTCCATTCCATCCACCGAGAACCCCTTATCTCTTTGGCGAGATGCTAAAAAGCAGGTACATCCATCTACTAATAGTTCTGGTCCTGTATGGGAATGAATCATAGATAGCCTCTATATGACTTTTCAACTTGATTTCCGTTATCAGATGTCAACAGAAATTAAAAGCTGGCCGTATAGCTTTCCTCGGTCAAAAGATTTTCCTTCTGGGAAACAACGTGGGAGTGTTATGGGTCAATTACTAGTCCGTGACAGGTAAATCCTACTGTTATATGATTTTCTAAGTGAATATATAGTAACTTTCAAAGTTTCTGATTTGTTTCTTTTCCTTTAGATACATGAACAAGAGATTAATGTATGCCAGCTCTGCTTATGTGGGGTTGGCACCACCTGGAGAGGTGGGCTCATGGCAAACAGAAGCCAAGGTATCATCAATACCAACTGAAAACTTGTCTCCTCTAACTATTAGGTTAAAATGAGGACCATTTTAGCTAACAATCTTTGTGTTATTCCATTCCAGGGTTACCAGTTCTGGGCTCAAGCTGACAGGGAAGGACGCTTCTTGATCAACAATGTTCGAGCTGGAGTCTACAACTTGTATGCTTGGGTTCCTGGTGTTATTGGAGATTACAAGGGTGATATTAACATCACCGTTGCACCAGGTATAACTATCTTCATAATTTTCTTGAAAGGCATCATTTTAGTGACTTTCACATAATGTCAGTCCTGTTTGCCAATTAATGAAATGCAGGATTTGAGTTCAAATTGGGACTCCTTATTTATGAACCTCCAAGAAATGGTCCGACCCTTTGGGAAATCGGCATTCCTGACCGCAGTGCTGCTGAGTTTTTTGTGCCAGAGACATACCCCACGCTCATGAACAAATTGTACAACAATCGACCAACAGACAAGTTAGCTTCTTCTCAGGATATTGCAATTTCTTGTACCAGTACCGACTTTTCAATATGTCTGATATGTTAATGCCGCTACTTTTCATGAAAAGGTTTAGGCAGTATGGACTATGGGAACGATATAGTGATTTATATCCAGAGGGTGATCTTGTATATAATATGGGCACCAATGATTACTTCCAGGATTGGTTTTTTGCTCAGGTTCCTAGGTAATTTAATTCACTTAATTTGTTATTCCTATGTTATGTTTTATCTTCCTGGTGTGCTGATTCTGATTTGTTGCACTGCAGAACTAAAGGAAATAGGACATATAAGGGAACTACATGGCGGATTAACTTTGACCTTGTAGATCTGAAGCGGAGCGGATCTTACACGCTTCAATTGGCTTTGGCATCAGCTACTGTAGCTGAACTCCAGGTATGACTCTGACCCTTACTTTCTATGCAAACTCCATAGAAACTACTCTGTTACTTTGATTGTTTTGCTGATGAATGTGTCTAACATATCAAATAGGTTCGGATCAATGATCCAGGGGCCGAAGAACCTCTTTTTACGACCGGCATAATAGGCAAGGATAATGCTGTTGCCAGACATGGCATTCATGGACTGTATCGGTTGTATAGCATTAGCTTACCAAGTAAACTAGTTCTCCAAGGAAAAAATGCTGTATACCTTACTCAATCCAAAAGCGATAGCCCTTTTCATGGTGTCATGTATGATTACTTGCGCTTGGAAGGGCCAGAAGAAACTTGATTACTTTCTATATGTTACTTCTCCTGTTCATAGCCTGTAGCGTTAAGTATAGGCAACATATGATAATAGAAGGAAGTAGCTCAGATTAATGGGAACTCCGACTCATAATAAGGGGAAGATAGCAACTAACAAGTACTTTTAACACACAAATACGTACTTCATAAAGGTTGATTTTTGACAAGTACACTTTCTTCATCTATATCTATTCTTGAGGTTGATACCAACTTAACCAATGGTGCTACTGTTGCTGAAAAAACTCAAAAGCTTATTCCATTACTTTACGATTTCTAAGTTCTTTCAGATAATGTCAAATAAAACATATAATGGGTCGAAGTCTAGGGGTTGATCATACAAGTGGGGATTAATGTAAACATGATTGTAATAAAAATTGGGTTATATTTTATTTATTATTTATTATTTATTTATGTATTTATAGTCATTTTATTTACATAATTATTTCACGTGCCAATTTTACTTGTTTATTTTTTAACGTGCATCACTATTTTGTTGTCATATTTGTATATAGGTTTATCGGAAATAATTTTTTTACTATGTAAGAGTAAAGTTGCATATTATTAAAATTCTCTAGATTCTGCTTTATTGCATGACTTTAGATTGAGTGTGATAATGACAACTATAATAATATTTCCGACTACCCCAGAACCTCGAGGGTAACAAAAAACTAAACCATATAATGTACTGTTTAAACAGGAAGGTGCCGATGGTGCCTTCGTAAATCTGAATAAAGTAAAGTATGCTTAAGACTTTGGTGGAGGTTCTACTACGAATATAACGAGGCCCTCCATTGTCTCGTTAATTAAGCTTGGTAATCAGCACCAGTTTTTTAAATTATTTTTATAATTTATTTAATTAATAAACTTAAAAATTATATAATATTTTTCTTAATTTATGTGCGTTTATTAATTATAGTAATTAATTCTTAACCATTTTAAAGAATTTATGTTAAGGTAATTAGTGTAATATTTTATAAATTTCAATTTTATATAATATTTTTAATAATTAGTGCAATATTTTTACAGACATAAATTTCAATTTTATAATTTTAAATAATAATTTTAATAATTTAATAGTTTGATGATGAATATGCAATAAAATTAATTACATGTTAAATAATTATATTCTATATAAAAATTATCTAAAATTAAAATAACGTCTTTGTATGTATTATTTAGATTTCTATATTAGTTATGAATTAAATAAAATTAAAATCCAACTTTAACACAATTAATTATAATCAAAATTAACAAAAGCATAATTTCGACATAGTTGGATGAAAATTATGTATCATGCAAAAATTGGGATTATGTAATTTAGTATCGGTAAACCATATTTAATAATTCCTATTCCTAACATAAATCTTTAATACACAGATCTAGATTGGCATAGATTTCGTTTTTATTTTAAAAATAAAATAAAATATATTAAGTGATATTTTTTTAAAAAAAATTATTAGTGAATTTTATTTGGATTGCATGTGTAGATCCTATTCTAACATAATCAATGAATTTGGATTGCATGTATATCCTATTCTAACATAATCAAACTTTATCTTCTGAATGAGTCTACGTAATATTTTGTTATATTCTATAGAATCCTAACTTAATTAGATTTATATACTATTCAGTTTCTAACACTAAATATCTCAACAATAAATATTATATTTTATAATTTATAAGTATTTAGAAGGAATTCTTCAAAGTACTTAATGTAAGTTAGAAATAATTTAGCGCATATATATATATATATATATATATATATATATATCTATTTATTACAGATAATTCTACTTCAACTATAGCTTAAATAAAAGTAAATTCCGTCTTTAACACAATCAATAATCATCAAAATTATCCAAAACAGGCATATTTTATGGATGGTGTGATTAAACTTACGTACTTCTCGTTGGCTAGTTATCATGCAAGGATTGGGATTATGGAATTCTCAGTATAGGTAAAGGATATATTACAATTCCTATTCCTAACATAAATCTTTGATTTGCTAATTATCTAGCATGGAAGTGTAAGTTCACGCTAATTGTCTAGTTGGTTTAACCATTCTATGGAGAGTAGGATTAGGAAATCAGAGTTGGATAAGTTTAAGGACATACTCATTATCTAAGATTGTGAATCGTCTGCTATAAATACACTACGCGCCTTGGTCCTTTTAGTTACCTGTCTTTCACATCTAGCTAACCTAAGGACTCCATCAAGATGGTCATGAAGAAGTTATCTCGAGCGTTTGCGTGGATATTCTTTGCGTTGTTTCTTCTGCAGGCGACTTCTTGTTCATCCCAGCAGCCATTGTTGCAAAGGTAAAGAATTCTGCAAGTAAAGAGTTGTACGAGGCTTGAAATAATATATCTTATGTCATCGCGCTCTTAATATAATCTTTCTACTTCAGGGAAGCTTCGATAGGTAGCAATGGCTACTCGTCTCCTGTTCGGTTGTATGAGGGTGGTTCATATGTATGTTTCTTGAACTTTAGTTTGTGACATAACCTCCACAGTCTACCATTGACGTTTTCTCTGATTGTTTTATATATGTTTTATGTTCGCAGGTTGTAATAGATAATGGCATTGTTCAGATAACTCTAGCAAAACCAGGTGGTTATGTTACTGGAGTAAAATACGGTGGAATACCAAATTTACTCGAAACCCGTAACAAACCAAGCAATCGAGGGTACGTTTCCATTCAGTCTTTCTTTCCAAATCTACGAAAACTTATCCTGATGTGCTCATGTTCTTAAAAACTGAAACTATACACATTGCAGGTACATGGATGCGTTTTGGAACTTTCCAGGGGGTCATGCAGATACAGACTAGTAAATATCACCATCCTCCGCTATATCATCTCCTGTAGAATTTATATTATATAAGATTCACTCATTCCTTAACTGTAACTTGCAGTTTTTTGGGAACCAACTTTACTGTCATAACGAGGAACGAAGACCAAATTGAAGTCTCATTTAGCAGAACTTGGGACACGTCAATTTCTCACATAGCTCCAATTAATGTAGACAAAAGGTAAATGGATGGTAAACTTCGTGTTTATATACTATTGAAATTTAAAGGGTTGTTTGTTTCTGTTTTTTTTTAGTTTTTTGTTGTCGTTTTTGTAAAAAGAAAAACAGGTAAATAAAACGTGTTTGACTTATTCTGTTGTGATTTTTTATTTTTGAAAATAAAAAAACCACAACGGTTTTACAGAAATCAGAAAATATCGTTTCTCTGAATTTTGACAACATGTTTTTTTTTGGCAGAAAACCAACATATCCCTACTTTCTATCTCGATTAATAATAATAATAATAATAATAGTACAAAATTAATAATAATAATAAGATAATTAATTTGGTATAATAAAATTAATAATATTAAAAGTATTAAAAATAGTAAGTAGAAAATTTATAACAATTAATAATAATAATAATAATAATAATAACTTATTAAAAATTAATAATAATAATAATAACAATAATAATAATAATAATAACTTATTAAAAATTAATAATAATAATAATAATTAATAAAATAGATAAGAATAAGAATAACTTAATAATAATAATAATAATAAAAAAAAAAACCAAACATATTTTTGTTTTCAGTTTTTTATTAGAAATCTCAACTAAACATGTTTTTATTTTCAGTTTTTATATTGTAAATCTCAACCAAGTAGGTTTTCGTTCTTAAAAAAAAAACAGAAACAAAAAATAAGAAACAATAATAAAAAAATAACAGAAAAAAAAAAGAAACCAAAAAGTACAACTGTTGTTAAGATTATAACTAAGGTTCTTCTTTTACAGGTACATCGTGCAGCGTGGGAGTGCAGGATTTTACACGTACGCAATATTCGAACACTTAGAAGGGTGGCCTGATTTTGACTTGGATTACTTCAGGATGGTCTTCAAACCTCAAAATAACAAGTAACTTCTACTTCACTATTTATAAATTACTTACCATACTGCATGCTTATGAGATTTAATGTTATATAATATACGGCGGGTTAGGTTTCACTATATGGCCATATCGGACGACATCCAAAGGGTGATGCCCACACCAAGTGACACCCAGCACGGTCATAAGTTAGCATACAAGGAAGCCACCCTCGTGAATGGAGAGGTATGTCTTATCAAAACATGATCTTTTGATCAACCGCAATGTAATCTTCAATTCTACAATTTAAAAACTTAAGAAGATACTAATAATCTAACTCCAAAATGGAAATTTGGAATGTGAGCAGGTGGATGATAAATACATGTATTCCATGGAAAACAAAGATCACAGAGTGAAAGGCTGGATATCAAATGACCCAACTGTAGGGTTTTGGATGATCACTCCCACTGATGAATATTTTGCTGGTGGACCAACTAAGCAAGATCTTACTTCGCATGTTGGCCCTACTGTTCTTGCAGTAAGTTTGTCTGACACAATACGATTAAGACATCCCCGTATCAGGATCTGATAACTTTTAGGAACTGGATTAACGTTGGTGATCGATTTTTTCTGGCAGATCTTCCACAGTGACCATTACGTGAACGAATTAAGTAAACAGTTTAGAGATGGAGAGGCTTGGAAGAAAGTGTACGGTCCCATTTTCATTTACCTTAATTCCAATAACCATGGTGATTATCAAACATTATGGAACGATGCTAAAAGACAGGTGAGTTTGGCGTTTTTTCTTCTTGTCAACTAGATAATTGATTAATAATTTAACAATTTATGTTTTATTTTCTTTTATTAAATAGACATCCGAAGAAATCAATAAATGGCCATATGATTTCGTTCAATCAGAAGAATTCCTTCCCTCATATAAACGAGGAACAGTAAATGGGCACTTAGCCATTAAAGATAGGTAAATATTAGTTCTTGTTTTTGTTTGTTGATTTTATGGAACAAAAAATAGAAAACTTACCTAAAAAGGGGTTGTAAATAACAGTGATGCTCAGAACAATTTTGATGGTGCGAGCTATGCTTATGTGGGGTTGGCATCTCCGGGAGAAGCTGGTTCATGGCAGTTTGAAATTAAGGTTCGTTTCCATTTTCCACTTGCGATTCTTTCAGGTTCATTTATTTATTTATTCTGGCTTTGGTCACATACTGATTTCGATTGATGGTTTGCAGGGTTATCAATTCTGGACTCGAGCTGACAGGAATGGAGATTTCCAGATCAAAAATGTCAGACCCGGGATCTACAATTTGTATGCTTGGGTTCCAGGTTTCGTTGGGGACTACAAATACAGTGAGCAAATCACCATTGAAGAAGGTACATTCAATACTGAATCTTCATATTTTTAATTCATAAGAATCGATACAGTGGGCAAATCATCACTGAAGAAGGTTAGTGTTTTGTAGTAATATGAAGATTGATTGATCAATAATGCAGGAAGTGAAGTCAGGTTGGATGATCTTAGATTTGAAACTCCAAGGAATGGTCCTACTCTATGGGAAATAGGCATCCCTGACCGTTCAGCTGCCGAGTTCTTTATACCAGACCCAAGTCCAGATCTCCAAAACAAAGTTTTCCTGAACAAACCTCAACACAGGTATAGGCAATATGGGTTGTGGTCACGATACACAGATTTGTATCCAGAGAATGATCTCGTTTACAATATTGGCTCTAGTAATCACACTCGAGATTGGTTCTATGCCCATGTACCAAGGTATTACAACGATACATGTTATGATTCTCAATTTGCTTCAAAACAATTCATCTTAAAAACTCTCTATCTGGAAGATCTTTATCTCTTCTTTCTTAACGTGAAAAATGAACTTTCCTTGTAACACTTTTGCAGGCTTACAAATGGCAATTACCAACCTACGACTTGGCAGATCAATTTTGAGCTTTACAATGTCGAACCATACGCAACATACACTCTCCAATTGGCCCTGGCATCTTCCAATTACGCTCATCTAAACGTAAAGACTACAAAACGATTATTATCTTTTCAGAATACTTGAGAGTTTCGTTTATTAACGAAAGAAGATTCAATTCCACAATGGTTTTTACCTTTTACAGGTTCGACTAAATAATCAACTATCACCTAGGCCTCTGTTTACAACCGGAGGCATTGGAAAGGACAACGCCGTAGCAAGAGATGGAATTCATGGAATCAACAGGTTGTACACGATTGAGGTTCCCTCTCGCTTTCTTGTTAATGGGCAAAACGCTCTGTATCTTCAACAAGCCAGAGGTTCAAGTCCCTTCCAAGGAATGATGTACGATTACATTCGTCTGGAAGGACCCAGTTCCAGCCGCCGGAGGAATTAGTAGTAGTTACTGAAATATATGGTAGATAATACCTTTGTTTCTTTATTCGTTTCCTTTGTTGCAAGTAGAATTCTTCTTAGTGTAGGATTATGAAAACGTTTCCGATTTTTTTAATTCAGACATTCAACTACAAATGTAAATATTCATAAATTGAAATGTCTCCTTTTTTCACTTTTTATCTTTTCTTTCAATATTTAATGAATCAACTCTTTTATCTTTTTTTTAATTATTTTATAAAATAACTGAACACCTAAAGAGTGAATTCATTATTTAAATCTTGTTTTGAATAAAATTTGAGGTCTTCCTACGGAAAAACTATGTTGCAGTTGGACTTAAAAGCCTACCCTTCTCATTATTTAGTCAGTGAACACTCATCACGAAACCTAACGCTTTTTGGGTACAGGTTCTTCGTACCAAGTATCTGTTTGACGACTCCCCACTTCCCACTACGCTAGCCCGGACTGGGGCTTTGGTGATCTGGAAAGGAATCTTAGCCGCTTGGTTGGTGGTGCGACAGGGTCTTCGATGAGAATTGGGCAATGGGCGCCCATCTTATTTTGGTTGGATCCTTGGTTGGATGACTGGGGACCTCTTATTCTTGCCGCCATCTCGCTGGTTCCAGATAGTCTTTGTTTTGCCACAGTCGTGTCACTTATGGATGACCAGGGTCACTGGCGTTGGCAAGACTTTCAACAGTTTCTTCCGTCTACTGTCTGCTTCGAGCTTGCCCACTACTGCCCTAGCGAGGACAACCTGGGGAAAGACAGGGTGGTTTGGGCTCCTTCCCCAAATGGCGAGTTCACGATAGCGTCTGCTTATGATCTGATTGCAGGGAGCTCCTGGGGCTCCCTTCACACGCTTTGGGAGCTTATTTGGAAATGACCTGGCCTCCAACGGATTCGATCGTTCCTCTGGTTATTTGCTAAACGAAAACTCCTGATGAACCAGCAGCGCATGGCGCGACATATAGCCACCGACGGTATATGTCCTACTTGTGGCCATGCAGAGACTACTGCCTATGTGCTTAGGGACTGTCCGAGAGTGGCTGCTGATGGCGTGTCAAACCAGCAAAAATAAATTCCTACTCTAGAACACTTAAACGAGTAAAGTGGTGAATAGGGTCGAA
>JAOTAX010000198.1:3419802-3430614 GCA_025629825.1 Erythroxylum guanchezii | reverse complement strand
TAGATAGGTATTTTATAACATATTGTCAAAAGTGTTACTGTCTAGTGTTACTGTATGTCATTTTTGTTGTAGTGATATTATAGTACGATTATTAAAGTATCATATGCTCTGGTAAATAAGAATATATTGTCTGCAAAGGTGAGGGAGACAAGATTCACCTTCTTAAACTTGTTGTGATATTTGAAGTTAGGGTTAAAGTTGATGTTTTCCGTAATCAGCCTCATAAATGCCTCTATTCATAATGTGGAGAGGTAGAGTCTCCCTGTCTTAGGTCCCTAGCCCCTATGCATAACGAGGTTGCCTCTCCATTGTTTAAGATATCGAATGAAGTGGATGTTAGAGACATTTTAACACAGTTTTTGAACTTTTCAAGGAACTTAAAAAGGCTTCTAGTAGGTTTAGTGGAAATTCCCTACTTATTGTATCAAAAGCTTTGTAGAAATGGTTTGATGGAACAACTTCTGGGCTATTTCTGCTGGAATACCCCATCAGGATATTATCCCCAATATATCTCCATTTATAAAGGCTCTCTGTGTATCATTGATAATAGACTCAAAGACCAATTTCATTTTGTTAGCAATGATTTTGGAGATGATTTTATGAAAGAAATTGTAGTATAAAATGGGCCTAAATTCTTTAAAAGAGCTAGGGTATATGCATTTAGGGACTAAACATATTAAAGTTTTGTTGATTTCTTTTAGAAGCTTACCTATTTCAAAGAACTCTAATACAACGCCATTAACTATTGTTTTGATCATAGGCTAAGTCTTTTGGTAAAAAAGCCCATTTAAGTAATCAAGTACTGGAGTTCTAGTTGAGTTTAGTTCAAAACCACACTTTCCATTTCCTGAGGATTAACTAGTTTGGTGAGGGCTTTAGTTTCAGTCTCTAAAAAATGATTGGACACAAAGGATCTCAATAGAGGAACAAAAGATGAATTGGGGGCAAAAGTGCTAATAAGATTTTTAAAGTAAACAGAAGTGTCCTTCTTGAGACCATATTGAGTGGACACCACTTGGCCCTCTTGATTAGTAAGAGAGACAATATGGTAGTGTTCTTCAAATCCAAGATTGAATTAAAGAAGAATTTTGAGTTTTTGTCTCCCGTTTGAAGCCATTAGATTCTAGACATTTGTTAAATTAGGGAATTATGATAAGGAATTACTTTAACATTTTTATTACGAGAAAATTGAATTAAAGAAGAATTTTGAGTTTTTGTCTCCCTTTTGAAGCCATTAGATTCTAGACATTTGTTAAATTAGGGAATTATAATAAGGAATTGCTTTAACATTTTTATTATGAGCTTTTTTTCTTTTGTAAGAATATCCTCCATACTAGGTTGATTTCCTAAATCTTTTTGCACCTTGACTAGTGAGTCTTTAACTCTTTCCACTACTTTTGATGTGTTGCTTAGATCTGTGCTTCAATAGTTTGAATTCCTCCTTAATTGACTTTAATTTTTTGACATGTATAAATTGTTTACATCCCTTTAAGGTATGGGAAAGGCCTCTTTTAATGGCTTATTCATATCCTTTCACTTCTACCAAGTAATTGTTAAAAAGGAATGTGAAGTATTTTTCTATAAGTTTAATGCAAGTATTAATCCAATAGGTGTGAATGGTCATAAAAAATTGAGTCCAAAATTCTTACTTTTCTCTTTAGGAAGAGAGTAAGCCATTCTCCATTTATTACTTCTTTCTAATGTGCCACAATTTACTTTGTTAATTGCTCCATATGTAGATTGGCCTTCTAACTTCAAATCTGTTGGATCCCGTTTCCCGAGCCCAACTGTTCGGAGCCACACTTGCATGAGTGGGTTCCCTTGTAGGATTATTTCATTAACCCTCGTTAGCCATCTTCAGTCAAACTTCCTTCTCATAACATCCCAATAATTTTTCTCATAATTTATTCAATGGCATGCCTACATAAATCAGTCACCATACTCGAACTCATTTCTCCTATTTGTGAATAGAATTTGGAAATCTTCCAACTAGAATTTTAATTTGACTTCTTCAAAGAAATTATATCTCTAAGTCTCTAGTTTGTTTTGAAGCAAGAATCATGTCAATCGGAGCTCTACAACTCAAGATATGCTTAAAAAGCCTAAGTGTGTTCATACCCCAATCATACTCTCCCAACCGACTCCTCACTTTCTCTCCATCAAACTTTCTCAAATCAACTCCAAAAGATATAACTTTTTTTGGAGAGATAGATACATGTGTTATAAATCTATTGGTTTAAGAATCACTTCATTTGGAGGTCGTATGAGGAAGTTATGCCCGAAAGAATAGAACATGTTTATACCCTCAAACAATTTGTACTTATCCTGGCGCGATTTCCATAACTTTCAATAAAGATGTCGGATTGAGTTCGTTCTTAGACAATTTGAAAGAAGACTTCTAGAGATCTACAACTTTGATGAAGACCACAAAGTGAGATTCTGCCTCTAAAAGGGTCAAAAATCGCGATTTACTTTAGTTGTTCCGTGAATATCCGTTTAACGGACATTGTCGTGGTTGGGAGCCATTTTTGGCCCGAGGAAGCCCGTTTAACAGACCAACGAACACTGGCGAGACTGGGGGTCCTTTTTCACCTGAGAAGGTTCATTAAACAAACCTAATGTCCGTCTAATGGACATAGGGGTTCCCCAGACCCCTCCAAAGCCTCTCCAATGCTTCCTACATCCAATCTAACACCATATTCACTCATAATCTTCGCAAATTCAACTCTTCTAATGCCAAGTCACTTCATATCAATTCAAACACCCAATTTATCTCATAAAACTCTCAATTCTCAACCCATTTGGTTCATCAAAACCACAATTTCCTATCATTTACCATAGCTGTCCTATACACAAATCCTATGCAGCATCACAACTTGTAATGATCATATCTTTCCACTACGATATCCAAAACTTACAAACTTTGTATCATTGGAAAGCTAGAAAGATCATCTACAACTTTCAAGAAAACATTTTTTTACAAATTCTACCTAGATCATTCCAGATTTTCCTTTGAATTAGAACACAATTCCTGCCCTTATGAAAACTTGAAAATAGCAATGTAAGAACTTGAAAATCCATAAACAAATATAATGTATATGTATTTCATTCGCATCAAAATAAGAGTTTTACAACGCTTTAGTGGGCATTTCGAGCCACCTTACAACATAATCCAAAATACAAATTTGCAAAAACAATAATTTCTTAAAATGCAACTAAAGCTTTGTTTTACAAAGTCTAACTTCAAAAGAACAAAAAGTGCAAATTGGAGTGATGCCTTGACGCTCAACTCGATCACTCGATATCTTGCTCATCACCTGTGGATGAGAAGGAGTTGGGGTGAGCTTAATGCTCGTGGGTAACACTTTTATAACCGGTAATAAGCAAAAACCATTGAAAACCTTCATAATCATAGCAATTTCTCACAAAAATCCATAAAATATATTTCTCAACTTGTCAAATCAATTCACAATTCACATAAGTCAAGCATTCATCAAACTTGTCAACACATGTAAACACATAAGCACATCACAATGGTTTGGGCAGATCCATAAACATGACGAATTACACAATTCCACATAATGGTCTTGTGTAGTCATAAACTTGAGAGAGTTCATAAAAGAGCTCCGTGCCACTAGCGGGCAAGAGGGAGAAGCCTTAACTTGGTCAACAACGTGCACGTGACAATTCTTGAATGGACTACACTAAACCCACATAACATGTAATTCATGAACTGAAAATATTTTGCCCATATGGCACATTTTTGAAAACTTGTCTTTCATGAACATGACATATTTCACATGCATTCACATCATCATTTCACAATTCAACAACCACATTCCTATACCAAGCATCAAATTCATTTTTCAACTCAATCAAAAGCAACAAATACAACAATTGCGAAGCAATTAGAATTCATTCCCAAAGTTCACACATAACAACGTATGGCAAATTCTCAACTATTTAAAGAACAATAAATGCATATTTATGAGGTAGTTGGAAAAATCATTTAATTCCATTTATTTGAAGAACATTTATAGCTTATTAACTCAAGTATAAAAATGTAACTCACCTTAATTTCCTTGCTTGAAAACTTGCTCAAGGATGTCTCTTCTCTTTCTCCTCTTGCCTCTCTTGATTTTCTTCAACATTGACAAAAATCCCAAATCAATAGAATTCAAATTGAAAAACCAAAGAACCAAATGCATGAAATTGATCTCAGAATACATATACTCATACATTTCTTAAGCTCTTTGAACCAAAAACCTTTCAAAACTCCAAAAGATTAAAATCAACTTACCTTGAATCTTCACCAAACAATGAGCTTCTTAGCTCTAATGGAAGCTCTAATCTTCCTCTTTCCTTTTCCTTCTTGAACAACTTCAAAAATCACTCTTGAAGAATAAGAAAACTCAAAACCTAGCTTGCTCTTCTTTCATTCCCTTCTTTTCTCCTTATACGACACTATCTCCCTCTTCTCTCTTCTAATCACGTTTTTAGCTTCTTTCTAATGAAAGAGTACACCACATTTTCTTCCCTTTTATACCCTTAATAATTGCACAAAATCCATTTTGCCCTTACTTAAAAGCTTATGTTCTTTCATTCTTAAGTGACTTGCCTAAAATGCCCTTTATGCTATACACTCCTATCACTTTAATTTAATCCACCTATGTCACATAATCTCATTCAAATTAACATTCTAATTAATTCCAGCTTACATTAATCTAGCAATACCTCAAAATAAATTTCAATCATGCTTCATCAAATAAAAAAATTCAAGGGCCAACAAAATCATTGACTTCTTAGCTCTCTACGCACTCTTGGAAGTTAGGTGAGAAATTCTTTAAAATGACATTTTATCTAAGCTTAGTTTGGTTTTTAGGATATCCATGAATGATGGTTTATTCTTTAAGAAAAAATCCTTTAGCATTTGTTATTTGGAGGGATTATTTACCCCTTTTATATTATAGGATACTATTGACATACTTGGTTGGAAAATTTTGGGCCTTTAGGCCTATTAGATTTTCTTCCACTGGCGAGTTTAAAGTTAACATGCCGGTCAGTGTTTGAAGAACTTCCTACAACTATTTCCACCTATTTGTTGCCCCTAGTTAATATAGCTTCAATTTCAGTTTCTGTTTTTATGCTATCTTTCCCAAGGATTTCTAAACTTGGCTCTTTAATACTTAATTCCTGTCACTCATCATTATTAAAGGTACTTGACTCTCCTACTTCGGGCCTTTGCCTTTTTCCATGTTCTGGTTGTTATTTTCATTAGGGCAAGATATGGCGGTATTATCCTGCTCCATGGCTTTTGAGTAGTCCTCTTTAGAAAAATTTTTCCCATTAGCTTTTTGTTGTTTTCCTTGCTCATTGGTAGAAGCCTTCTACTCTTACAACATCTTCAAACATAGTGTCACCTTCTCTAGCTCCTTTCCCGTGACAATATTTATGCATAACCTATCATATCCCACTCCACTACTATGTGTTGTGTTGGCATCCATACCTATTATCTTTTTTATAAAGTTGGCTGGTATGCCAAGCTCTTTAGTTGACCAATTTTCTAGGGTGACTCTATGTAGATTAATATAAATGGGTAAATTAGAGAACTTGATCTTTTCTAGGCATATTCTGTGAAACTAGAACTGCAAGAAGAGGGGTTGGGTTGTACATGTCAAGGGCCTGCCTTAGTATTTCTTTAGCTTGATTAACCTTTTCAAATTTGTAAAGTATCAGGTTTTCGTCTGTCAATAGAATTTCTCTTAATCTATTTTTTTTCCATTGTTTCAAGGCCAAGCTTTTAAGGATGGAAAGGGGAGCCTCTTGTCTAAAAAAATGCCAACAAGAGTTGATTTCCATCACCTAACATTAGGGTTTGAGGTTTGATTTCATGGTGAGGGTAATAGGTGAAAAGTCTTCTATTCTTTGCACACTTTCAAATATTCAAAGACTAAACAAAGGAAAATACATGGGTTGAAAATTTTGACAAAAAGAGTTTGCATAAGAAGAGAGTTTATGGGAAAGCGAGAGATGCTAACATATCTAGCAGTAAAATAATTCCAATATCACCATCATGATAGACTCCAATGTGATATAGAACTCCTACAAATTATATCTTATATATCCAATAAAAATGTCAAAATTAAATAAAAGATATATATAATATATCCTAACAATTTCTAATTTAGTTCTGATATATAATTAGGCAATGGACTCTAAGCCTACCTCCTGGAGAATTTGAACGGTGACAGTACACCAGATTGATCTTTTGCGGCCCATCCAAAGGCTTTTTGTGGATGTTCTTCCTCTGGCAGTTTGGCGGCAATCATCTTCCCCTCCATTTCTCTGAACAAATTAAGCAGCAGTCCTTAACTCTCAAGAATTGGTTTATGCGAAATTACAGCTGAGATCAAGAATTGATTCGCAGGAATAATTGAAATGCTAGTTTCTGTGTACTTGGTGATGCTTGTAAGGGGTTTGTCTATGCATGTATATGTATATACAGGTGATGGTACTCTAGTGACATATCTGCTGAGCTCAGACAAGTAAAAGAGAAGTAATAGGTCTCAAGAATATGTACATTCAACATATTCACAGTGCATGCAGAAATAAAAGGTTGGTTTGTTGTAATTTCATTAAAAAAAAACAAAAATAGGGATCAGACCCATTGCCATTGCAAGAAGCGTAAGTTTGTACATTTTTTCCATCTAAGCTCGGAGAGAATCGAGATTGGTCAAGTAAGGCGGTTAATTGAATACTATGATAGATCAACTTTTGTCCTACCTACTTATGTGAACTCACCAGATACGTCAGTACAAATAGGAACCTCGGACATCACACAAACGTTAATTGCCACCACCAATTAAGTACGAGAAACAAATACTCTCTTAATTCTGGAAACTATGATCAGGTGGAAATGATGACCAAACTGCCTGAAGAAGAGCATCCAAAGCAGGCCTTTGGATGGGCAGCTAGAGACTGATCTGGTGTCCTCTTCCCATTTAAATTCTCCAAGAGCTCCTCTCATCTTTCTCCAAAATATTCATCGAACTCGTTCATAGAGATCACACATTGAAATTGAAGCTCTTTTTTGACGAATTGGGCTATACTTCCTGGGTACGAATTCTGAGCTTCTTTTGATTACTCGTTCTCACTGCACTGAAACAGAATGCCCCATTTCTTCTTCTTGAGTTAAATAGTCTTTGACGACATGTTTGGCTAAAGTCATGAAATCTTAGGAATAGTTACAGAGGTGGGAAGCAAAGTAGAGAGGTTCAAGGTTGGTGTCAGAGTTGGAGTGGGCTGATCTTTCGGTAATGTTCAATGTTTTTGGTCATGTAGGCTGCAACTGGCACGATGGATGGTATTATCGGCACATTATCAACAGTATACTCATTCCTTGCACTGTTAAGTCTTCCCAAATCTAACGGAATGTTGGTTTTAATCCATTGTAGCTACCTGTCATAAATCTGCTTATGGGTATAGTCTCTGTTTTGGATTTGTGCATGCCATTAACTTAATCTCAATCACTGAATTATTATGGGAACGAGATAGGGATGAAGATGGTGGGAGGTAGAGTGAGTGGAGGAATGAATGAAACCCAAGAGATGTTTGATTTTGCAGCAAAACAGGACATAGCAGCAGATGTTGAGGTCATTCCAATGGAGTATGTGACCACTGTCTTATTGAACTCAAATTTGTACTCCACAAATTCGAATAAGATAAACCCAAAATAAATACTCAAATCAAATTCTGGATAAATATTAAATAGTTTCTCAATGTAAACAAACTACAATTTTAGGAAAATACTTAATCTCTGAAAATTGAGTGTACACAAGGAATGTACTCCACGTAGAAGTACTTTGATATGTAATGCTAATATAATAGTTTTTATTTAATGGAGAATATTAAGAAAAATAATATTTGAAAATTAGCTCAGATCTCTTACTTAATTAACATAATGCATAATTTTAAGGAATAACTAATTCTACTTTTAGATTTTTTTTTTCAAATTTTGCTGATATGACTAATAGATAGATACCCACATAATATTTAGTAGATATTTCATATCATCAAAAATAACATTTTAAACTAAATTGTTAAAGTTTTAAAATATTGGTCACTCAATTAAAAATTTTAAAATTTAGACACTAAATTAAAAAAAATAAAAAAGATTATACATTTTTTAATATGTTATTCTTTTACATAAAATTTTAGTTGATTGTGTTAAATGGAATCAACAAATTGTTAGAACTAATTCTTACATTTATCATACTTATAATTTTATAAGGTTGTGTGATAAACTATATAAAAAGGAAAAAAAAATATCAAACTAAAGCAATGAACGTGGAATAATTTTATATAGAAGGCGTACTGTTCTTATTAAGATTAAAATGAGATTGTAACAATCCAACTTTTTACTTAATGAAAAGAACTCTAATTAAAATTTAAGAGAATTATATATTTAAAAATTAATAAATAATCTTTTTTATAAACTTTTACTTTTTTTCCATATAAAATTTGGCAACTAATTATGTAAGTGCAAAGTAAAGTTGACGAGAATTGTAGTTTACAGTGAAGAAAAAATAGCTTCCATTAATCAAATATTAAAATAAAATTTTTATTATTACTAATTATAAGCATGCACTTATAAAAATTGTAACTTATTTTAAAGAAATTAATAATGAGTTAATTAATTTAAATTAACTAACAAAGTAATTCTAAATTATTTAAATTAAATTTGAAATTTCTTATGTAAATTTATGATATTTCACGTAGAAGATAGTTGTCAAAAATCTTGCCTCATAAAAGAAAAAATGTAAAATAATAATAAATTGTTTTAAAATTACTGAGTTTATTTAAGTATTTTTAGATTTACAGTTGTCTTAAATCTAAAACAAAAATTATTGTTAGTCTATATTTAAAGCAGACATTTGGATGGGGCAGCAAGAGACTAATCTGGTGTCATCTTTCCATTCATATTCTCCAGGAGGTTCTTCGTCCTCCCTTCTTCAGAATTGCTGCTTAAGAATGATACTCACCTATAAGGCCAAGTACCATGACAGAACAACCACTTATGGAGGCTACTTCGACCTTATGGTGGCTAATGAACATTTGGTTATTCGCATCCCTAATAGTGTCCCTCTTAATGATTATACTCCTCCGTTATATGCCAGAATCACAGTTTATACAACAAACATGGAATGCACGTTGGTGTGGTTGGCCTTAGTGGGTTGGCTCACATGGCTAACGCGATGGGAATGGTTTATGGAAGTGTCTGTGATTAGAACATGCCTTTAAGAAGCAAGAAGTTAATGATTATTTGTGGGGGTGGCTTGTGCTTCTCAGTCAAGCCCCAGCTCTTTAGACGCTTTGCCCTCTATCACCTTGCAGTAAGTCTCCCATTTGATGCTTTCCGTTTCTTCTAATATTGTTTGTTGAAAAAACCCCTTGGTACTTTTGAATTGCACACTTCTCTATATTCTCCACAAGGTAGCTAGTTGAGATGAGCATTTTTTGATAGATCTCGAGGAGATTATTTACGCTATGACTTTAGTATAAACATACTCAAAGATCTGTTGTTGACTTCTACTTGTATCCTAGAACCTGCGTAGGCTGCTTTCAGCCCATATTTCTTTTATGCAAGTCGCAAAGAAATTAGGCATATAATTGTATTAAGATGGGAGATAGTCTTCAAACTAATAAACCATTGTCGAATCCCTGCATATTGATGTGTGCTTAAGAACTAACGACATTTATGTCCGATCCAAGACCAAATGTTCCTAGAGAAATGACACTAGAAAAACGAACGATCCCTATTTTCTCGCCCTGAATTACACAGGACACAATCCTCAATTGAACTCAGGAAAGAAAGTCTATCCATTGTACTTAACTTGTTTAGGGTAATGAGCCATAGAATGAAAGAAAGGCTAGGCAATAGCCTTTTACGCCAAATCACTTCATGCCATTCCAATTTAACATCTCTCTGAATTAGCCATTCTCTACAACTTTTAGTGGTAAATATTCCTTTGGGATGGTTTCTCCAAATATATTTATCGGGAGACAGCAAGTTAGGGGGATAGTTGGGTTTTAGGAATTGAAGTTCCCTTAGGAACTCCATCCATTGCCCCTCCCTAATAAAGGATTTAACCTTAGCAATTGAAGGAAAATATCTCAATAGTTAGGTGGCAGTCTGATTATTGATTAATGAACCATTTCCTATCCAGTTTCCATACCAAAAACTAACCCTTTCTCTATTCTCTACTTGACGTGAGATTTCATATTTCAACTTATCTTTGATCTTCAACAATTGTGCTAGAAACTAAGAATGAGATGCCTTGAGGTTAATAGCCTATATGCTCCTGCCTTTTAGGACATAACTATGGAGCCATTTGACCCATAGGGTTTCATTACCCTACAGGATGGACCAAAACTTCTTAATCAAAAGAGTTTTAATAGAGGATTTGATAGGAATAACTCTTAAGCCTCCTCCAACTTTGGTCTGCAGACATCGACCCACTTTACTTTGACATGTTCCCTGTTAGGGTCACTTCCTCCCCATAGAAAATTCCTCATAAGCATTTCTAATGATTAATAACTCCCCTTTCTAGCACCATATTAAAAGACCAATAGATATACATGGAGTTAAGAATTGAGTTGACTAATTGTAGTCTACCTCCAAAGATAGAGCTCGGTTGGTCCAATAAGTCAAATCTCTTTTGAATTCTTTCAATAGGAGGATAACATTCACTAAACTGAATCCTTCTAGTAGTGATTGGTAAGCCTAGATAGCATAAAGGGGAATGATTTCGC
>JAOTAX010000198.1:3386064-3410133 GCA_025629825.1 Erythroxylum guanchezii | reverse complement strand
GAGCTCATAAGTACAACAATAAATTCGCAATAATTTATGAATATATATATATATATATCCAAGTACGTATAGTAGCACAAAGCCTTCAAGTAGACGTTTCCACTGCATCTGTGGTCATAATAACTTCAAAATTAATATGGTGGCTAGAAAAATAAAGTCTTATAAATATTTGGAGCAAACGTACACTAAACATTTAAGATTTTCCCTGAAAAAAAAAAGCAAAGAAAATGAAAATACAAGTACCAATTGCCTGTGCCTCCATATCTTTCTTTGGGTGAGAAAGGAAAGTAGTAAACTGGACCTCTGAGTTCTCAGTCTCAGAATTCTCACAGACGTTACATATATATGTCTCTCAGTCCTTGCTTGAAGACAACTGAGGAAGAGAAGTGACCCCTACCGTTTAAAAAACCCTCTGAGAGAGAGAGTGCAGTAGAAGTACTGTACTGGTGGAGAAGGGTATCTTTGCAGGATTAAGGGGTCTCTCTTTTAAGTTTGTACGTTCTTTTGCATCTGCATCGATCTCTGAGACTTTAGCTCTGAGTCATAATACAATAAACCAAGGGCTGGTCTGTAATTAACTCTGCCTTCTAACAGGTACTCGATGGAATTCTCTTGCTCTACCAAGTTGGTCATTAGTACATCATTATTGTCCAAAATTAAAGTTCGTGTTTGTACATGTTATAATAATGGCGTGCAGGGCATTATTACAGCTAAGCTTCTAAGCTTCAACAACTTTCCTCTTTGTTCTTAATTTACTAATGTTGTGTACGAGGGTAATCTTAAAATCTTGTACTAAATACTCTCCAATAATCTGAGGTGGGACACGATTAATATACGGGAGAGTTCAAATACTGTATTTTATGAGAGCAGATAATGAAAAATACATGAATATATCTACACTTGTGCTGTTCTTTTAGAATAAAATTGAAGAAACATTAAAATACACTACTTGAAACAACAAAAATGATTTTAATTAGAGAAACAAAAAATTATGTTGAAAATGTGAAGACTGTTAGAATATCTCATATTGACTAAACATGAAATTATTAAAGGGTTTATAAGTGGTAAAAGTCAACTATCCAAATGACTAATTCTAGTTATTTTGACAATGGTTGACTCAATCCTAATTATTATCGGTGAACTCTACATTCTACTCATATCAAAAATTTTAATATGGTATCAGAGCAGATTTAGTTCGGATTATTAATTTCCTGATTGTCCATCTGAATTTTTAGTCTCAACAGTCCGATCCAGATACCACTAAGTTTATTTCAAGTGACAACTGGATCTCTAGCCCCTGTTGCACTTGAGGGGAAGTGTTAGAGTATCTCATATTGACTAAACATGAAATTATTAAAAGGTTTATAAGTGGTAAAGGTCAACTATCCAAATGACAAATTCTAGTCATTTTGACAATAATTAACCCAAACTTAATTATTGTTAGTGAATTATACACTCTGCTCATATTAAAAATTTTAATAAGGACAACACCTTCTAATAAAGGATTGCCCAAGTGCACAAAATTCCCCTTTGTAAGGGTCGGAAGCAGGTCACTAATTATACAAAAAAATATATATTTTTTACAAAGCGATCATTTCCGTTACTTGAAATCGTATACTTCGGGTCATAAACAAATAATCTTACCAATTTTCCTAAGACTACCTTCTGAGGACAGCAACTTTCTAATGCGATATCAAAATAATTTTAGTTATACTATATTAAAGTGTATGCATAAATTGATGTAACCTCATTTTTATTATTAAAAAATAATCCTTGCAGTGTCGCTGTTTTATCCACTTGTGTTCTTATTTTTTATATATTAATGTTATTGAATATTTCTTAACATATATACATTTATATATCTATAAACACAAAGGCTCATCTTTGGGAAAGCAATAAAATGCTACATATTAAATAAATTTTCAGTATAAATGTAATAATTAGTAAATTATTACATTTACTACCACTTGAGCTACTTCTAAGAGACATCTGCTTCTTCTTTTTGTCTACAATTGTAAAAATATAGAAATTTTAACAGGGTCTGGAACACCATTATCATTGCTTCTGTTCTCTGTTCTGAGAGATGTGGATTTATTATTAGATAAGGGAAGCAACTTTACAACGAAAAGAAAGAATAAAGGAAGGAAATAAAACGTGTGAGTTATTATCATACATACAAGGGAAGGGAGAGGCAACAGCGACGTAACATGGTAAGGAATGGACAAAGTTGGAATGAATGGCAGACCTTCACTGCAGCTCCTGCCTCCCTCTTCCTACTACTCATTCATTATCAGAGAAATGAAACCTCCATCATCTATCTTCGGCTAGATCGCCTGCTGATCCTGTCTTATTTCACTTTCTGCGTCTCTGATTTTTCACTTCTTCTAATCTTGTAAACCATCAGATCACATCCATCATTTTTGACTTATCTGTTCGCATAGAACTTCTTTTGGATTTTAAGCAGAATAATCAGAATGGAGTTTCTTAGGATACATGCATTGATGTATACGGCAGTATATCCTTTTTTTCAGTTTAAAAATATGTAAACAATTATTTATATTTACTCACTTGTAAGATTTTGGATATGGTGAATAAAAAAGCACCTATTGTATGGTTTATAAAAATGTATGATTTTTTTTGTAAATTGAAAATATTTAAAAATGAATTAAAGATATCTTTTTTATTAAAAGATTGGTTATCAATCATTTTTAATTTGAAATATTGATTAAAAATAAGGAAAAATTAATTCATGATCTATGTATCATTTCAAAATCTTTACAAAAAATAAAAATAGGTTCACACGTTTAACAATTTTTTTATTATTTGATGGTAAAATAATTATGCAATTTTGAATGGATTGTAATCCTTTATTCTAACTCCAAATAAAGAATTTTAACTTAGTTATATTGGATCTTAGAGTAAAAGATATAGAGATTATCTCATAGGGATGACAATGGGTCGGCCCATGGTCAGCCCCACCAATTTTTTTCGAATAATTTTTTAAATTAAAAGTACAAAATAATGTTTTTTTAATTAGGTCTGAAATTAGGTTATCCAGGCTTATGCTAGCTTGAAACCTAACTCTTTTAAACAAAATAATGTCATTTAGCTTAAAATACTTGAGTCTCGAGTCAGCTTAAACCTGTGCTTAACCTATGGGCCAACCCACTGAAAACACTTGAATCTAGGCACATGAGTCATTCATTGCCACCCTTATTCTCTTGTGGTTTAACTAACTTTAAAAAGACATAATTTTAAAAATTATTTTAATAAAATTTTTAATTCTTATAAAACTATTTTAGATTTTGGTTAAAAATAATAATTAAGCACATGTGCATGACTAGCTTACAAGGACTAATTAAATGTTGTCCATACAATGACTTAATCATGTTTTTAAATTCGACTTGAATTAATTAAAGTTAATAAATTAAAATAATTGCAATAAATGATTACTTTATATTTGAATTAATTAATTCATGTTTAAATAAAAAATTGAATTGAATCGTTATGTTATAAACATTTGATTGGTCTGTTTATGTTACATATCTTTTGTTGTTACATTTTTAAAGAAGTTTTTTAAAAAATAAATAATTAATAATTAGAAGCTCTTTTTCCTTCAGTAAACCACATAAAAGGCATGTGTTTTTACCCTGAAACTTACTGTGAAAGTTAAGCCACGGTTCACAATCACACCTTCCATGCAATTATTGGGATTGGGAAAATTAACTCCACATCATTGTTTTTAAGTGTCATTTTTTACTCATTTCATATTTTAACTAATGATGCCCTAAATTCAACCCAACTATTGTGTATCTCATCATAAAGTTTCTTTTTTTCCTTCTCTTAGTTTAGGTATGAAAAGAGATGAAACAAGAAATAATTGTTTGACCACTTTTTGTTGATTCCTATTTGTCTTTTCTTTTTCAATCTCAAGAAATTTGAATTGCTACATCATTAGAAAAACATGATTATATCTATTTAATTACACCTAAATTTTAATTAGTATAAACATAAGTACATAACTGTTATTTTAGTTAAATTATAATTAATATTACTTATGTATATCATAAAGTAACACTCCCTTCTCTTGAGAAGTCCCTCGATCGAGACATGCTAATATCCAATCCTTTCTACAAGTAATAACTATGAAGAACATTTTATAACCAATGGTCTCAATGTGATCTCTATACAACCATAGCCCAGTTTCAAACCCTCCACTTATGTTCTCTCCTATCAAGTCTATCTATATATGCCGACCAAATTTTTCTAGTGAGATCTTGCCCATTGTCTCCGTGTCTGTCTGTCTCTCTCTCTCTCTTTCTCTATCTATCTTGATGAATATCACAAGACCGCCCCATCAAAACCATCTTCCACAACTCTCAACCTCATGCATGAAACCATTCAATTGATTGTATATCAGTAATCCCTCAACCCCAAGAATTCAGCTGCACCATCCAAGATGTCCCACAACAATCCTCAGCCAAAACAACCCGCCTCCAAAGATGTCGACAACCAAACCTCCGGCAACAGGAAAACCACGGCTTCACGCCCCCAAGAACAAGCCTTGAAGTGTCCAAGATGTGACTCTCCTAACACCAAGTTCTGTTACTACAACAATTATAGTCTTACACAGCCAAGACATTTCTGCAAGACCTGTAGAAGATACTGGACTAAAGGTGGAGCCTTGCGCAACGTTCCGATCGGTGGCGGCTGCCGGAAGAGTAAGAAGATTAAGTCCTCTTCCCGGCTCCCCGGTGACTCGAAAGACTCCAGTGGGTCATCGGATATCGGTGGGTTCAATTTCTTTAGGGGTTTATCGCCAGCCGTGGACTTTAACCTTGGTGGGTTATCATTTCCTAGGCTAAACTCTCCCCCGAGTGGCATGTTCAACCAGTTCTTACCATTTGGGGATATTTCAGCTACTTCTCCGGGAGCCACTAGTGTGACTAGTCCTTCTTGTTTCAGTCTTGATCATCATCCATCTGCCAGCTCCGGTGGTTCTATGATGGGGTTTAGTTTCCCACTCTCTAATGTTACTAGTGGATTTACTGGTGCAGTTCAAGACATGAACGGTGGTGGGGGTTCCATGAATGTTAACTCTAGCCTCGCCTCGTCTATCGAGTCCTTGAGTTCATTAAACCAAGATTTGCACTGGAAGTTACAGCAACAAAGATTGGCTATGCTTTTCGGTGAAGAGAGCAGCCAGAAAGAGAACAGTATTACAATTTCTTCAGTTGATGTAGGAAACCAGACACAGAAGTTACAACCCATATTGTTTCAAAACCTCGAAATTTCAAAACCAGAAACGTTCGGTGGTGTCGGTAATTCAAGAAAACTTGCCCCTACCGGCCGTGATACAGCAGCGACGGAGTGGTTCTTTGGTAATTCTTATGGTGAAGTTACTGCAACCCCAACTCACAGTAACAGCAACGGCAACGATCAAAACACAAGCAACTGGAATGGGGTTCAAACGTGGGGTGATTTGCAATACAACGGTTTACCCTAGAAAGCGACCACAAGCATCAAAGAGGTAGAAAAAGGGAAAAATGAGGATATATATTCCGCAAAACAAATTAGGTATATGTTTGTTCTTAATTATGTGACGAACTTGTAAAAGTTGGGAAAAGGAGACAGTTCTCTCTTTTTTTCTTTTCAATTATCTTCTTTTGTAACGCAAGTAAAATGCTTAACAATTAACAGATCTTACCTTTGGTATAATTGCTGGTTCAGACATGTATAATTATTATTTATCTATCTGCTCTCATGTTTTCATTCGTCTCTTCCAGCAATCCTGACCTAATTTCTGATAAAAAATGGTGGTGGCCATCTGGGTTTTTCTGCTCCAAGTTCATAATTTTTTCCACGTAACTTATCGTTGGTCTCTATCTTATCAATCTCTTTGGGATCAGTGATGAAACTGTTATCAAGTGAAAACATATGGTGATATCTTTGATTTGTTTTATGATGAGTCACTGTCCGGAACTCTCACTGTCTGTCTCAGTAATGTGTCGCTCTTTCTTCTATCAGAGAAACTGAGCTTCAGGCTCCTCAGCTACTGAACATACAATGTCAATCTATGATAGACCACAGTGACAGTCGTAGCTTAATTCACAAGGGTCCTGTAACTGTTAAGCTTTAGCCCCACATAATAGCTCTGCAATGTTAAAGAGCTCTAGGCTTAAGTAGTAGCTACAGCCTGCTTGTCCTTTTATCTATGCATGTATCTTTACCCTTTCTCTCTTATTTTCTTCTCTACATCATCAAAGCTAACTGTTCCTGCCTAAGGCTCTTTGTAATAATTAGTTCCATGGTGTGATTTGGTGGTGTCTGAAAAAGTGGTGGTTTGAAAGTGTAATGAATGATAGTATACCACTGTCAAACATTTGAATAAATGAATAATAGAGAATTTGAAAAAGAAGAGATTGGCATGCATCTGAAAAGGGCTTTCTTTTTAGGGTTTAGTTGTATTCTGTATCAAAAACATTGTCTTTCTTCAGCTTTTAATTAAGGATGACCAAATCATTCTCGATATGTTATCTTGTGTTTAAATGGTAAATTAAGAGTGACATAAACATAATCATGAGAAAATAGAATTGTAATAACGATTTCAAATCATAATTTAAAACCCTAATTTAAACCATGAACCCAAATGTGATATTGTAACTTTTTGTTTGATTTATGAGGATTGAAGTAGTTGAGAGATATAACTTGGGTTGAACAAAAGAGTAGAGTTAAGCACCCCTATGATAGTCACTGTTTCATTTCATTAGGTATATAAATTCTCACATCAAATCTCAATATTAGAGTTAAGACATCATGAATATATCCATGCAAAACTTATTTCATCCATTACAGTTTGGTTTCTTTATTTTTGAAATATAGTTGTCTATATCCATTCCCATACTACAAAAGGAAAATCAATTATCTACATATATCTAGTTGTTTAGTAACTTTTAAAATTAGAAAGAATCTCTAATAATTAGGTACAAATTAAGCTCCGTATTAGTGGAACTCTCTAAATTTCGCGTATCTGTAAAATTTTTACTTAATTATTGTTGTTGTAAATATTACCGTAACAACAACAAACTATCATTATTTTATCTGGGTTTTTAATAGCCAATGCAATTTGAGATTTACCATTTTCTTTGTTTTATATATGATCTTAAGTATACAAGATATATAAGAGTTGAAGTTGCAATTTTCAGATATTAAAGGAACAAAAAGTTGTTAGCTACATGCCTTTGCCAAAGAACTATGTCCCTCACATTTTCTTACACAAAGATGGATATATCATATATAGCTTTGTTTTGGAGCTGTCTATGTTCTCCGAATGTAGGGCAGAAGAGCTAGGGACACTCATCTTGGAAACGAGGAGCTTTCCCAATGAAGTTATTTTATATTTGTTAAAAAAGCTAGGAAATCATTTTTTATTCCTTCAAACATATACATATGACTATGGTAATCGTCTTTTAATGATCTTGTATAGTTATGTGTGTGTGATTGTGGACAAAACCATTGGTAAGGAAGTGATGGAGAAGATGAGGGTTGTTGCGTGATTAACGTGAAGGGGACTTTTTGCCACTTATGATATAGAAAGCTTTTGTTTCGGCTGGTTTTGTGTGGCTGTTCTTAACTGTCATTTCTTTCACCAACTTATAATCTACGAGAAGCTCATGACACACCCCCAATGTTCAGATTCTGTACGCTACCAAAAAATGAAATCGGATTCATATTAATTTGAAAAGAAATAATAATTTTTATACGTTATAAAATGGCTTTTTAATTACAATTTCATATTAATTAATAGCACTTGTTTCGATTAAATATGTAAGAACGAACCATGCAACTACTACACAAATAGATGGAATGGAACGATTCCAATTGTAGAAAAACAAATTGTTAAGTATCTATACAACTGTTAAAGAGACAACATTGTCATCATCACATATGATGTATATAACGTATGTGTCTGTCTGAAATCAGGGGCTTAAGATTTTGTAATGTAGTGAACTGAAAGTGGATTGAATAACCCTAAAACGAGTAAACGAGGAAATTGCTTTCACTTTCCAATTCCATCACTCTTTTCGGCCTCCTCTAGTCTTCTTGGGATCCAAAAATCAAAAAGAAAACCAAAACCAAAACCAAAACCTCCCCCACACCTTCCACCAAACCCCACCCACAGACCTCATCATTTCGGTTTCTAGCCTCTAGTGCAAGCAGTTCCTCATTTCTTCTTTGTTTTTCCTGATTTCAAACTGATCAATTTCATCAATTATGTGCAATTAGGCCAGGTGTTAACAGAGATGATTTTTTTTCTGGGCTTAGCCCGATCTGGTCCGAAGTTAACAGGTTCAATCAAGCCCGATCTGTTCCGAAGTTAACGAGTTCAATCGAGTTAACAGGTTTTGAATCGAAATTGAGCTTTTTTTTTCAATTTTCTAATTGTCTCGGTATGAATTTTAAATATATTAAATAAAACATCATTTTGAATAAAACATTATTATTTTTAAAATTAAAAATGATCAAATTTAATCAAGTACAAGTTTGGACGTTTTGATGTTATTATTTTTAAAATTAAAAATAATCAAATTTAATCCGAGTGTTAATTAGATTAAATCTTTTTATATCCTAAAATTTTCAGTTGGTAATTAATAAGTATAAATTATATGTTTTAAACCATCAATAAAGAAAAGGGAAAACAGTGACTAATTTGTCTATTAGCAACGCCTTGTTTCTGACTATCGTATTAAAAGCAGGCTTTAACAGAAGGAAGCCTGAGCCATATTTGTCCCACAGTCCAACTCCAGATATGACTTTTTATTAAACAATGGACATAAACAGAGATCCACAGTATAAGGTGGCAATTTTTTCTTTTTTTGCATTAATTTTTATTTTATTTTTAATCCATTATATCATCTTTTTTTTGGAATAAATATCTTGTATTGTTATATTGTGATTTAAAAATATTTAAAACTGATTAAAAACAGAAGTGATTCTCTTAAGTAAGAAGGAACAGAATCATACTGAGTAGAAGACTAAGCAATAGTTAGCAATCACATGTACAGACAAGTTCTTGCTGATACCGAGGTTTTAAGTTTTGTATGCAACAGATAGAACTCGTCTGATGGGTTTTTATTTTTTCTTTTTTCCAAAGAAACTGATCATCGTGCTAGAAGAAGCTTAAAGCTCTATGCTTTCCACCACTTTCGATCAGAATTCATATTCTTTTTTGGTAGAAAGTCGCCAAGATAACAGCTATCTCATCTTTTAAGCAGCGTTAAGATTGATGATTAGATGAGATAACTGTTATCTTGGCGACTTTCTACCAAAAAAGATTGATAATTGGCTAGATTCAGTGACATGTTTCACACATGCAAAACAATAGCAGAAACATTTCTAAGTTGAAATCAAATCTTTATCCTGTAAACATCTGAACTCATTCCTATTGGCTTAAAACTAAGTTGATTTCGTTTCATTTAGCATAGAGAAACAATTGATACAAGTAGTTAGTAGTAGGTGAACGATTAACAAATAAAGAGTGGTATACTCTTTGTGATTCTTTGAACTGTTTTCTATCAATACTTACTACCTAGACCATATCTTTTTCTTAGCATCCCTCTCCTTGATGACTTGTCCCTGATCTCTGATAAGCCGCTTGTGAGTCGTCAATGGGACCTGAACACCTATGGTTGTTGGCTTTGTTGTCCTCAAAGTCCTTGCAACCTTTGGAGGATCAGATTTCCTACCCATGTAAGCCGTAGGTATGGTGATATTGTTCTCTGTTTCTGAACTTCTTGAATGTCTTTTCTTTCCAATGGCTCCAAGTGTATCGATCGTTCTTGGCAATGTGGACCCCTGACTCCGAGGACGAGTCATTGAGTTCGCATTCCTGAGGATATGAGCCTCAACGTCAGCCATTATTTCATCATCTTTCACACGAGCTTTTCCTTCAATAGGAGTAGCTTTTGTGACTTCAGCAATATCAGAACTCTGTAAACACTGAAACTGTTTCTCTTGCTCTGCTAGTTTAGCTTCCAGCTCCTTAATCTGCCACAACAGCAATCAATTGCACACGCTCGTAATATAGGAAATTGTAAAACTTCGAATATACGAGTCAAAAATATAAAAATAAACCTTCTGATGGAGTGACAACGTTTCTGAGTTCTGTTCTTGCTCTTTGAGCTTTTTCTCAAGGTCTTTAACCTGGAAGAGAAGAGTAAGTAAGTATCTGAAGAACATTATTATGTCAACTTCTTGAAGTTCTCCCTTTCAAAAGTAATTCCCATGCTTAAGCATTCAGAACCTTGTGTTGGAGAACAAGAGACTGAGACTCTGACTCTTGCATTTGCTCTACCAGTTTGTTTTCAAGCTCTTTGACCTGGTTGAAGGTGATAACTTTGGATGTTTTAGATATATCCTCAACATAACAAATGGAAATTATAGAAACTTTATGAGCAAAAGTGATTGAGATAAAGACCTTCTGTTGAAACAACGCAGATTCTGATTGCTGTCGTTCTCTAAGCTTGGTCTCTAGTTCCTTGATCTTTTCCAGAGATTCAGTTATTGTTAAGTAGGAACATATAAGCATCATAATTTACATTGTTTGATTAATAAAAAAAGCTACCTTTTGCTGGAGGCCATAGCATGTCTCTTCCCTTCCCTTCAATCTATCTGAAAGTTGTGAGACTTGCTTTTCTGACTGACCATGCAAGTTGGTCTTCATTTCTAGCTGGCCTTCCAGTTCTTTGATCTTCTCTTGCTGGATTTTGTAGACGTTATCTTTTCCTTTGGCCTTGTTCTCTACGTTCTGCAACGATTCTTCTAGCTTCCTTAGCGATTCATCTTTGGATCTCGATTCTTGGCGTACTTTTTCCAGCTTTTGTGCATCAAACCAATTGTTACAATTCCAACCTTAGTTCATTAATACTGATAGATGCACCAATGAGGAATCACTAATCATACCATGACTTTCAACTTCTGAAGCTCAGCTGTATCGACCTGCCTCCTTGCAGGACCTAATTCCACCCCTCTAACACGAGTTGCGAAGTTCAATGAACTCACCGTCTCACTCAAGTCCCGCTCTGAAGGGCTAATTTGCACAAACATTAGAGTTTTGGAGTCACCTCCTGCAAGGCTCAGAATTAAAAGTTAGCCAATCCAAAAAACTCTCCACTGTATGCAACTGGGCAGATGTACTCATAACATGTCTTTACTTACCTAATGAATCTTGAAGTAAATGTGTCAACTTAGAATTCCTGAAATCAAAGAATACATCTTGTTATCATATGGATATAAAATGGATCTTCCTTTTAGTATCATTGAAGAAGCCTTCACCTGTACGGGATGTGATTATTTTTTGTTGCCAAGGCATATATAACATCTCCAAGAGCAGAAAGAGATCTGTTGATATTTTGAGCCTCCTTCAGTCGTTCCCCTTGCACATCTGTTTTTGCCAGCCTCTCACTTCCTGCCAAATCTACAAGCCAGAGTTTGCTTTTGGTACACTCACCATTCATCAAATTCTTTGCTCTTACCATTACACAGAGCATGCTGGTTCAAATGGGAAAAGTAAACAATCAAAAACAAAACTAGGACAGGAGGAAACATACGTGGTGAAACAAATGGGGAATCAACTAGTTCAGCTTAATAATACCAATGTGATCTGCTGCTGTGTTCATTGACATTATTGGATCCTACAGCTCTAGCATTACTTCCAGCTTGCAGCACATTCCAGACTTCATTGATGTTATTTACTTTAGCTTCTACGATTCCCGGAACATGACGAAATCCTTCAGAAGATTGTTTGATCTCCAACCTACAAATACACAAGGAAGGTAATGAACTTCCTGTCTCTTTGTGCGTGTTAAGTTCTGCAATCACCTTTCAGTTTGTTGATTTCATCCAACAGCTAAAGTTAAATTCTGGAAACTTACTAAGTTCGGTTTAACAATGCACAAGGATGTACAGAAGCTTACTTCCTTGAGGCTGGTGATGTAGCCAGTAAGTCTCTAATTTGTTCATTGTAGACTTCAAGCACACTAACATGTATGTCATATGTAAAAGTTTCACTCCTTTCCCTGGCAATTTGAAATAATAGCTCAAGAGTCCTATAATTGACTCCCCTGCTTTCCTCAGTACCTTCCATTGTAAATGTCTTCCCTGTTCCTGTTTGACCGTATGCAAATATACAAACATTGTATCCATCCAGTACTGAGACCACCATTGGCGAGGCATCCGCAAACACATCAACTATCAGGGGAAAGATCAAAGTTTTGGTTTAGCCAATCTAAACAATAAAAGCACTAAGCATAAGTAATGATTATGAATGATCAACATTATGCTAGTCTTATGATTACCTTGATTATCTCTTGGTGTATAAACCTGATCAAATTTAAAATTCTTTCTGGTTGAGCCACCTGTTATTATCCCAAGATCTCCATCCTTTGCTCCGTCAAAGTCAACAACTGTTCCACATCCTGCTGAGATTTCCTCCTTATTTAATGGGCGACACCGGCAGAAGACCCTAATATTGCCTGATATTCCATAAAGATAGACAATGAATACTTCTTTTATTCAAACTCTTTCCTTAATGCAGTAAATGAACTTCTAAAACACCCATGGAAGGGGAAGAATACAAACCTTTAGTCTCTTGAATTATATTATATAGCTCTTTTCTCTTCGCATGCTCTGCGCTATACTTGACCTTGAGATCCTCACACTGTGCAACTGCAAAGTTAATGCCATCAGTCCGTACAAAAGCATGGCAGGATGGTGGAGAACAAGCTAACTACAGAAAAAATTCAAACATACCAAGTGCCTGGACTCCTTCAACCATTTTATACAGCTCGGGTATCGAATCCACACAATCGTGTGCCTCACGAGAGAGCTGAGCATGCTCTTCTTTCATAATCTGGCCTCAAATACAGTATAAAGTTAAATGTTCAGGTTGGTAACAGACAATGTAGAAGGAAACATTTGAAGAGAGTTAGTTCAGTGAGAAGGAATAAGAAGTTGCATGCCTTGATTTTTTCTTGTAAACTGTTGACTGCTTCTGCCCAGAATTTTTTATCACGGTCATACCTGTTGGTGATATTCCTCAGACTTTCAGCTTGTTTTCCCACGGTTTGGTCTGTCAGGGAAGGAGGAAAAAGGCCATTTCTAAGTACCAGCAACAAAGATTGTGAAGAAAGTAGAAGTTAGCTAATTTAAACAATTGCAAATGGCAGTTCCTAGGAAACTGATTACGTAATCAATGCACTACTAGGCATGTCTTTTGAGCAGTCTGAAGTCATCTCATGGGTTCTATATTATCTTCTGTAATTCTTTTGGTATCAAACATACAGTTTCTGATGCTGTTAGGAAAGAAATTTAATAATATGGGTGCTCTGGAAATTACCCAAAGACCGTGTCTGGAAGGTCTTGTTGTCAAGTTCCATTCTGACCTTCTCCAGCTGGTCATTTGCTGCAGTCAGTGACATCCAAGCTTCATGGCATTCGTTTGTCTTGCGTTGGCATTCAGCAGTGAGCTCTTGTATCTTCTTTTCATATTTATCTGTAGCTTTTGTTCGCATTAGTTTCTTCTGCGAGGTACAAAATAGACATATCCCTTAAGTAAATATCTTCGAGAAACTGAGATCCTTATGCAAGCTACAACTAACCTGAGCAGAGGAAACTTCTATCTCAGCAGCACAATTGTTGCATTTGAGGTATTCTTGTGGCAGCTGAGGAACTGTATTCATTTACTAATATGGTAAGGTTGATTCTACGTGTTTCAAGATACTTTACCTATGATGAATTTATATATAAGAAAAATGGCATACCTGACACTTCAGGTGCTTTCCTTATGCAGATCCCACTGACAAGAGGGCTTCCATTGATCCCTTCAAAATTTATCACTATTACTCCGTCCTCTTTCACTCTGACTCTCAAGTCAACTAACTGAAGTGGTCTATTTGCTCCAACAATGGAGAAGATATCAAATTCTGATAACAACTGCTCAGAATAACAAGCCAGTAAGTGACTGCTTACACATATCCAAAACAAAAAGCGTGAGAAGAAAGTGTTTCAAGTTGATTGACTTGCCTTTTCTCCCTGTATAAATACATCAAAAACTCTCATTCCTTTAGGCCCATTTGTGTTTATTATCTCCGCGAAGTGAAGATCAACAAAATAGCCTCCAGCAGGAACATCATGGAACTGATAACTGAAGTTCCCCAATCTTGCGGACTGATAGATACTTGGGTAATCTCCAGACTCATGAATATCCTCATTGGTTCGGAAAACTGCCCCTCCTATGTAATTCGTGTCATCAACAATTCGCACACTGCAATCTTCTACCACTGAGGCCTCACCTCCAGCATTTACAAACACCACAAGATCATCTGGTTCAAGTAAACATTAAAATGCAGCAATTCAGCCAACAATAGTTTCTTTCAGAGAGCTTCACTGGACGCGATAGCGTGAACCTATTATCAATCATCAAGAAGAGTTTTCTTTTTTCATTTTCCTTTGAATTAAGCAAGATTGCAACTCAGAGAGAAGAGGCATCTTTTTCATTTGGTTTATGATAACCAGAATCAAAGACTAGTCAGCATAAGATCAGATGTATGAATTAAAGAATCAAGATCAGCTAATCTAAAGTCAATTCGTACGGATTTTCTTTTTACAAAAGATAAAGAAACATCCTTTATTTCTATCGTTTTCTCAGAAATCAATCAAAGAACGGACTTTATCCAGATACAGATACGCATTAAAGCTCCAGACTTGCTGACCTGTACAATTCAGTCTCGAAAACCCAGATGGAACTAATCGTGAACTGGAATCACAAAGCATAGAATCAACCAAAGAACCCATATCTTCATCCCCGACAGAGTCTTTGCTTTCTTGGTCCAATTTCTCATCTCTCTCCCATTCAAAAGCCCTAGAAGCAGAAGAGTTGAGGAATTGCGTTTCCGGGTTTTGGTAAGGACTGTTAAATTGCAAATCTTCCATTAAAAATCGGGAGCGAAATTCAAACAGAAAGCCCTTTGTCTCGCAGCAAGAATGCCCTGAAAGTTTGAAGAAGAAACAGAACAAATTTTCCCTGTACCTTTGCCTCTGTGTGTGTGTATAGTGTTTTCGGAAGGTTCAAATTTGAAATGAAATGTGACCGTTGTAAAGACGCTCTACCGTTATTATTACCTTTTTACAACAAAGTCAACTTAAATGTAAGCCCATGACGAGCCCATACATTGGGCTTATGGGCTTTTCTTTTGATGTTTCATTGTTTTGTTACAAACTTATAGGGGCATTTTTCTTCCGGGTTAGATATATATTCATATTTTAAAAATTATCATTTATTTTATAATATTATTTAATTATCAAATAAATTTTATTATATTTCATCATAAATTAACAAAACGGATAAAGAATACCCTAAAAAAGAATTGTGTGATAATTAAATAATATAATAAAAATATATAAAAACCTCTATATTATAAAATATTGAAATTAAAAATCTCAAATTAAAAATTACAATAATCACCTTTTTCTTTTTATAATAAAAGTGGTTAAACTATGTCTTTGTAATACATATTCATTTTTTGTAATAACTCGTAAATTACAAACTTAAATAAGTTGTTAGCAAATGATGTATTAAAATAAGATTGATGGTCAGATCTGAACTCTAATTTTTAACTACAAGGAATAATAGGTATTAAATTAAGGGCTCTAAAAGGTTCATATACAACTAAAATGTCATATCTCTACTCAAAGCTTTAAAATAATAAATAATAAATCATATTTTTATATATAACTCACTTCATTTTATGTATCCTTTTAATATGAGATGACTAGCTTGTAAATTTTCATCAATGTAACGATCGGATGTGTGTTCTCTTGATAGACTTCTTGTTTCTTTGTGTTTCTTGTTAGTCATTATTAAAAGGAAGAAGAAGCAAGATTAGGTACTTCCATCACCCCACTCGACTCGAGGACCATATGCCAACTCCAGCGAATTCTCGAAAGGAATAATCACAAGTTTGAGTTGCATAAGATTTTGGTTCGGCTCCATGTCCATCACTTCTGCAAGTTGAGCATTTTCATTTCATGCCATCTTTCCCCTCAGATTAGTCAAAATGAAGGTACGAGCGAGTATTCACCATGCAATATGACATCAGGTTCATAGTGGAATTCACCCCTCATCAACTCCTGTTTCCCCGCAATGTTATCAACTCCTGTTAAAATTAACTTTTTTATTTTTTACATTGAATTCGGATTTAGATTTCATAATCCCATATTTTGTTAAATTAATAGAATAAGACTATTTTGTTAAATTTCAATTTTAATTTAATTTTAAAATTTTTACCTCGAATTTTGAACTGTTTATAAAAAATAAATAATGCTGCGAAGTTGACTTTAAACGATGGATAAAACTCACTGTTCACATCCATGTATCGTTCACGCCTTTCATACGTTGAATATTTCCTGAAACACACGTAATTTAGGTTTAGATCCTTTCAGCCATTGCACATGTAACAGAAGGAAAATTATGGAAACTTGCATCATCATATATCTTGGTCTCAAGATATATGATGATAGAGACAAGAGTTTAAAAAAGATATACTACGATGATAGAGACGAGAGTTTAAAAAGGTATTAATCGACTTTTGGAAATTCTCAAAAAATAGTTAAATAACTCTCTAAATTTTAATTTCATGATTATATATCAATTTATAATATAATTTTTTAAATAAATAATATCAAAGTTAATGTACAATGGAAATAAGAGTTTATTTATACAAGCAAAATTTAAAATTTATTGTTAAATTATATAAAATAAGAGATATTTTAACATTAAAAATTAGCTTATAAATTATATAATATTTAAAAACTCACATAAATTTTTGTAAATATTTTAAGAATTAGTCCTCATATGTTTATTTATAGTACTAGTTGAGCTTTCACTTTATTGGCTAAATCAAGTTTGAAGGGCAACAATACTTAAGGATGTGTTTGTTTACATTTTTATTTTATTTTTAAAATTTTTCAAATTCAAGAACAAAATTTGGTTTCTAAGTTTGGCTTTGATTTTTTTCAGTTTTTAAAAATTATGAAAACCATAAATATTAATTTTTGTTTTCTGCTTCTCTTTTTTTTCAAAAATGGTTTACTTATTTAATATATTAATTTTAATATAAAGTATGAATAGTGTAATTTAATATTATATTTTATTGATTAAATTATGAATAATTAAATTTTACTTAATGATTCTATTTAATTTTTGTAATTAAATTAAATTAAATAATTATTAATAAATATAATTAAATATAAAATATCTTCAAATATATAAATTTCAATTAAAATTGATTTAATAATTAAAATATATTTAAAAATATTATTTTATAAATAAAAATAATTTTTAAAATATTTAGTTTAATAAAATAAAATAATTTCATTAATAATTTGTCAATAAATATTATATAAGAGACTAAAAGTAAATTCATTTAATTAAAAATAATTTTATTTTTAAGTTTTATTTAATGTGTAATTATTGTCAGTGATAAAAATATAATTATGTTGACATTAACAACTAAATAAATTTTTTATTTAAAAGAAAATTTAAAAAATTAAAAACTAAAAACTGTAACAGAAAAATAGGAGTAGAACCAAACGATTCTTAAGTGATTTATTTAGTAATTTTTCTTTTTCTTAATGTCAGAATCTACATATTTTTTGTTGATACAAAGGTCACCTTAGGACTCGAACTTTCACCGAAGTTAATTGTCAACATCTTTTGCATTTCAGTCTTACTTAGGTCCGCTTAAGTAAGACTTCAGCTTTCAACGACCCTCGCAGTGTTTACCTAGCACACTCGAAAAAACAATGATAAGGAAGTAATAAAAAAATAAAGGCAATAAGGAAACAAGAAAGATACAGTAAAACCAACCTTTATATTACTTTCCCTCAAAAGAATACAAGGAATATTCTCTCTGACTGAATGAGGAGAGCAAAACTCGAATAAGTTATACATAGGCACTCTAACTTGGAAGCCAAGTTACATTTAGAATTATTACTTAAATTGAACTACCTAAGATCGTGTTAAGATCACGTCTATCTCTATCAGATTACATCACATGGATCAATTGGTTGACATTCACATCTAAATAGGACTCTAACTGATAAGATAGAATCTACAGGATAACAGAAATATAACGTTTACATTCAAATAGGAAACTAGCATTCTTATCTTCGAAGATATACACTATTTTCAGATGTTGAGTTCCACTGCAACTTTAACTCCTAGTTATCACCACATCATCCAAGATCTCTCCACAATCTCTATTCGTTGATGATGCAATGTGATCTTGCCAAAGCCCACATAGCACACTGGCCTGATCCGATGCTTCCCACAATAAGTCCGCTCGTCGTGGTCTATTCATCGAAGCATGGGCCAAGTCCTTAGCCTGGGTGGAGTAAATCTCCATAAGGTTTAAGACTCTACCAAAATTCGTACCGAGTCTGATCCCACTCGCCCATATTTGCCTTAGTATTTTCGCATGCCTCTCTCATGCATGTAATCAAGCTAACCTTCCACCTTAAGGCACATCGTGAAGGTCGCAGAGAAGTGCTCTGAAGTTTAAGGATCTAACAAACCACACCTATCAGTGGCTTCTTCGAAGACTCCTTAGTCAGCTCTTGAAGACGGTAGCAAGCCTTCATATCAATTAGCACTTCATCCACGTACTATTTTCCCAATCCATCGGGGTTGTCTTTGCTTCCACTTAGACTCGTCTTCTCAAGGCTTACCGCGCCCACCAAAGACATGTTGAGAAGAGCTCCATCCGCTGAGCTTTCCTTGTCACCTTGATCCATCCTCCGTGATCTTGACAATGATATGCTCCTTACCCGCCTTCTGTTTTGGGCTTTCTCGAGCATAGTTTGACTCCTTTTCAATGATCATAGCCCACACTTGTGCTACCGGTGTTGCAGTCTCCTTCGTCCCACCAACGAATCTACAACAATTATCAAAGAAGGATTTTCATCATGCATAACTATCATACCTCTTAAACTTGGGTACAACCCTGTCTTTGCTGCCTTAAGAAAGTCGATCCCTAATATCATTTTGAAATTCTCAAGTGGTATGACCATGCAATTCATCTTGGCATGCCAACTCCTTATGCTCATGGGGACGTTGTAAGCAGCTCCCAGCACCGTTTGTGCCTTATCCGTCGGGGTTCTTAACTTTGTCGAGGTCTTGCACACTCTAAGCCTCAACTTGTGCACCATCCTTTCCACCACCAAGGAATGTGATGCACCTGTATTTACCATCGTGACCACTTCTATCCTATTAACCTGTATTCTCACATATATCAGATCATCGTAGGAATTAGGTTCTTTACTAACCGCATTCAACAACACAATTGGATTTAGTGCCACATCATTCGAATATTCTCCCTCTTCTTCAGCTATCAGAGCGTTTTGTTTCTTTTTCCTTAGACATTCTCTTGCATAATGTAATCCACCGCACAGATAACAAGCAATCTTGCCTTTTTTGAAGGACGTCTCCCCACTCTCGGAGCCACCATTTTGCTTGCTTTTTCCTTTAAAGTCTCCCTTCTTAGAATCCTTCTTCTTGCCCTCGGTATTCTCCTGTTAAGTATGGCCTTTGTCCTTCGCAGAATTAGAGGAGCTTGCCTTAGTTTCCTTCATCAGTCGAAAGTCTACCAACGTATCAGCGACCACGATTGCACCAACCACATCCTTCATATTTTGCCTCCGTAACTTCATTTGCGCCAACGATTGTAACCCAGACAAAAAGTTGAAGAGCTTGTGCTCGTCTGACATGTTTTGAATATCAAATAATAGAGAACTAAAAGACTTAACATAGTCTCTTACCGAACCTTCTTGTTTCAGTTTTTTCAAGGCATCCCTCGCAAGCCATGAAGTATTCAACGAAAGAAATTGATCCTTCAACTCCTTCTTCATGAGCTCCCATATAACCATGAGAGTTCTAGCCGCATTGATCTCCGCAGAGGTCCTCGTCCTCCACTATAACTTTGCATCCTCATCCAAGAATATGGCCATCACATTGGCCTTTTCAATATCAGATACCCCAGCAACTGCCAAGTACTACTCCATATCCTACAAGAAATTTTCTAACACCTTAGCGTCCTGTAAGCCTTCGAACACCCTAGGTTTATGTACCTTTACAGATGAAAGTTGCGGTGTGGAGCTTTTAACCCGATCGACATCTAGCGTTGCAACGGCACGCCTCAACACAGTGATCTCGAACTGGGCCTCCTCTTGTGTCTTCAACAAATCCACCATCTATTATTGCAATTGTTGGATTCGCACCTCCAACATCTCAAATCGAGTATTGTGAGATGTGAACTCTTTCTCCCCTTGAGGAATTAACCCAATTAGTGCCTCTACCCTAATCACTCATTCTGTCAAGTTGCCTACTGCCATCCTGAAATTTGGCTCTGATACCAGTTGATACAAAGTTCACCTTGGGACTCTAATTTTCACCGAAGTTGATCGCCAACACCCTTTGCACGGCAGTCTTACTTAGATCCGCTTAAGAAAAAATTCAGCCTTCAACGACCCTCGCACACTCGAAGAAACAATGCTACAGAAGTAATAAGAAGATAAAGGCAACAAGGAAACATGAGAAATACGGTAAAACCAACCTTTATATTACTTTCCCTCAAAAGAATACAAGGAATATTCTCTCTGACTGAATGAGGAGAACAAAACTCGAATGAGCTATATATAGGCACTCTAACTTGGAAGCCAAGTTACATTTAAAATTTCACTTAAATTAAACTGCCTAAGATCATGCTAACACCACGTCTATCTCTATCAGATTACATCACATGGACCAATTGGATGACATACCCATCCAAATAGGACCTTAATTGATAACAGAAAGAAAGAGTTTGCATTCAAATAGGAAACTAGCATCCTTATATCCTCGAAGATCTCCACTATCTTCAGATGTTGAGTCCCACTATAACTCTAACTCCTAATTGTCGCCACATCATCCAATATCTCCCCACAATCTCTATCTGCTAATGATGCAGTGTGATCTTATCGAAGCCCACATAATACACTAGCCTAATCCAATGCTTCCCACAACAAATCCGTTAGTCGTGGTCCATTCATCTGAGCATGGGCCAAGTCTTTAGTCCATCAAGTCCTTAGCCCAGGTAGTGTCAATTTTCACAAGGTCCTAGACTCTACCAAAATTCACACCAAGTCCAATCCCACTCGCCCATATTTGCCTTAGTATTTTCGCATGCTTCCCTCATGTATGTAATCCAGCCAACCTTCTACCTAAGGCGCATCATGAAGGTCGCTGAGAAGTGCCCCGAAATTTAAGAGTCTAACAAACATCTTAAGACTTATTGCAAGTCATGGAATATTACAGTGTTATTTACGGTAATAATGACCCATAATAAGCACTTGCCAGATCTCGACTATTCTGGGTATTAAGTAACATCATACGAGTAAGATATGGATTTAATGTTGACATTGTAATTGATAAATTAGAAAACAGGTTTAGTTTTCTCCATACATTATTATTAGTATTAACTCACTTTGTAATTTTATTTGGTGTAGTTAGTTGACCGCTAGTAAGAAACATTTTTGTTTCACATTATGAAATTGTAATTGCCATTTAGTTGTAAGAAATGATTAGTATCTTAGGTTAATTACGAAAAAAGTATTAAACTTTGATCAATTTTGTAATTATAGTTAAAACGTTAAAAAGTGATAATTAAATGTTCAAATTTTTAATTTTTTTAAATTCTAGACCCACGTTAATGTCTCCATTAACTTTGCTAACATGACTTGTTACGTGTTTCAGAAACCCTAACTATTAATACACGTTAGCCAAAATCAATACAACTAATGAAGATTAATGAAAAACATCATTCAATCACATAACTAAAACGACGTCATTTCAAAAAAACGAAATCTCTAAATCAGTTTGCACTGTTTAATCCCTTAGATCTTCATTTAATCGCTCAACCCTTCTTTTTTAGTTTTTAATATACGCTATTCTCCTAACATCCCAAGTCACTATCGCATCACAGCGCACCAACAAATTGAAAATAAAAAGCTGAGGCATTAAACGAAGGGCTATGGGATTAAACATCGTAAATTGATTTAAAATTTTCATTTTTCTAAAATAGCATCGTTTTAGTTATATAATTAAACAATATCGTTTCATTAATCTTCATTAGTTATGTTAATTTTAGCTTATGTGTACTAATAATTAAGGGTTTTGGAACACATGGTAAATCATGTTAGCAAAGACATTAGGGTCAGGCTAGAATTGAAAAAAATTGAAAGTTTGAACATTTAATTGTTACTTTTTAAAGTTCGGGATATAATTGCAAAATTTATGAAAGTTTGAAAATTTTTTTGTAATTAACTCTTGTATTTTTATAAGAAACATATTTTGTTAAATTAAGAATAAGTATTACTAATTTTAATTAGCTTTTTACAATACTTCATAAATGGGTTAAAACACTATGTCCATGTGCTTTCATTTCGTCCCGCACAGTATTTCATTATTGTACTATCGTGTACTTCACTGAAAATATATATTAAACGCAAAACACAAGCAAAACCCTTTAAGTCAAAAGAAAAAGACATTAAAAACTAAAATTAAACTATAAACCACACTCTATATGTCAACTTTGGACCAATAAAAAAAGAAACCACGAAGAATAGGCTAAACATGAGGTTTGTGTACAGCGTTTTCAAATGTGAGCAACAATTATTTACAGATGAAACACAATTTTTCCATGCCGTGTTTGGTAACACTATCTTAAATTACTAGTTTTCTATAAAAATATGGTCAAATTTGGGCTCCTGGCCACTGGTTTTGCTATATAAAATTTGTATATTTCTTAATTAATTAACCTAAAGTCCTTTTGATTCATTAATTATTTAAGAAAACCCAAATCCCACTTCATTTGCATCAATAATTGTGCCAATGTTCGTAAGCTCCTTAAACATTAAAACTTAACTATGAAAATCAAAATTATTGAGGAGTTATTAATAATTTTTAAAAATATATTCATAATATATCAAATCATAAGAGTGAGCAAATTTAACTATGAAACTAAAACACGAAGCTTTGACCTACAATCCGGACCTCGATTTCTTAAATTAACTTCACTATTTCAACCACTCCTGGTAGCCTATAGGTTGTGTATTACTTCTTACGTAGAAATGTCTTTCAATCGGCATAAATGTAGGGTTTTGATTTGATCTCATAATTTCTTTGTTGACTCTCTCTTTTTATTATCTTCACTCACTTAATTTCCAACTTGATGACTTTTAAGTTTTAACCGATTGTTTACAGTATAATATCTTTGACTAAATAATGAATTTTCAATTGAACAATTTTGACTCAAGAGTCATGCCCTCTGTATTTGACTATCTGTAAATTCATCAATAAAGGAGATATTTATATGTGAAGAAAGAAAAATGAGACATTTTCGCATTATCAAAATTTGACCATCTTGTGAAATCAACTTTGGCAACTCCTGTTCCTCGAATAGCTAGGCAGATCTTTTTTCTAATAAGAGACCAGATCACATGCACGTTCAGAATGGGAGAACAGAAACAAAAGGAACGTTCACGTCATTGCATGGAATTTTGAGACGCCGAACGTAGTTTTAAGTAGACACACAAAGGCAAGTTTCTTGTCAAAAACCAAATCATGTTTTTTAACGTTCTTCCAGTGAATGGTCATAGTCTCTTCACTAGTCGCTTATTTTATGTGATCCCAGTCTTGTTCTTCCATGCATTAAATATCTAAAGGTTACATTGGATGTAAAATGTCAAATTTGTCTACTTAGTTTTACGTTCATAGAAATCATATATGTATAAAAGAATATTTCGTTAGTCTCTTATTCTCTGTGCTTAATCATTCAGACATGACTAGCTTTACAAAAACGACCGGCACTAGACTTGGAAAAGATAAAATTATAAGTAAGAAATATAAGAAACATCAAATAGTGATAAAAACCAAAGGAGGAGGTAGTAGGTTCGCAAATTTTCCAATTTTACCGT
>JAOTAX010000198.1:3367523-3385964 GCA_025629825.1 Erythroxylum guanchezii | reverse complement strand
TCAAAACTAAATAAAAAGATATATAATATATATCTTAACAAATAGAAACAATTTAAATAAGAGTTTTAAAATTCTACCTTAATTAATACGGAAATTAGCATATAAAGGAGAGTTGCATGCTAGATTCTTACTTGGAACGAGGGAATAAATCCAAGATATGGGTTTGATGGGATCACAGATTCTGCTAAGTTTGTCCCGCTGAAGAGTATATGTAGCCAAGAGTTCCACACGAGAAGACAAGACAAGAAAGTTCCTTTTGGTTCTGATGCTTAAATAAAATATCGTTCTTTTCTGAAAGTGAAGTTGTTGAAATGAGAGTTATGTATACATTTAAGAGAAGAAACTAGTATGAAATAATTAATCAGATTTTATGTGTTTTAAATAATTAAATTATTCACATTAATTAATCTTATACGATGACTGTTTATCTCTTTTCTTTTAATATTTTTAAGTTTAAAAAACTGGAATAAAATATCTCGCTTAATTATTTTCCATATTTATATTTATAATGATCTAAATATTTATCTTTCAACTATAATAAACAAGTTTGATACGTTTTGTAGAATTTATAATACTTTTTTTTTCTCATAAGGTTCAAAGAACCAACCAAACTAGATGAAAAAAAGTGTTATAATCAAACTTTATGAACCTTATCACCGTGCCTAATTAGATATGAAGCCCTAAAACTTCAAATTCTTCGTTCTACCATTGACATTAGTCTTCTTAAAACCTCTCATCTTCTTTATTGGCAACTTCGCAGTAGAATTGGCATTTTCACACGTCTAAAATTAAAAAATAAAATTCAAAATTTAAACTATAATCCAAAATTTGAAAAATATTTAAATGTCGATCAAACTCAAGTATAATCAAAAGATTTGGGGAAATACTCAAAGCCTTACCTATAGTTATTGGCAATGCTTTAAAAACCCAACTGAAAGTTAAACTGGTAAGACAAGAGATTTAAAGAAGTTCAACCGATATTAGAACGTCGTAAAACTGACCAATAATTAAATAAAATTAAAGATTTTGAAATATTACCTATCAAAAAATTTGAAGTTTAATTGCAAAAAGTATTTGTTAAATAAAAATTAATTGATTTATTTTAGAATTTAATAATTCTATAAAAATTGATCAATTAATTAATAATTTGATCAGTTTTTAACAACAAGGATCATTAAAATAAATTGAACCGAAATGTTAAAAACTGAACTGAAAAATTGAAATGTTCAAAATTTTTACTATTAAATTGATCGAACCAGTTGAGTTTTTTTATTTTGTGAGCAATTAGTGGTATCTTTCTCAAATGGAAATGGAAATTGTATTAAATTGTAATTTAATTTAATTTATGTAGTAGGTTTAGAGGGAAAAGAAACCTGTTATGTGTAGGGTTAAGAGACTACCACGTTCTTGGCATTTTCAACAAAGTACTACTCGACACAATTTCCAGTCAGGCAGGCAGACGACAACGATAGCTCACTTTTGAAGAATGCATCCTGAAATTAACCCTCTTTGTCTTAATCATACGTGTAGTATATGCTTAAACTACTAGTCTTGCTAATATTCTACCTTTATTTGTATTAAAACTATACATAAATAGACATTACATCTAAAAGAAATATATATTTCAAACCATATCATACCCCTTTTCTTTAACACGTTAACTATAAGTTGGGTACTTAATCATCGTAATTTTGAAACTTAATTAGTTGTTAAGAAAATTAAGGACAAATACATAAGATGTTGCAAATTTATTGTTTTGATCAAAACCAGAGCTTAAGTTTCAAAAGATAAGTCAAATGTAGCTCTGGCGTGCCTACCTTCACCACTTAGATGGAGTCTTGGTCGAGAGTTTTGACTTTTGTGTACAAAAATGTTAAAATTTTTATTAAAATTATAAATTAAATCAAATTTTATTTTCCATCTATGTGGAATTAAAAAATTAACGATTTCAATTTTTCATCCCAATTCAATTTTCTGGTATATGTCATGAGACGTCAGCCAATGAATTGGACACTATAATAGTTTAATGGGCACAAGAAATCCAAAAACCAGCGATGGTGACTGGTGAAGTCTTCAAGTTCGGTGTGATCCATAGCAATGTATACAGTATCGAGCTGATGGAGACAAAAGCTCTTTGTATGCTCTTGTATGGGTATCTGCAAAAGGAAAAAGACCTACTCCTGAGTCCTGATGCCTTATAGTTTGAAGACAAAAGTTTTAGTTCCCATATTTTGCATGTACACAAGAAGATTGTAAGTTTGCAACTCTATTTATTATTACTTTTCTTAGGAGGATTAGTTCATCACGTATTTAAACATATTTTAATAAAGAGATGTTGTATTTATTTACTTTTAATTTAAAAATAATTTATCTTCGAATTATCAACTTTTGGAGATTTCTGAAATTTTTTCTAATGGAATCATTCTTTTAATTTTGTTCACTACCCTCAATCAAAATTTTATTAATCTATGTACATGAATGTTTAATGAGACAGCCTTAGAAATGTGAATCAATCACAATCTATATTTTAAAACTCGAACTGAAAATTAAACGAATAATTAAGAGATTTAAATTTTAAAAAATTCGACCTATGTCAGACTTTCATAAAATCTTAAATATTGAATAAAAATAAAATTTTTGAAATATAATTAAATGAGATTGTCTTTATTCATTAAATAATTTAAAGTTTAATTAAAAAAAGAAACTGTTAAATAAAAATTAATTGAATTATTTTTATTTTTTAAAATTGATTAATTTATGAAACCGACTAATTAACTAATAAATTGATCTATTCTTAATAACAAGGTTATTAAAATAAATCAAACTGAAAATTAAAATCAAGGTTTTTATAGTTAAGGCAGCTAAACCAGTTAGGTTTTAATCATCGGTTACAATGATCAATTTAGGTATTTATGCACTAAATTAAGCATAAATCTATCTAAAATATAATTAATAGTGACAAGTGGCGTGTTTTATTGATTCTCATGATGTTAAATTTCAGTACTCGTATTGTTTCTTTAAAAGGAAACATTTAGTATAGGATGCCTTGGCTTTCGTAAGGTAAGAAAATGAATTAATAAATTTAAATGCATATTAATTGACTTAAAAAAATACTTACTAGTATTAAAAGAGTGAAATTAAAATAATTTTGTTACTCTATTTATTGTTGGAATTCATAGTTTCAAAAATTATTATAAAACCACAATTATTAGAAAGATATTTCATATTTATTTTTTAATAATAAAGATTACTCTTTTTGTTTCATTCTAAAAAGCAAAGTACAAGAATATTAATTAATTTTTTTTGTATTTATTAGCTAACAAATATTTTTTTCTCTAACTATATAATATGATTAATTCCAAATATTAATTATTTTCAAACAAAGTATACATATTTACCTATAAACTCGTTCAAGTGGAATTTGAGCATAAGATTAATCCCATTGACATAAAACTTCAAGTATGTTTAGCATTAACAAATTAATTAATCACTTAAATATGTAAAATTTGATATAAGTTATAAATTGGGGCCTAGTCATCACGTACTAATCAGTAAATTTTATCTTTTGAGTATGTTACATATTGGTAAAGATTTGAATTAGTCTAAACCTTTGAATTTGTCATAAAACAATCCATTCAATTCAATTCAATATAAGCTAGAATATATCAATTTCACCAAAAATCGGAAACTTGTCAGTTCTGAATAGACAACCACCAGATTTGATCAACCTAACAAAAATTTATGGAGACAAGTGAACCATTTCTTCTTACATGAACATGCATAGGTGCCTATTTCTTGGTACTTTCATATTGCTTCTCTGGGTTGGATTACCCTGATTCTGTTCTATTAAGGTGTTTTAATTCTGTATTATTTAATTTTGTCCACATATTTATATAAATGTGTAGATAAAATTTAATAAAATATGATAGAAATTGATCAATTGGAACAAAAGATCTGATCCCTTCATCTTTACTAAACATGGTATCGAAAAACTTTGTATCAATGCCCGTGACTAAGCATTGGTACTAGATTTTTGTATATTACCAATTGATGTCATTTGACTATTGTCTTTGAAACATTCTAAGTTACGAACCAAACCATGCCGCATGGTTTGAGATTTGAAACTCAAAAATTTAAAAAGAAAATTAAAATTAACTTAAAATTTGATCAAATTGGATTGATATACACTTATTAGGATAATGTCAATTTTATATGATATATATAATTTTTATGAAATAGAATTTAATATAATCGTTTAAATTCTATTAAAAAAGACAATCACTAAAATCAATAACTTGTATATATGTGAATAAAAGCAAAACTTTTTTTTTCTTTTTCTTTTTGTCTTATTTTTCGGTAGATGTTGAATTGAAAATCTGAATTGCAGTGAAGAAAGTAAGCGACAGGTCATCTTGCCAAGTGCAACTCAGCGACTTTTTCGATGTGGTTGAATCTGATTGCCATAGTTCTCAAATACGTTTCAAATTTTTTGATCAAGGAGCTCACTCGTACGTCAAGCTTTGGAATTTAATGGTTAAGTCCAATATCAGACTGACCCAAAATTTGATTATTCTAAATAAGACTATATCATTTTGTTTAAAATAGTTCGATTCTTGATTTTGAGTATGGAACAGCCTAAATTTTTGGGCCAGTTGTCCCATCTTATGAGGTGCTTACAAATTAGTAAGGGGATTAATCACTGGATCTGCCGGTGGATACCCTGATCAAAGAAAAAAAAAAAAAAGGTTAGATTTCAGATTAGCCTAGGTTTAACTAATTTAGACTTGAATTTAATTAATTTTTAATTTTTAATTTTAAAAATATTATTTTTAAAAAAATTAACATAACTAACCCGTGAGTAGGTCCATTCCTATTCTACTTAAATCGAGTAATTTTTATAACCTTTTTTTATCAAACTTCTTAAATTTATTAAAATTTACTTAATATGTATATTCAGAAAATAATAGTTATAAATGTTCTTTTATACAAAACAAATTTAGTTGAAATTTGGTATAATTTCACTAAAAATTTTAATTTTGATTAATTATATTAAATTATCCTTATAAAATTAAAAAATTTCCCAATTAATAAAAAAATGTTCTTTACAAAGTAGACATTACTCAAAAACATCATATCTCACTTCAATAACAAATTTATGACAAAAGTTTAGAAATCACAATTATGTTAATTGCATATAGTTTAAATTTAATAAATTTACACAATAAATTGTAAATAAGTCAAATATAGAAATGAATCTACTTATTTATTAAATGATTAAATTTTGCTATATATCTTATTAATTAAAAATGTGAGAGTCCATTTTCTTGTTCCCTTTTTTTTTTTTTTGAAAAAAAGCGAATGCAAAATTATATATGTAAAAAGGAAAAACATTATTGAAATATCCTTTTTTTTTATTATTGTTTATGATTTTTGTTACACATCCGCGCAGGCAGATTCTTACCATTGCGTATTATAAAGTTGGTTGTTGTCCTCGTCTCTGATCTTACATTGTTCTTGTGTATCTCCCTCTGTCCCTCTCACTTAGCTATGGCGGTCTCGGGCTCTCTCTCCATAGCGAACCAATCTCTATCTCCATTCCTGTCAGCCCCAAGAACCAGCTTTAGTTGCAGGAGAAAGGTACAAGTTAAACGGCTTCATTTCGTTAACGAATCAATAGTTTACGTTCTGTGTTTGTACAATTGCTTAGTTGTTCTTGCAAGATACAATTTTGATTGCTTTTTCCACTTCGAAATCGGATCTTTTTGTTGTTAAGGAGGGTTTAAGAGTGCCATTTTGGTGTTTGGTGATATGGGTTGGTTTCGTGATCGTGTTTTGATGGTTTTGTGTTTTATGTTTTGTGTTTCGTGGTGGTTGCGTGTTTCAGTTCTGTGTACGAGCATCTGCCGCTAGTAAAGATGACGATGAAGGGAAAATAATGATAAAGAAGGAGAAAGATGGATGGAAAATAGATTTCTCAGGAGAAAAACCAGGCACTCCATTGTTGGACACCGTCAATTACCCAGTTCACATGAAGAACATGTCGACGCAGGTAAACTCCCCATACATAGGCATCTGATATTGTTGAATATGATCAGAACAGTCATTTGTAAGTTTCTGTAATATTATCGAATTAAAACTAGGTGGACGGCTTTTGTTTTTACTGTGTATTTGTTTACTTTTGGCTATTTTGCAAATGACTTTAGTTTCTTTTTCGTTTATTGTTATCGACAACTTACAGGATCTTGAGCAACTAGCAGCAGAGCTAAGAGCAGATATTGTGTATACTGTGTCTAAAACAGGAGGGCATCTTAGTGCAAGCTTAGGAGTCGTGGAACTGGCAGTAGCTCTGCATCATGTATTTAACACCCCTGAAGACAGAATTGTATGGGATGTTGGTCATCAGGTACAAAAACAGAATGATGAGCGAGTCTCTAATGTTTAATCTATTGGAGATACCGTTGCATATGATTCAGTGATTGTTGAAATTTGCAGACATACCCACACAAAATTCTGACAGGCAGAAGGTCTAAGATGCATACGATCAGAAAAACTTCAGGGCTCGCAGGTTTTCCCAAAAGGGATGAGAGTGTTTATGATGCTTTTGGTGCAGGACATAGTTCTACAAGCATATCTGCTGGCCTTGGTACGTGTGTAGCTCATATTACCAATTGTTATTCCATTAATCAATACTCACACATATTGGTTAAACTTGTAGATCAAAATAATGCTGCCTGTTAAAAATAAGGTTTTGAATCTGATTAGGCTTTTGCTTCATTGAAAATGAAAAATTTTAGGCATGGCCGTTGGGAGAGACATTTTAGGAAAGAATAACAATGTCATTTCTGTGATTGGAGATGGAGCTATGACAGCAGGACAAGCATATGAAGCCATGAATAATGCAGGATTCCTTGATGCTAATCTGATTATTATATTGAACGACAATAAACAAGTATCTTTGCCTACTGCTACTGTTGATGGCCCTGCAAAACCAGTTGGAGCACTTAGTAGTACTTTAAGCAAGCTCCAAGCAAGCACCAAATTCCGTAAACTTCGTGAAGCTGCCAAAGTAACTTCTTAGTTTCTACATGTATATGTTGCAATTGTCAAGTTTCAATTGGCAAGCATCTGACTTCTTGTTTTATCTGTTCAAGAGCATAACAAAGCAAATTGGTGGACAAACACACGAAGTTGCAGCCAAGGTGGATGAATATGCTAGAGGGCTAATTAGTGCTTCTGGATCAACTCTCTTTGAGGAACTTGGGTTGTATTATATTGGTCCAGTAGATGGGCACAACGTTGAAGATCTAGTAACCATATTTCAAAAGGTGAAATCAATGCCTGCACCAGGACCAGTTCTCATCCACATCGTGACAGAGAAAGGGAAGGGCTACCCTCCAGCTGAGGAAGCCGCTGATAAGATGCATGGTAAGCTTGTAATACCAAATTCAATCTTTTTATTATTAGTTATTGAGAAGATCCTAATTGTGTTGTATGTTCAGGAGTCGTCAAGTTTGATGTTAAAACAGGGAAGCAGTTTAAAACAAAATCTCCTACACGCTCTTACACTCAGTACTTTGCTGATGCTTTGATCAAAGAAGCTGAAGTAGACAACAAGATTGTGGCCATTCATGCAGCAATGGGTGGTGGGACTGGTTTAAATTACTTCCAGAAGAGGTTTCCTGATCGCTGCTTTGATGTTGGCATCGCCGAGCAACATGCTGTTACATTTGCAGCTGGTTTAGCCACAGAAGGCTTGAAGCCATTCTGTGCCATCTACTCATCATTCCTGCAAAGAGGGTATGATCAGGTGAGAAATGAAAGTAAATAGTTTGAAGTCAATGCCTCATTGCAATGCTTTTTACTAACAATTTTTGCAAAAAAGGTGGTACATGATGTAGATCTTCAGAAGTTACCAGTCCGCTTTGCAATGGATCGATCTGGTTTGGTTGGTGCAGATGGACCTACACACTGTGGAGCATTTGATATAGCATACATGGCTTGTTTGCCCAATATGGTGGTCATGGCTCCATCTGATGAGGCTGAGCTGATGCACATGGTTGCCACAGCAGCAGCCATAGATGACAGGCCAAGCTGCTTCAGGTTCCCAAGAGGCAATGGAATTGGAGCAACTCTGCCTCCTAATAATAAAGGAACACCACTTGAGGTGAGCATGAACTATCAAGTGACACATTTTTCACACGAGAAAAAAAACAGAACCTTGATTTCCCATTTTCTATTTTGTGGATAGATTGGAAAAGGAAGGGTACTAATGGAGGGCAACAGAGTTGCGATTTTGGGTTATGGCTCAATAGTTCAACAATGTGTAGAAGCTGCAAGCATACTCAGAACCCGTGATGTTTATGTGACCGTGGCTGATGCAAGATTTTGCAAGCCTTTAGATACAGATCTTATCAGACAATTGGCTAATGAGCACGAATTCTTAATTACTGTGGAAGAAGGCTCTGTAGGAGGTTTTGGCTCCCATGTGTCCCATTTCCTGAGTTTATCTGGTATTCTGGATGGACCCCTTAAGGTACCTTATCTTTTAAGATGGACTCATACATTGTTACTTCTCGTTCGTTTATGCCTTCTCATCTCATTCTGATCTGTGAGAGTTTTGTCTGCAGTTGAGATCAATGGTTCTTCCAGATAGATATATTGACCATGGGTCACCTCAAGATCAACTTCATGAAGCTGGGCTGTCTTCAAAGCATATCACAGCAACTGTCTTATCTCTTATGGGGAGGCCAAAAGAAGCTCTTCAATTCAAGTGAGCCGAAAACGAATCACACACCATGGTTATAAAACATCCCAGATTTAGTTACACCAAATGATTCGTTCAATCAAGAACAAAATGGTGTCTGTATATTCTCTTGTTCTATTTGTAACATCATATTAGACATGAAATAACAGTGGAGATCACAGAGAATATTGCCTCAAAATACTTATCAACTGTCCTCTGTCTATCTGCTTCTCCGATAAAAAAGGACAAAATTTGGCCATTCTGAGGAACTCATCATTGTTCGTATGATAGGCAACAGCTAGGCCGTAATGTAACAAAAGATTAAAAAAAAGATGTTGGAAGGGGCTTAGGAAGCGATGCATACCATCACACCAACACGGACGAGGCAAGGCAACATCAATCCACAAAACACTAAGAAAGTGCTAACCTTATACATCAATGGCTACTACATCAGGACAAATTCTTCAAACTTCACCGAATTCCACGAAAATCCAAGAAATCTGATTGTGTTCTGTTGGTCTTGTAGTTGAACTTCCTTTGACAAGGCTAGAGCTCCATTCTCAAGATATTTGTCTCATTCACCAACAATGTCTGAAACATAGATATCGCAGCAGGCACAGAATTGCGGAATTTCCTTCCTCGGTAAGCAATATCTTTGAATGTGTTGGGCGGAACAACCGTACACAGAAGGAAACATGAGCTTACTCGCCTAAAGTCTTATCTTTGTTATCTTTTGTTGCATATGCAAACCAGGCAACTTCTGCACTCCAATTATTTCACCTTAAGCTAACGCTCACTATCAAGCTACGTCAACAGCATCAGTTGCTCTTTGAACACCATCATAGCTCGTCTCTGGCGGCAACGAACGGTAAAATTAAAAGTGAACTAGATGCTGCTTTCATGGTATAGTTTCTACTACCTCCATGGTTACTCTCATCTCCCAACTGCCATATTTTCACTATTTGGAAGTCTCTTCGGTTCTGTTAGACTTGGTATCTACCGCAGCAATGGAACATGTTACCTTTTCAACCCCCCGTCTTTGAAAATCCACAAACGACCACTTATGTTGTCCTTGTCATTTGAAAAACGAGGATGAAGCCACTTGCATGAGGAGATCCTGACCCTCAATGAAAAAACGCTACAGAAAGACTCAATCAACATGTATTCATCGTTGAAAATGCCTTTCATTGCTGATGGGATGTGCGATGAACAAATGAGAAAACGACTCTTTTAGGCAATTCATCAAACAGTTTTGACCCTACAACAAACATGCACACATGCTCGTAGTATGTAATGTAGTTAGGCAACCAACAAGAACCTGAAAAAATTGAGTTCGAACTTCGAAGGTTTGAGGTAACGATGAGCGAATCACCGAGGGTAAGAACATCTTGATGGTCGTTAAGCGAAAGGCTTCAAAGTTCAAGGAGCTTGGCGAAGTTGGTTTAGTTTAGTACTGCCAAAACGTTTCAGCCCCCGGAACAAAAATCAGTCTCCAGACCACCTTCACGTTTTAAGTTGCTCTTACTTATTTGTCCCTAAGAATCGGTGGGCCGATCTATCAGTAAAGATCTTATTTTTTATTTAATTTTTAATATTTTTAATTTTAATTTAATAATTTTTGTTATTAAAATATTATCAGTTTATTAACTAATCAGTCAGTTTTTATAAATAAATAAAATTTTATAAACTAAAATAAATCAAATAATTTTTATTTAAAAGTCTCCTTTTTTTAATTACATTTTAAATTTTTGATAAGTAAAAAAAAAGTTTCAATCATTTTTTAATTTCTTTAATTTTATTCAATTTTTAATCAGACGTTCTAATACCGGTTGAACATTTTTAACCTTAAACTTCTTATTTTATCAATTTTTAAAACATTAGAGAAAATTTTAACATTTAACATTTATCTATAATTGTAATTTTTAATTATTGAAATTTGATCTATTCCAATTATTATTAGCCACTATTTAAAAACTAATTACCCTATTGAATATCTCTTTGTATTTGCAAAACTGCCAATATAATTATAAGGCATAGTTTATTGCAGAAAAAAATACCCAATATTATAACTTATAGTTTTCGGTCAATCTCCTCACTTTGGTAATTTACTCGAATCTCGAGTTTATATTTAATTTAATATAATTTAAGTTTATAATTACCCATTTAAAATTGAAATTGTTTGAAAATTTGAGTATATCAATTTTTTAAAACTTGATTAATCATAAAAATTAAATAAAAATTTTCAAAATTAAATTAAAATTATATCAAATTTAAGCTTAATTCCTTAAGCTCCTTTTACTTTTTTTTACAGACTTAAATCCGGTTCGACTTATTCTTACTCTTAGCAAGAGTATATGTCCCTTTGTATAGCAAATGCAAATGTAGCCATTTGATGTTGGTCCCTAGCGCTGAGTGTTATGTGTAACAGTAACACTAAAATAATACAAAGAACAAGACAGAAAAGTATCGATAAACAGCATCTAATTCTGATGGGTCACTAAAGTTGTGATATTGACAAAAGGTATTCCCTTATATTATGCTTGCCTGGAATCCAAGTCCTTAAAAGTTAAGGACCGAAATCTCATAACTGTGGTTTTGCACTCGTCTAGAATCACACTTAACTCTTTTTTTTTATATATATAAGAGAAAAAAAGAAACCGATTATACGATGTGTATCAGGAAACAAACTCCCGACATATCATTTAGGAGAAATATATGACATCCAATGAGTGAAAGATCAAAATAAGTAGTGCGGATCGCAAAATGCTCAGCATAGCTCGCTAGCCAGTCCATACAGCAACTTCTTTCAAGATAAATGTGACGATGAACCACTATCCAATTTTACATAAACAGTTCATAAATCTCTTGAACAACGAGAATTGTAGAGTTCATGTCCTCTCCGATGGGTTTGTGGAATTATAAAGTCTTCAGCGTTTTAATGCCCAGCCCAACCCAATTCAAACTCAAAAGATGTCTTATATTGGTTTCAAGTTTCTTAAATTCATATGTCAAAACAACGTATTTTAAGCATTAAGTTTGGGGCGTTCACAATTCATATGTCAAGTTGGAAAAGTGCAGGGAGAAAACACCACACAGTAGCACGACAGAGTACACAATCAGGCCTTATTCTATGGCCTTGCATATTGTATTTCATCATGTAGCATGACATGATATTGGTGAACAAATTTGTGCTTTCTTGCTATGATTTCAATGCCGGGATATTCTGATGCTATACTTCAAGTTATGAACAGCAAGGGTTGTTTTATTTATTGTTTGACAGTGGTTCTATTAGGATTTGCTGAAATGCCGTTTAACTTGAAAATTACAAAGTTTACCTGAGATGTCTTTAACAGAATATTTTTAATGATATTCTCTTTTGCAACATTTCTTAAACGAAAGAAGGCCAAAAGCTCAATCTAAAGCTTAAGGGTATGTCTGGGAGTTTAGGATGGAATGGAATGGAATAGTAATTAATAGAACGGAATAAAATGGGGTGAAATAAAATAGGTTACTATATTGTTTGGAAGTTTAAATAAAATAAGAGAGTGACTCCTTTGACCATTGTTTGGAAGTGATACTAAAAATGAATAGAATGAAATGACTTGTATTTTTTTTTCCAAAATTACCCTTGTAATAAAATATGCATAGTTGCCATGAAACTATTTTAGTAATCCTAAAGCATTTTAAATTGTAGGATGCCCAGAATATAGTTTTGTTATTTTCCTATATAAGCAATCAACTTTCTTGTTCTTTTTCATTAACTCTCATCGCACTGTACTCTTCGTTAGGCATTTATTAATACAGAGAATTTTGCATAAATTTGTAAACAGATAAATTTGAAACCCAAATTAATGATGGTCCCATACATGAAAAATGTGGAGAAAATCGTTCATTAATGGAAGAAGTCAATTGAAGGAGAAACACAATAGATGTAGTAACATGTAACCGCGTAGGTATTTGCTGGACTGGAGTTGTAATTTCATTAATTTTTTGAGAGTATTTTTGTCATTAAATTAGGGTTTGAAAGGCAACTCATGCCATTCCATCCCTGACCCCCCAATTTGGGAGGTCACAAAATATTAGATTTTGGATGGCAAAGGATGGCTTTCAAAACTATTAATTGTCATTCCATCCTGTTTCAAAATAGACTCCCAAACAATGGCCTAAATCATTTGGGTCATTCCATTCTATTCCCTTCCATCCCTCCACCCACATCCAAACATACCCTAAGATTTTTATCAAAATATAATATTTATAGATAATACATTATTTTACGCAACTCATTTATTATTATATCTGTACGTGAATTTATCAGAAACAGTCCTTACTTTATTACGAAATTTTAGATTGGGTGTGATGAATTGATGATAATTACGGCGGTAATATTTTATATGGTTATAAATAATAATTATTTATACATATGTAATTTACTTTTTCATAAAAATATACTTTTTTTCGGTTCCCAAAATTTTTCAACTTTCAAAGAATTTGGAGACTTTCAGACCAATGAAACCTAATCTTCTTAACAATCGACGAGGATAGGTAGGTAGGTATTACACGCATAGCAATTATAGAATACAGCATATAAGTGACCACAGCACAAAACTCAGGATTAGCCATGGATGAACCTAAACAACTTCACATAGCAGTGTTTCCATGGCTTGCTTTTGGTCATCTCATACCACACCTAAAGCTCTCCGTTCTCATCGCCCAAAGAGGCCATAAAATATCCTTTATATCTACTCCAAGAAACATACAACGTTTACCCAAAATCCCTCCAAACCAGGCTCTGAATATAAACCTGGTGAGCTTCCCTTTGCCTCGTGTTGAACATCTTCCACCTGATGCAGAGGCTACCTCCGACTTGCCCACCGGAAAAATTCCCTACCTGAAGACGGCGTTTGATGGACTTGAGGACTCTTTGGCTCAGTTTCTTCAAAGTTCTTCACCAGATTGGATCATTTGTGACTTTACTCCTTACTGGTTACCCTCCATAGCTGCTAAATTCAAAATTCCGTTTGCCCACTTTAGTATTTTCAATGCGTGGACGTTAGCTTACAGCAGACCACGGTCGATCAAAGATGAGCGAATTAAAGCCGAAGACTTTACCGTTCCTCCGAAGTGGGTTCCGTTTCCTTCAAAAGTTGCATACCGGCTATACGAGGCAAAGAAGTTTCTGACTCACTTCGAGGTGAATGCTTCGGGTGTTACAGATGTGCAACGTTTGGTCGCCATACTCGAGAATTGCGTTGTTATAGCTGTCCGGAGCTGCATGGAACTAGAAGGCGATTACATTAATCTACTCGGAGAGCTCTACGAAAAGCCAGCGGTCCCAGTGGGGATTTTGCCACCGTCGGCGGATGAGGACGGCGAAAACAACGATAACGAGGGGTGGCTTACCATCAAGGAGTGGCTAGACAAGCAAAACAAAGGAACAGTTGTTTACGTCGCGTTTGGGAGCGAGTTAACACTTACTCAAGATGAACTCACCGAGTTGGCCATGGGATTGGAGCTATCGGGACTGCCATTTTTTTGGGTTATGAGAAAGATATCCAACTCAGTAGAGGGTGTCCCATTGGAGTTACCAGAAGAGTTTGAAGAACGAAACAAGGGACGAGGTGCTGTGTGGACGAGTTGGGCACCTCAAGTAAGGATCATTGGTCATGAATCGGTTGGGGGTTTCCTTACTCACTGTGGATTTAGCTCAGTGTCAGAGGCACTCGCTTTCGGACGTCCATTGATTATGTTGCCTTTTGTTCTAGACCAAGGGTTGGTTGCCAGAGCTATTGGCGAGAAGGGGGTGGGCATAGAAGTGCCAAGAGAAGAGAATGATGGTTCTTATACCAGGAAGTCATTAGCAGAGTCGCTGAGATTGGTTGTTACTGACATAAAAGGAGAGACCTATCGAACAAAAGCCAAGGAGATGATGAAATTGTTTTCAGACAAGGAACTCAATGGACGATACATAGATCAGTTCATTGAGGTTCTTCAGAACCACAGGCAGTAGCTATAGGTGCTAATATTTCATCACTAAACGTGAAATATTTCATGTTTCAAGCTTGTTGAATATTTTTATTAAATAAAAAAATTTATTTCATAATATAATATTTTTATTATTTATAATACTAATAACTATAACATTTCTTTATTTTATTATAAAATAATTAATTAACCTTTAGTTTAGTGGTATCACTAACAAATAAATAAATTTATATTTAAAGTGAATTTCCTCTTATTATATTTTATTTTACAATTTTTTGGGATTTTTAATAACCTTTTATTCGAATAAATATAACATAAAATTTATGAAATTTTTTTACTATTTATAATATTATGATATAATGGTTAATCTCATAAATTTTTAATTTTTTATTGTATTCACAACCCTTTATTGGTTTTGTAATAGGTTTTTTTTCAAATAATTACAAGATAACACTAATTATATAAAAGAAATTGTTTTGTGGCCTATATTGCGTATAGTTAGAACTTACATAGAACTCATATAAATAAATAGGTAAAATTTATAAAATAAAATAAGACATTATAATATTAAATAGAGAATTTCGTCCTGACAATTAAATGTTTATTAGTTATTACTTTTTTTTTTAAACTTATTAGTCATTACTATTAAAATTAAAATTTATTTTATAAAAATATAAAGCTTTATATAATTAATTAACTATGAGATAATTTTAGATACTGTGGCAGGTGCTAGATACATCTAAACCAATCAAATCACGAACAATTAAGCAAATATCCAAATCTCCGCTCTCTATCCTTATCTTAAAGTGATATATAGGACATCCAAAATCCAATCTAGAGATCTTTCAATAATAATTGCACATCAGAACAATAATTCACACACAACAGTGTCGTCATGATCAAAAAATAAAAAGAGAACGAACACAGTTCATACGCCATCTTGTTGTGTTACTCGTTTGCACTACTGATTCTAGACAGTTGTCAATGTACCTGTCTTGTCTTTAGCTATCACAAAGCAAACCTTTCATTTCCTTGATCTCCCGGCTCGTGTAAACCGCTCCTTTTTCTTTTGTTCTCTCTTCGAACCCTTCTGGTAACTCGATCAACTAAGGATCAGCCAATCCCCGACGCTTCCTTAGCACCCAAACGATAATTCTAACCCTAGAGCTGTTTCAGTAAGCCCTTCCTGTTTGCTTCGCTACCAAATGCTACGTACACCACGGAACCTTTATCTTGCTTGTCCAACCATTCCTTCGTGGACCTCCAATCTCTTTTTTCCCTGGGATAAATTTATTCTATTGGATAATTATTAATTATATTTTTTAATAATTTATAGATTAATTTATGTAATTTGATTCGGATAAAAGTAATAAAGTAAACTCAATAAATAATATAATTTCATGGGTCAAAATTCGGGAGAAAAAAGGATCTTGATTAGTGTGAACCAGACTCATATTAGGCTTTCTCATCGTAAGCTTGATATAGATTCGATCCACACTAATCGGGATTCATTTTCTTCCCGAACTTCGACTCATTAAGTTATGACGGAAAAATCCGACATGAAAACTATATATAAAGATTAAGGTTTCTTACAATTGTTTATGTAATTTGTAAGTATAGAGATCCTTTGACTTATTAAGAGCACTTACGCTTTAAGAAAATTGTAGAACGACATTAATCGAGGGTCGATGATCACTTTCCGAAAAGATCTATTAGGTTGTCGCGGGTCTACAAATTTAATTCCCAATCTCAAGAATGATAATTGATAGTATAACACAGAGTATGGGGTCGATCTCACGAAAAACTAGAAAAATGATTCAAACAATAATTTTCTATTCAACACCCAAAAAGACAAGACAAGCAAACTTTCAAATTATATGTGCTTAGAAAATCTAAACAATTCAAGCATCCAACCAACTCAAGATTAAGTGCCATTAACCTAAGTGTGTTCCTATGTGAGTGTAGATGGTGATTGGATCGAAAATTACAATTATAATTACTTCCTACCTCAAAGCTGAATGTATGTAAATTAGAGTGCAAAATTTTAGTATAGGAAGACCGGTACATAAAAATTTAGTTAGGCAAAAGTTAAAACTCTATCCTACATGCAATGTATGATATAAGGACACATTAATCTAAACATAATCTAGACATGGCAAATTAATTTACCGAAAAGTAATGTATTGATTTCTCTCTTTTTTTTTAATTTCAATTACTACTACATAAGACACTACATTGCTAACATGCAACCTAACTAACCTAGAATTCTAACACCTAGCTAACATGAAAACCATGCAACCGACAGCTAATTAGTGAAGATTATTTTATGACTATGCTAATCTACGATCAAGCCAAATTAATGAAAATGGATGATTGTTTTCGAATGTGACTAATTAATAAAAAGAAAACCGAGAGAGTTTTTGTAAAGAAAATAAATAAAAACAAAGGATTAGATATGGATTAGGCAGCTGCAAAGAAAATAAGTAAAATAATCAATTATAAAAGCGGTTGCAAGATGAGCTTTCACCTAAGATCACTATGTGTTCTAATCATTGAAAGATAAAGGATAACATCGTGTTCATCTTAGGCAAAATATTCATTCTTGTTGTTCTTAATTAGTTAGTCATAGAGAAGTCCATTTCTAACCCTAAATATGCAGAAGTCCACCATAAAAGTATGTATGAACTAAATACGTAATTGATTGAAATCAAACAAATGTTTTTCCCTATCCACTAATCTGAAAAGTCGTAATTAATTTATTAGGTTTGATGATTTTAGATTCCAATCAATAAAAATAAGTTTTTGTTGACGAAAACCTTAGCCACTGTACGTTAATTAATTTCGATAGGTCGATTTTAATTAACTAGCAGTTTGTTTCAATTGTTTAACATGAATATTGAAGTTATCACATTAAAAAAATAAAACAATGATTCGTTTCATGTAGAAATCACCAAAATCGTATTTTGCCTAAACATGTACATGACGAATAGAACTCAAATTCTCATAGAACACATAGGTACAAGGCTACTAACCTCCCTTGCAAACCAAAATCCTTAGCATTGCATAATTAAAACAAGAACCCTACTTTGTCTGTTGTTTGCGTACATAGAACCAAAGAGAAAAAAGAAGAGTTCTTGTGTAGGCACAAGAGAGAAGTGTACCACAGATCCTCTAATACAAAACTAAGAGAAGATTAAATACTAGGGTTAAGGGGCTGGAAAGGGTAAGACTTGGGCTTGACAAGCATCTTCCTCGGATTGGACTGCAGACATGTTTTCTGGGCCGATTTGTAAAATTCATTTCTCTAAATTCAGGAAAGATTAACGGATTAATATTTGATATGTTGTAGCCCAAGATGTGAAGAATATATCAAAAAAATTTCAGCCTGATCCCACGGTAGGATCATGAGAAACGGGCCTGAAAATAGGTACGAGTCTGGTCTGTTGTGAGTTTGATAACATGTTGATGTGAGCCCAACTTCAAAATTTCGTTTCTCCCAAATTCTGGCCCAGAAAATTTTGAAACTTGGTCTAGAGATGCCTCAATGTGTTTAGAGTAAGCCCACAAGATTTCATGATTTTTGGCCTTATGGATCCTGAGATAAAAATTCCTAAAGCAACAAATGTCAAATCTGCCAAAAACATAAAAATGTGTTAATTCCAACCCTTTTACTTCCTTTTTATATTTTATGCATCTATAACTCTCTTAAACACAAA
>JAOTAX010000198.1:3282429-3340293 GCA_025629825.1 Erythroxylum guanchezii | reverse complement strand
GGAAATGACAGAAAAGTCTATGTTCAAAGGACAAGGACAGGGCAGTCAAAAGGAAAACAGGGGTAAAGAGGTAAAAGCAAAAAGAGGCGGGAAAATGAGGAGGAGAGAGGGCAGAGCATTCAGAGCATACAGAGTATTGTCTAATTTCAAAAACTATGTTATTTTTAATTATTTTAATAAAATATTTATTTTCTAGAGATTGATAACCATTTCATCAACGATTGATGCCCATTTCTTTTATAGTTTCTTGTTTGTCATGTGCGTATTTGGTTGGATGATATTAACAAGATCGTGGAAGGATTGAATAATAGTAACTAAGTTCGCCAATGATGGAGGGTTATCGGGTTGGCAGACAATAGTGTCCAAGTTTGATGAGTTGGATCAAATTTAGTTGACCAAGTTGGAAGTGAACAATTCGAGCTATAATTAAATTTTAGGTGAGTATTGACCTACTTTATTATTATTCTTAATTTTTATATTAAATAAAAGGATTAAAAGTTTATAATTTAAAAAAAATTAATTGGTTGTTTATATTTTTTGAATTGTTCTCTTCCAAATTATTAAAGTAATATGTTTTGAATTAGTCATTTATTTTCGATTGTTGATTTATTAAATAATTTGTAAATTATTGTAATAATTAAAGAATTTACTCAATATACATTAAGATTGAGAATAAATTAATTTGAATTTAAATTCGTACTAATCTATTGAATCTAAAAGTAATTAAATCCAATTCTAAACTTAAACTCAAGTTTAATTGAGTTTTTTTTTGGTAAATCAGAAAAAATTAAAAGTTTAATTGAGTTTGAATACCTAAATTTAAGATTTGATCTATTATTTTAGGTCTTTTAAAAATAATTTATCATCACTAATAAAAAAGTATTATAACACAAATCTAGTTGATACAACGTTCAGAAAAATATGTATTTTCATATATTATTGTTGTTTTTTATTTTTCAAATCATAAAATACTTAAATCATAATACAATACTAAATATTAATAAAAAATTTCTTTGAATTAAGTTGGTGTAAGTTAGGGCAACATAAGACTGTGTGTGAACACTTATCACACTTCAACCGGACCCTGTGACCGATTCGAAAGTCCAAGTACTATACAAAATCATTTCCCTTTGTCATCTTTCATCTTACTTAAATCAATAGCTATCCAACAGATCATAGATTCATAGGTGGAACTCGGGAGTCATCAGTTGGATATTCAAAGATGCTATACATCCTAGTCTAACTAACCCAAGTTTTTAATGGCTTTCTCAAACCAAAATCACCCTCACTGATCACTACCCTCTTGCATCTGGGCAAAGGTAGGTCTCCCACTTTGAATAAGAGTACCAAATCCCAGTTTAGCAATAAACTAGAAACCCCATTAAAGAGTTTACTACATGACATCGTCAAGTGTTTTTGAGATGAAGGGCCCATTTTGTCCCAAAAGTCACTCCTCCTTCACTAAACCTGAACTTGGTTTGGTTTATCTTGTTACAGGCACTTTCTGTTTTTCTCGACTCTTAATAGTTTATAGGGTTCAGGGAATTCAGTTAAACCCACTTCTCTAACCAAAAAGACACTGGTGAGGTTGGTAGGGTTAGGGTCTTGTGGATTTTACGTTATCTAGATGACAAGTTCCAAACACCTCATTAACGGGATTAGTTCACCTAATTAAGACATGACATCCTCCACTTAGCATTAGAATCTTGCAATGATTCGGACAGTGACCTATCCAAATTATTATTATCACAATTATCTTGTCGTTTTCACCAAAATTGTTCAATCACTATCTATAGAAAAACTCTTTGATGAAACGTATCAAAAATCTTATTAGTCTAGTTTTATTTTAAGAATCATTTTAGTATCATTCTTTTAGATAGGAAATAAAAGAATTTCTAAATAATCAATAATCTAAAAACCCCTAATACAACTATAAATAGACTACTAATGTGTCACTACAATTTGATCATAACTCTACTCGGATAACTTTCTAATTGAAATATAATTTTTAGAATCAAATATAATAATCAATTTGAATTAATCATTTATACTAATATATATTTAAAATATTCAATAAAATAAATATATTTTATAATAATAAAATCTATAATCTCTCCCTTTTGAGTGTGTAATATATAAATTGTCGATTATATGTGATAACAATTCACAATTAAATAACGACTTCGATTCAATTGATATTATATATTTTAATGCATTTTTACTCCTGACTAATCATCCTATTTAAAGTTCTAAATGAATAATATCCCCCCTTGGGAGACTTGAATTTACAACTTCCTGAATTGGATGGTCCTTACCGGAGGCTTGTTCTACCAATTGAAATAAATCAAATCAATATTGCTCTGAGTTGAGAGTAGATGTGTAATGCCTAATCTCCATCGTGACGTTACATAACATACCATTATTTGAAAAACTTAGTCACGAAGGACTCAGATATAATATACAAAATTGGGCTAGGGTTAGTATTAGTAATTGGAGTGTGTCAGATGGACAAAACCGTAGCTTTGGTTTGTGCTAAAAGTACAAAAACTCGACGCGCTTTTTTTTTTTTTTTTTTGGTAAACTATCATGTTTCCGGCACCATGTGAGTGTTCGACTAATTCAGACTCGTCACGGAAGCTCTCACTAAGCGATAAATGGCTGGCCACGAGGTGCATTCCATTCTCACGAGAGGGATTCGAACTCCCTACCATATTATTAAGGGGCAGAAGCGAGCTAACCACTATGCCACACCTCGTGGTTAACTCGACGCTCTTTTAACAAGTCATCTGAAAGCAAACTGTCTCTCTCGTCTCCGACACTTTCATGTGCTGTGGCTACTTACCGCACTTAAAGGATAGTATAGTACACTTGCTTGGGGCTTTCATGTCTGGTCAGACTCAGACCTCAACACTCTTTTAACGAGTCATCAAAGCTAAGGCTCCACCTTGGAAGCCAATGACAACTCGAAACTCCATTATTCCTGCTTGCAATGTTACCAAGAAATCATTTTAGAGGTCCTTTACTTGAACCGAACTAATTCCCCACTCGGTATTTCGCATGCAAAAATGGATGAAATTGGTATTGAGAAAGAGGGTTAAAACTCTAAGGTGCAGGTAAGTAGATGGGGGACTCTCTTAACTTAAGTGAGGTCGTAAATTTGAACTATCCTCATAAATGCAACTGTTTAAAACTTGAGGTCAGAGTTTTGCCTCTCGCAAGAGGCCTACCCAACTCGAGCGAGGATAGTCTGAGTGTGAATGGCTTAAAAGTATCTTCTCATAATTAGGACCCTCCTAAAACAACTCATGTGAAACAAAAAAAGAGAGGGTTAAATATATTGGAATTCTTAATAATTTGATTTTTTTAATTCATTCAAATTCTATCTATTGCAAAATTCTTTTAGTCATATTTTATTTTTTATATAATATATTGTCATTTTTAAACTATAAATTAACGAAAAATAAAGAAAATATGATTAAAAAGATTGTTGATAAATAATATGTAATTAATAAATTCTAAGACATAAATATAAAAATATAAAAATTTGAATGTAATTATTCTTTTTAAATGTCTTGCTTCCATAGTTATACAATGTGAAACTGAATATAATATTAAAATAATATTAAATTAGATTTTACACCGTTACTATAATATTACCACATGATTTATAATTGCAATTTATAATTATTTTTATTATTTAAAGTTAGTCAAGATTAAATTATTATAATACTTATAATAATATTATAATTTATTATTCACGTAGTAAAATTATAATATCTCAAATTTAAAATGGTCTAATAATAATTTTAATTCAATATAAAATTTACATATTAATAATAATTTAATTAAAAACCTTTTTTATACAAGATTATAATATTCAATATCTCTCCAAGTCTAAGTAGATATATTTAATCATAGTTGTCATATTTAACTTTAAGGCCCGGCCAAGTGCGTACGTTTATTCTAATTCGCTAAATAAGAAAAAAAACAATTAAGAATTTATTACAAAACAAATTGACTAAAATACCCTCAAAACTTCAGACAATCACAGTCGTTAGTGGGTTCGTTAACTCCTGCTCTCCGACCTTTCACTTTTCAACCGTCGGTGACGGCGACAATAACGAGGCAAGTACTTAAAAACAATACTCAAATACTCAGAATTTCCTAAATTTTTCCAGTTTTTTATATTTTATTTTTGGCAAAAATTCTTGAGAAAGAATTTTTATTCCAAGTGTAGATAAGTTTCTAATTTTGTTATTTTACTAAATTAATCTCAATTTTTCAAAAATTTCTGAACAATTTTTTATTTTATCAATGTAATAATTTGTGGAGCAACAGGTAAGATTAATCCTTTGTGACCAAAAAGTCACTAATTCGAGTCACGGAAATAACTACTTGTAAAATGTAAAGGAAAAATTGTGTACAATTGTTACTACTGTTCTATCATTTCTTCTTCTTCTTTCCTTTTTGACAGACCAACTTTTTAGTGTGGTCATTGTGGTATTTTCCTGGGGGTTTCAAGGGTTAAGGAGGCTAAAGCCTCACCAGAGAGTTACCTTCGGTCAGTCTCAGAGGGCAATAATCACCATCTTTAAAGGAATTCCCTCCCCTTTCCAGTGAGCGACTTAAGGGCGATTCCGACGTTTCATCAGTTGGGTTAAAGTTTCCAGGGGGTCAAAATAATGCTCATTTGCTGGTGATGGAGGCTTGGAATAGTAAGCTCAAGGTTCTTCATAATAAAGGGGATTTAAAATATTGCCCAGACGTTATTCAAGATGGCATCTTCTCTCCTCCAATTGAGGTGTTACAAGCGAGAGCTAGGGCTTGGTCAAATGCTCTAGTTGGTTTCTTCTGGTCTAAGAGGTTGGCTTTCCTTGTTGTTAATGCTTGGGCTAACGCTTGTTGAGATAGAAAGGCCTTAAAAAGGTTATGCTCAAGGAGGATGGTTTGGTGATGTTCAAATTCTCGGTGAACTCTAATCTATCTGAGATTATAGATCAGGGGTTGTGGCATATCGGGGATCAGCCCCTGTTTTTGCAGCAGTGGAAACCAAGTTTGGGTTTGGACAGGGGCTCGATTAAAGTTATACCTTTGTGGGTGTAGTTTCATGGTTTACCTATGGAATATTGGACGGTTGAAGGTCTGAGTTATTTGGGTAGTGTTTTAGATAAACCCTTCTGTATGGATTCACAAATAACTTCAATGGAGCGAATTGGTTATGCGAAAACCTGTATAGAGATTCCTAAGATGACTCCATTACCTAAAACTTTGCCTATTCTAAGACTTGGAGAAACTGAGGATCTGGTAAGGGATGAGATTACTATTTCATATCCGCGGACACCTTCATTATCTAAAAAGAAATGGGTAGCTACAGGTAAAGTTTTTCAATTAGGGATGCCGGAGGAATTGTTGTCAGAAAAGTCCCCTTCCTTGGGACAGGAGGGTCTATCTAATATTGAACAATACAATGAGGCAGTTAGGGGTGGTAAAACTGATGGTAAGGTGGACCAAGTGGCCCCGAGAGATAAGTTAAATTCTAGGGGGAGATCAGGGTACAAGGAAAGAGGTCAGTGGATTCTGTGGAGACGATGCAAGTTCTGGTTAAAAATGTCAATTCATCTCCATTGTTAGTGATCAATCTTGAGGCTATTCCAAAAAGTACTGTTGTAAATGCAAAGGGTAGAGGTATTATAGGAGGGCCTTCTCATACTTGTCCTCCCACTAATTCTAAATCCCTGAGAGCAGAGGGGACCGAATGGTTTAAAATCAGCTCATACTCAAGGAGATTCCGATTTTATAGAGTATGTTACAATAGAAGCTTCGAGACCAATTACTATCGTATATAAGGAACTAGAGACAAATTTTGAAGAAGTGGCTCATTCTCCACCTATTGTAGTAATTGTTGGTAAGCATAAGGGTCAAAAAAAGGGTAAGAAGAAGAAGCATAAAGGGGTTATATCCCCTGAATGCTTTTCTAACGGGTTCCCATAGGTGTCAATATTAGTATGGAATACAAGGGAGTTAAATGGCCCCATTAAGAAGTTGATATACAGGAAGTGGTAGCAGAGCAAAAACTGATTTTTTTTGTTTGGGCTCTTAGAGACTAAAATAAAGAATGGTTCGATTCAGAAAGGTTTAGCTTTTTTGGGTGCTAAATGGAAGTGTTTTTCTAACCATGATTATCATTATAATGGCAGAATTTTGTGTTGGTTTAAGGATCTGGTTGAGATTCATGTTGTCCAAATGAGTGAGCAATACATTCATTTACATTGTTGGCTAATAGGAAGGTTTCATTTTGAAGTTACAATTATCTATGCTTCTAATGTTGATTTTCAAAGGGCTAAGTTGTGGGAGGACTTGAGGGCAATTCATTCGAGTATGTAACTTCCATTATTAGTTATGGGAGACTTCAATTGTTGTTTAAATTCAGATGAAGTTGAGGAAGGTGCGAGTTTTTAACCTGGAACAAGGAGGGAGCTTTCTCAGCTACTTTAACGAGTTGATTTAATAGACCTTAGAGGATCAGGCAGATGGTTTAAATAGGATAATAAATAACAGGGGAATTTGCTCTTAAGGAAAAGTAAGACCATGCATTGGTGAATCACAGCTAGCTCAAATCCTTCCTTAAAATGCTGGCTTTCTTCAGGGATCCACTATGCTTAGATCATGCTTCTATTTTGATTCGTCAACTGAGTGTTGGTACAAATGTAGGTGCTCCTTTTCAATTCTTCAACAGTTTAACAAAAGTTGAAGGATTCATGGCACTATGGCAGTTATCCATAGGGTTTGGGATCGTGAGGTGTTTGGATTCAAAGCTTTCCAACTAACGCAGAAAGTGAAGTTTGCTAAAATAGCTATCAAGCAATTTAGTAAAGCAAGGGCTAGGGATTTTAAAGAGTTGAGTAAAGCTTTGACAGATATTCAGCATCAGTGTTATTTGGATCCTCATAATGTCAGTTTACAGATTCAAGAAGCGGATCGATTCAAGAATTACCAAGATGCTTTGAGATTGCAGAATTTTATTATGAGACAGAAAGCTCGACAGACTTGGCTTAAAGAAGGGGATGTCAATTCTAAATTCGTTCGGGCTTCTTCATGGAGGAATACGAATACCATCACAGAATTGAAGGATGAGATCGGTAATCTGATTTCTAATCAGCAAGAGCTTTCTAACCATATTTGTAGTTACTTTGCCAACTTAATGCAGGGCACAATAATCCAGCAAAGTAGGCTTAGGCTAGGAAATGTGTTGGAGTATTGTCTGGATCAGTTGATGCAGGAGATGCTCACTGCACCATATACAACACTTTAGGTGAAAGAGGTGGTGTTTTGGTTACACAGTTCTAAGGTGTCGGGTCCTGATGGGTTTTCAGCTAGTTTTTTCCAACAAACTTGGGACATTATGGGGCCTCTCTTAGCGAAGACTGTATTGGAGTTCTTTTCTTCTGGTTCTTTGCTAAAAGAGATTAACAATATGTTTATTTGTCTAGTTATTAAGACGGAGAGGTCGTCGAAGATTACGGATTACCGCCCAATTTCTTATTGCTCAATGGTCTATAAAATTATTGCTACTTTACTAGCGGAGAGATTGAAAGTGGTGTTGGCAGAGGTGGTCAATAAGGCTCAGAGTGCTTTTTTGCGGTCAAGAAGCATTAATGACAATATATTGATTTTGCGAGAGTTGTTGGGAGAGTATCATACTAGGAAGCCTATTAAAAGTTTTGCTTTGAAATTGGATTTATTCAAAGCCTATGATACCGTTAGATGGGAATACTTAAAGTTATGTTTGGAAGCAATCGATCTACCGAAAAGATTTCGACATTGGATTTTGCAATGTATTCAAACTACGTTGATGAGTATGTTAGTGAAAGGGATTCCAACGAGGCCTTTTTTTCAATACGAGAAGGATTAGGCAAGGGGATCCTCTCTCCCCTTACATATTCACTCTGGCTATAGAGGGATTTTCAAGACTTGTTTCTAAACTTGTGGATAGTAATGGTTTGTTCAGTATCATTATAAATGTCGGGAGTTAAAGGTGTCCCACTTGCTTTACGCTGACAATGTTATCTTGTTCTGTAAGGCTAAACCTTAAGTTATTACGGTGATGATGAACATGGTGTCCACTTTTTCTGGTTGGTCGGGAATGAAGATAAATGAGCAGAAGAGTGGGGTGTACGTGTCTTCTAATATTCAGAATCCCAAATGGATAAGTAATATGGTGGGCTTTGCAAGACAGGAAATCCCTTTTTCTATTGGGAGTCCCTATTACCACTGGTAAGCCTGTGTATTCAGATTTTACTCCTTAAAAATTGAAAGCTCAAACCTTGCTTGGCATAATAGATTCTTGTCTTTAACTGGTAGAATCACTCTTATCACTTCTGTGTTGAATAGTATGCACATATACTGAGCAGCCCATTTGGTACTTCCAAAGAAAGTGATCAAGGATATGGAGAGGGTATTAAAATCATTCTTTGATCTGGAAAAACAAAGAATTGTAAAGGGACCAAAGTAAAATGGGGTGAAATTATCTTTCCTAAGATGCATGGGGGTTTGAGTGTCATTTCTATTCCTCAAATGCAATAGGTTATGCTTCTTAAGAGGATTTGGAGATTATTTGTGGATAAGGAAGCCTTGTGGATGAAATGTTTTCATATTTTCTACTTTCAAACTCAAAGTTTCTAGCAGCTACAATGTAAACATTGTTATTCATGGATTTTTTAGGGTATGTTGAATCTTAGGGAATCGGTTTATCCTTGCTTGAAGTATAGGTTAGTGGATGGAGATGACATTTGGATGTGGTATGATAATTGGTTAGATTTCAGCCCTTTTTGGTTGCGTGAGGATCTACAGGTGTTACGGAATAGGATCCCTAAGGAGGCTACAGTTGCATAGCTCAAACAAGAGTGGGATAGACTTCATACTCTACGTCAGTTTCATATACTGGAGAATTACTTACTGGAGATGCCAAATGTAAGTACAAAGGGTAAGTTGATATGGACTTTACATTCCAGTGGAATGTTCAATAATAGATATGTTCATAACTTACTGGTTGAGCCATGAGAATCAATCCCATGTGTGGATATAGTGTGGAAGCAGGTTCTGTGCCCCAAAGTTGTCATTTTTTATGGTTGGTGATCAAAAATAAATTAAGAACTAAAGACCGTTGGTTTGAGTCTTATGATCCTTTATATGTCTTATGTAAACATGTGAATGAGACAAGCAATCATTTGTTCTTTGAATGTAGTTATAGCAAATCGGTATAAAGCCAAATTTTGAATTTGATTCGTCTCCCAAAGTTCTTGTTTGTATGGGATGTTGTGTTGGAATCTATCAATCGGTATGCTAAATCTGGTTACAAGGATGGACTGCTAATTAAGACTTCTTTCCAAATGATTATCTATTATATTTGGGGGTAAAAAAACTAGAGAATCTATAATAATGTGGAGCAACACAAATCTAAACTTATCGAGGTAATTGTCAACTTGATTAGAGAGACTGTCTTAGCTAACAGGAAACAGGACCTCATCAGCCATGAACTCAGATCTCTATGGTTAATTTAAATGTTTGTTGTAATTGATGTATTTTTGTGTAGTGTAGAATAATTTTTAACTGTAGGATTTTTGGTGAGGATCGTGTATAAGTTTTTGTATTGTTAATATAATTTCTTTTAATTACCAAAATAAAATCCCGAATTTTAAATTTTTGACAAATTATATTAAATAAATAAAAATTTTAAAAATTCCAAGTTAATTTAACAAAAATTAAAAAAAAAACATATATATGCTTGAAATAAGTTATAGATTAATTCAGACTTTTCCTTCACCTCTTTTCAGATTCTGATCTTTTACTTTGCCCCGTTCAGTGCTGTTATGAATTGGGATTATTGCATGCATCGTGGAGAGTGTATCAATGGTATATATATAGGGTATGTTCCAATTATACTTAAAGCTGGTTTTAGTTGATCAGAGCTTTCTCTCTGTTCCTCCATGAATGTAGCTTGCCCTTTTCCAAGAATAACCAACCTCCTAAACATGCACCATTCTTTTCCAAGCATTAATTATCGATCAGGCTCCCTTGTTATTCTCTCGCTTATCCTGATTTTTGGTTACAAGAACCAGAACTTGTAGACAATTTAATCGCTGATTTGATTGCCACGTTTCTGTTTTCTGGGTGCTCAGAGAATTGGGTCTGAGGTTTTTTTCTCTGTTCAGGAGAAAGAAACCCAGATATATAGTTTTTTTAATGGCTGTCCATAGTAAGCAAGCTTCTTCTTTTTGCTTGTTCTGAGTTGAAAGGTTCGATTTTTATTAGATTTTGGCACGTGGGTCCGTTCCTGGGCTCTGTTTCATATGGAAGAGATATGAACATCTGAATCTTTTTGCATGGTGAAGTTCTGTGTTTCTAAATCAATCATCTATATTCTCTTACAACTATTTTGGCTTTATGTGGATTGACTCTTTGTTTCTCTGCATTTCCCTGTCTCACTCTCCTCTGTTTTCTCAGAATTTAATAGAAGTTATAAGTTCCGCATGTTTCTTGGTTTGGATTTTATTTCATCTCTGGAACTGTTTGTTTCTCTGCCTTTTCCTGCCTCACTCTCCTCTGTTTCTCTGAATTTAGTAAAAGTTATCAGTTCCATATATGTTTTTTGGTTTGGATTTTGTTCAATTTCTGAAATGTTCTTTTCCTTTTGTGAAACGAACGATGAAGAAGCAGAAAGTAATTGCCAAAAGAATCCAGAAATGGCAACGCAGTGTGATCCATCACCAAGATGTGTATTGGAGATTCCTGTTTCAGGGACAGACTCTGATCACAGCAGCAGTAGCAGTACTTGCAGCTCAGGCTCCAGTGAAAAAATAGTCCACGATAATAATAATAACAACCATAAAGCATTAATTTCCATAGATAACAAAGAATGGAAACACGTGCTAAAGAAGTCAGTGAGGAGGTTTTCTGTGATTCCTCTGCTGACAACCTATGAGCTTAAAGCCGGCAAGAACTCGAAGAAGAAGTCAAGAGTCCAAACCTCCTCCGACTTGCTCATAGATATGAATGGAATGTTGATGTCTAAACCATCGTGGAGGAACTTCGATCCTACGGAGCTTGCGGCTGCTACTGATAATTATGATTCTGGTGAGTAATGGAACTTTTCACAATTTCCTGTAAACTGTCTTAACTCTTAAGGGTAAAGCTCGTTTTAGGTCAGTGGATTAAGAAAAGTTTGCAGTTCTTATCAGGAAGATGTTTAACATCAAATTCCATTGGTTGCTTTGTCAGATACTGGTTTGTGCTTGGCAGATGTCTTCAATCTATGGTTTTTGATAAAGATAGGTCTATCTTGGTTGTAGTTGAAGTCTTAAAACTTTCAGTCTACTATATTAACAGAAGGCATGACTACGATTGAAATTGCTTTCTACAGCATATGCTGTTACGCTGGTTGTTTTGATTATTCAGATAACCTGCTTGGAGAAGGAGGCCATGCACAAGTGTACAAAGGTCGTTTGGCAGATGGTCGAGTTGTGGCTGTGAAGAAGCTAGCGAAGATCGACAAGGAACAAGAAAACCAAGTATCTGATTTCTTATCCGAACTTGGGATTATTGCTCATGTCAACCACCCAAATGCAGCTAAACTTCTTGGCTTCAGTATCGATGGTGGTCTGCATCTTGTGCTCGAATACCTACCCCAAGGAAGCCTTGCTTCTGTACTCTATGGTAGCCGTTTTTCTAAAACCTCTAATAACTGAGCTCAAGTTCCTGAACCAGTAATAGAGAATTTTCATTGATCAGGAGACCTTAAAATGTTTCAGGTGAAGAGGAATGTCTAGATTGGAAGAAGAGGTTTAAGGTGGCCATTGGAATCGCAGAAGGATTGAAGTATCTCCACCATGATTGTCCTAGGAGAATTATCCATAGAGATATAAAAGCTTCAAACATATTACTCACTGAAGACTTCGAGGCACAGGTGATCTACAGATCAAATCTTGAGGCGTTTGTTTTACATTTCTGAAATACTTTTTTCTTTTCCAAGACTTTTGATTTGATTCTTCGTGTATAGATTTCTGATTTTGGATTGGCTAAGTGGCTTCCAGATAACTGGATCCACCACACTGTCTACCCCATTGAAGGCACCTTCGGGTTAGGCAATTCAGATTTTGCTATTTGCTATATCAGTTTGCAAAATGGTTAGACCTGACCTACCTTGACCTGACCTGACATGTACATGGATTTCAGATACTTGGCTCCGGAGTACTTTATGAACGGAATTGTCGATGAGAAGACCGACGTGTTTGCTTTTGGAGTTCTATTACTAGAGATCATCACCGGTCGTCGAGCTGTTGATTCCAGCAAACAAAGCCTTGCAATCTGGGTACGTTTTGATCCGATCCTGCATATTCAAAACTAACAACTGATATAAGAAAACTTTCAGTACGATGTGCTTTTAACAGATCAACAACTTTGATGGATGATTGTTCTGCACAGGCAAAGCCATTGTTGGAGGCAAACAATGTTAAAGAAGTAATTGATCCTCGGTTAGGAGACAAGTACGATCCCAGCGAAATGAAGCGTGCCATTTTAACAGCTTCAATGTGCATTCACTCCATACCTAGTATTCGTCCACACATGAATAGGGTACGTACGAGGTTCTTGTTCTTAAACCTTATCAACTTCTATACACTTGCAAGTAATATCAAAAACCCTTCGCAGGTTGTACACATACTAAACGGTGATGAAGCTCCAACAATGGAGTTCACACAGAAAACCAACTCAGGGAGGGCTGTCCTTTTAGATGGTTGTGACTTGCCGGATTACACCGACTCCAACTACCTTAACGACCTGAATCGCCATAGGCAACTCTTGATGGAGTAGACCGATCGATGATTGGTGCTTTGTATGTATAAAAAAACCAAATCCATCACCTGGCTACTGCTTGCTGCTAATTTTTTTTGTTTTTTGTTTTTCACTCGCCTGCTACCTGGTGAGTTTCAGACATTTACGAGTTTTCAGACACGCCGCGTAGACGTAGTGACTGAGTGTCCTTCCTTCTTCTACGAGGTGTGTGTACCTATAATACTATATAGTTAGAGGCCTGTAATGAATTGGCAAAATGCACATATTCTACCTGAGTATACGGAGTATTTATATGACGTGCCTCTTACGGTCTTACCTCATCATTGTCACATCGTTACATTCAGTCCAAAGTTTTACAGTAAAACTGAGACCAGTCATCAAACTGGAAGTTTTACTGGTCACCGGTTTGACCGGTTCGACCACCGATCGAACCGGTATGACGTCATAATTATGTAATAATTATATTTAATTATATATAATATTCAAAATATTAAAAAAATAATAAAAAATGTTGAACCAGTGGTCAGACCGGTCGAACTGAACCGGTCCGACCGGTCGAACTGAACCGGTCCGACCGGTCAATTGACTGGTTTTGACCGGTTCAATTAAGAACCGATTTTTAAGGATAAACCGGACCAGATAGCCGACCGGTCACCGATCAATCCGGTCCAATTTTTAAAACTATGGGTCTAATAATACACAATCTTATCCTACGTAATAGAGAGACTATTTCTGATATGCCCGGCTCTCATGTCATATATAAATTTTAATATTTAATAAATTAAAATTATAAAAAAATTATAATTAAATTATATAACATATAACAAATGTGTGACGTAACTGATCACATCAACAATTTTACAAAAAACACAAACCAAATGGCGATACAATTCGCTATTCTGTTATTCACAATCGCCGTCGTCGCACTCCAGTACTACTATCCCAAGCGCTCCTCTGCCGCCAGGCTCCGATCAAAGAACCGAACCTCAGTCGAGTCTCACCTCCACCTCCGGAAGGCATCGCAATTCCTCTCACGCGCCACCTCCACCTCCTCCAAATCCCAATCTCTAGCCCTGGCCAGAAGCGCTCTGCTGGAGGCCGAAACAGCCATCGCTCTCTCTCCCAACGACCCGGGTCCTCTGGTTCTCAAGGCTTTCGCTCTCGATCTACTTGGACGGAAAACGTCGGCCCTGAGATCGTTGGATTCGGCGTTGGCGCACCGGCGCGGGAGGTCGCTCGCGGGGAGAGAGCGCGGGGATGTTCTTGTTAAGAGAGCGGAGTTGCAGATTGAGGTGAATAAGAAGCGGCGAGTTGACTCGGCGATTGAGGATTTGAAGGAGGCTGTGGAGGAGTTGAGTGGTCATGGAAACGACAGCGCGTTTTGTTTGTTGGGTGAGTGTTATGAGTGGAAAGGCACGAGTGGAGAGGCCAAATGGGCTTTTGAAGAGGCACTTAGGGTTAACCCGGAGTCTGTAAAGGCTCGTCAAAGATTGGACACTTTACACAAGCAAAACTAAATCTATGAAGAATTGTTGTGATAAACTGAAGCTTGATTCGATGATTCTTTCAAAGGTAAATTAAGGTTTTTTTTTCCTGAAAAAAAATAAATACTTTGATATAAGCTGCTAATTACAATCATGCATGATGGAATTGGAGAAGATTGAACATTTTTTCATAACTTGATTCGTCCCTATAATTCTTTATCAGTAAATATTCTTACAAGTTCGATTCATTCTGAATCTTCCCGGAGGAAAGAAAGATTAGAACTTTCTAGCCATTCAACAAAAAACATCATTCCTGCCACACAGGTTTATGAAATAAGGACATGAGAGTTTAGTACTAAAGCTTTCTTGGGATCCGTTGGCTGAATATCTATGTCAATAACTCATTAGGGTTCGTGAGACCATATGTAGAACCCTGCAGTTTGAGGCAAGATGGTCATGGAAGAGGTGGAGCCAGAGGAGTCGGCACAAGCAAACTTGTTGGAGGTTTGAATATTGTGTTGATAAAGAGCTGATGCTGCCTCCAAAGGAATACGGCAAGGAATGGGAGGAACAGGTTGAATTGTTGCAAAAGTTATAACATTGTTGCCATTGCCGCCATACCGGGGTTGCTGCTCCTGGTTCACCGTTGCTTTCTGCTCCCATTCAAGGGGGAGCTTCAAACGTTTTGCCGTGCTGCCACTGCCGCCAGTGGTGCCAGTAGGAAGAGCATTCCTCATTATTGCTTCCACATCGTATTGGTTCATCTCGAAATTGGTCACTGCATTTATTCCCCTGAACTTTATTGCAGCCACATCGTATGCTTCTGCTGCTTCTTCCTGCGTAGCTGTCACCACCATTTGCAGCAGACATCAAAATAACAATTAAGTCCAAGGTGCAGTGAAGATGCACTCGTGAATACTCATAATTTGCTGTTGTACATGGAAAAAAAATGTAAAACAAAGCATTACCAAAGGTGCCAAGGTACAGATCCTTGTTTCCAGCAACACGACCTATTCTTGCTTGCCAACGGCCCTGTTGATGATGCCTGCAGAATGTCAAGCGTCATTAGCATGAACTTACAGTAACTAGCAAGTCATAAACGGATGAATTGCCAAAGATGAACCTCGTGACACCTCTGTACATGGAAGCTCCCCTCGAAAATCCTGTACTCTTCCTATCAATCAATTTTTATAGAGATTATTATGCAATGTAACTGAAGAAGAAATTTTGAACAAATGTTGTTCTTATGTCATTTTATACCTCCTTAGGGATGCAATAAATTCTTGCTTGGACACATGCTTCATCTCCTCCAATTCCTTAGTATAATCAGAAATCTGATTAAGATAATAACCTCGGTTGGTAAGTGAACAATCAAGTAAAAGCCAAAGCACCCAACAGTATTAGTATATTACAGGGAAGTTGGTTGTTGCTGCGAGACCCCAGTATTTAAGAGCTGCTAAGTCATAAGCTCTAGCTGCTTTATCTTCCATATCATATCCACCTGACACAACCCAAAATTTTCATCGAAGGAACGGTAAGTTTCATGTCTCTTCTGTTTTTATCTAAAGAAATGTACAAAGTTTACGTTCCTGAAAAACAAAATCCAAAAAATAAACTAATTAGAGATGCTAGGTCTCACCCAGATATACTGTGGTAGTATAGTTCAAATGTTGGAGTAACAGCCAGACATCCAAGATCCCCCATTCCATGGAAAAGGCAAAAGAAAGAAATTCAAATACCAACATCATTAGAAAGCTCAGATGCTGCAGACGCCGTATATCGATACTGTATCATTATATGAACTGATGTTCTTGTATCATACTGTTCGATGATGTACATACTGACAAGTATTAATACTGTATAATTATAAGTACCAATGCTCTTGTATCATATTGTTCGGTACTCTACTCTTGTATTGTAATGTTCAATGTATCGTGAGGCTCTTGTATCATACTGTTTGGTATCTACTCTTGTATCATATTGATACCCTACTTTACAGTACTTGCAAGGTACGTATGCAAGTTTCTTTTCAGTCCAATTTTTTGCGCACTAACTACAAACCCTTTACAAGAAACCGAAGAGAAAACATAGAGAGAGAGAGGGGGGACCTTGACGCCCTTTTCTGGCCTGACCCTCCCTCTTACAGCTGTTATCCCATAGATGTGCTTCATATCTACCTGTCCACCTGTGTCTGCATCGACATGGCCATTGGCCAGAGACAATTTAAAAGAGTGTAACCATAACTGAGAAAAGCATGATCCAACTCCAAAATAATGTTTATCAGAGATAAATGCTCAATCTTGACACAAGACATCAGTCATTCACGACAATACCAGCTGTAGAACAAGAAATTGGAACAATGATTTTGTACCTAGTAACACCTCTGTACATCGAAGTTCGCTGTCCGAAGGGACCAACCTTTTTGGAACAATCAGACTCGACGGACCCAATAACAGCCTTCTTTGAACATCCACCCTGGTTAGCCCCGACTGACAAAACATTGCTTGCTCCGTCACAGCTTGAGGACCCCAAGTCAATGCCACCAACTTGAGTCCTATCTACTGAGGCCGAGTCGTCGACCTCGGAGCCCGAGTTGGTTGAAAAGTTCCGAAACCCAGTTATGGTCTCGAGATCTTGATGTTCGTTGAAGTACGTAGCAGAGCCTTGGTCATAGATATGAGTCAAGGACGAGTCTTGAGTCTCGGTTTGGCTGTTATCTGAATACCGAACCATTGACATACATGAAAATTACAGAAGATACTTCCTCAAGTATAATATATAGAATTCTGATAAAGAAAGAACACCATAGTCAGGCAGGGAGATAGAGAGGCGAAAGAGTTCAGTCTTACCATTAGAGTATAAGTCGCCGATCAAGAAGTGAGGAGAGGCACTGGATGAACTCTCATTAGAAATGAACTGATATTGAGATGACCTCAACATCTCCATTGAAGACGGTGAAAAGGAGAGCGAGTTAGTCGGTGGTACCATCTAAAACAAACAAAAACCAACCATATTAAAGCACAAATCTCAAGATACACAAAACATGAAACGACCAACAAAACCAATACGTTACCTTGAACCGTTACTCAAAACTACCCATTTCCATATTAGAACCCGTAACGACACCCACGAAGCTAATCACTTTTCAGAAAACCAAACAACAAAAGGAAGACACAGAATACTGCGTCCTTCAGCTATCAGTCGCTGTTCTTCGAGTAGGTTATGTGGTGTACATAGTTTAGTAACTCAATGCATGCAAAACCCATCAGAGATTTGAGCTCAAAAACAAGAATCTATACAGTATATCTCACTTTCTACTGATAAAGAAAGCGAAAGAAACAAGCTTTAAAGAGGGTGAGCACTGTACTATCAGAGGATTCTTTTGCTATTATCCGAGTTTCGACACGGTGATAAAAGAGAGTGAGTGTGTGAAAAGGGTCGTTTCACTTGGGGAGTTGGTCCTTTCGTTTTTGTCTGGTTTTCTCAAATTTGAACACTTGTCCTGCATGCACCTTCCTATTGGATTTGAATATTAATGGCTACCTTTCTTAAATTGAATGTTAATGGGTTTGTTTATAGAGTTTTCACTTAAAATTTTCCACAGCATGACAAATTATTCTAGTTTAAAATGAATATGAATCCAATGTTTTTAAACTCGAATTTAATATAAAGTTATTATTAAAAAGGTTGGTAATTCAAATTTAATAAATTAATTATCAAAGATTTAATTTTTAAATCTAATTTAAATAAAAAGGAAAGTTCATTCATTTGTTTTTATTTTTAAAAATTAAATAAGATGTTTATACAATATTAAAAAATTCAATCAAGTTTAACTTTTTTGTTTAGTTTTCAATTTTTCAATTTAATTTTAAACTTTTCAGTTGAATTTACTTTAATAACTTTTATTCATAAAAATTGATTAATTTATCAATTAATTAGTTAAACTAATTAATTTTTTATTTAATAATCTTTTAAATTATATTTTACAACAACAATAACACTAAAATTTTTAAATTAAATTTAAATAAAAATAAATTCATTTATTTGTTTTTATTTTTAAATATTAAATAACATTTTTATACAATATTAAAATATTCAATCAGTAAATTGTAGGTTTAACTTTTTGGTTTATTTTATAACTTTTCAATTAAAATTACTCTAACAACTTTTGTTTTTAAAAATTGATTAACTTATTAATTAATTATGTAATTTTTATAAATTAATTAATATTTGTTTAATAATTTTTTAATTATATTTGACATCAATAACAACAATAACATTAAGTAAAAAATATGTTGACACACAAATTCTAAAAGTATTGTTGTAACTAAAAAAAAAGTTGTTTCTGAAAAATCTGGAAATTTGGATGAGAGGAGCACGTGGCAATGATTTGACCATAGACCGAAAGGACACGTGCTCAACATCACCCGTAATTCCGGCGACGCACGTGCATGAACAAAATAATATCAGTGGAGGTGCGGGGAATCGAACCCCGTGCCTCTCGCATGCGAAGCGAGCGCTCTACCATATGAGCTACACCCCCAACTTGTGTAAAGGCTTAAAAGTTACTAGTTAAAAACTTATTTTTGACATTTTTTTTTAATTTTGACATATTTTTAACTTATTACTTAAATTTTTAATTAAATGATAAATCTTTTATAACTTTAACAATATAATTCAAAATGTTAATTTTATTAGTATTTTATTGATTTGACTGACAATTATTTTCATTATGACATATAAATATCCATGTAGAAAATTTTTGATTAGGTATTATTATGAATTGATAATTAATTTTTACATAAATGCCTACATATGATAGATTAAAAAAAGGTTATATTAATCAATTTAATAAAATATTATCAAAAATAATGTTTTAAATTTATCTGTTGAGATTGTAAAAAGTTGATTATTAATTGAAAAATTTAAAAGATTGAACACTTAATTGAAAAAATTTTAAAAATTAAACACTTTAAAATATGTTATTTTTAATTAAAATCAAATCATTGGTGGATTTAATTATTGGAAATTCACAATTATTTCAATGCACATAAGACGTAATATAAAAATAAAATAACTTATATATATAAATAAAAATTATTATTTTAAAATTTTAAATTAGTGTCCTTAATTGTATATAAACTCATAAAATTTCTTTCTACATCACCTCCTAACTCTTCATTAATATGCGGCGCCGTGATCGTTTAAGACTACCCCTTAATGTGATTAACATGTGAATCCAACATTAATAGAAGTCAAACAATTAGCATTTAGTCAACTATATCAGACAAGTAATGATGATACTGGACAAAACATAGTTCCACGTTCAACCTTTTGGACTTGGAACTGAGACCAAGTAAGGAGCAGGCACGCTGGTTGAAATGTGAAGTTCATGAGTCACACTTTCTTTTTCATTTAACTATCAACAGAAAGGTTGACATTTTTCATTTGCTTTAAAATTAATAAATTAAAAAAAATAATATTATTAAAATAACATCATTTTAACAAATTTTCTATTAAAATTAATAAATTAATAGATTAAAAATAGTATTATTAAAATAACGTCATTTTAACCAAAGTTTAAAATTTTTAGTTTTTAAATTAAAAATATATATTTAATTAGAGCTTAATCAAATTTGAGAACTTCAGATCTGATCAGGTTTTGGTCGAGCTCGAACTTGACCATAAATTTATATTTGAACTTCTCAATCTATTGTCATCCTTAATTTTTTAATACTTTCACGTTTAATTCAAAAAATTATAGATGTTATTGACGAGTTTAAAATAAATAAAACTTGTTAGATTAATCAAATGAAGTCTAGAGTTAATTTGCAACCATTTGAAAGGAAAGAGGTAGCAACATGTTGAACTTGTTTTTTTTCATAAATGATAAAAGTTGGATAATTTTTATTTTTTAATTTTTTTAAAACATTTATTTAAAATAATAACATAGTTGATATGAACATCATATATACTAAATAAAATATTTTTAACTAATAAATATATTATAAATATCTTAAATTACTAATTTAAGTCGAGTTTAATTGGTTCAAGTTAGATCTAAGAATTAAGTCAGATTATCATGTAACAACAACAATAATAACAATTCAGTAAAAATTTCGCTGAACGGAAGATCTTGGGAGGTTTAGTAATACAAATCCTTATCTATAATTAGTAAAGAGACTATTTCTGAAATATCATGTAAATAATATTTAATTATTTCATATATTATATTTTATCATTATTTTTAATGAGAATTTTTTTTTCAAAAAATTAACTATTATAATCTTTTAAAAAATAAAAATTAAAGAACTTTTCTAAAAAATTTATATAATTTTAGTTGCAGAGCTTGAAACAATTTGTACTTTATCCCTATGAATTTCCTCCATGATTTAGCTTACTTCTTCTACCATCCAGGAGATGATTCCCAGGTTGACCTGCTTCTTCATTTTCATAGACTTTGCAGAACTTTTCATTTCTTTCTCTTTGTATGATAACTAGGAAAGCCTGCAGGATATGTAGTACATGTCCAAACTTACAGCTGCAGAACAGTGGTTTCCCTTTATTAAAATAAAGCTAAATAATGCCCCTCAGGAGAGGATCTTTTAAAACCAGCTACAATCCTTTGAAAAGAGTCCAACCTTTTTCATAGATGTTTTCACACTTCTTATCTCAACACGGTTTCGATTTGTTTGATTGTATGAAGACAAAAAACGGAACGTTTGAGCCATATTTGATGATTAGGTTGGCCTTTAGTGGTTCTGTTGTGTGTTAGATGATTGAAAGTAGGTAAGAGTGATCAGGGGCTTGAAGCTGAAGGAACAATGGAGGATAGTCAAATGGAGAAGGTTTATGTTGGTCTTGGAAATGATTTACAAGAAGGGTACAAGACTTTGGGTTGGACAATCAAGAAATGGAAATCCAATTCTATCACCGTTGTCATTCTTCATCTGACCCACAATCGTTCTCAGGATTTTGTTAACACCCCATGTAAGCTTGAAGATGATCCAAGTTTTTCTTTGTTTATGTTAGAACTCAACTGGGGTTTGGGTTCTGCTAATTTCCTTTTCTGGTTTCAGTTGGGAAGCTCCCTGCAAGCTCTGTAAGTGAAGAGAAATTGGAAGTTATTAGAAAGTATGAGCAAGAAAAGATGGAGAAGTTACCGAACAAGTATTTAGCTTTCTGTGGACAGGTTTAGGTTCTTTTCTTCTCTGATGATTCACCTTGGAATCAAATGTTTCTGATAGTTTCTGAGGATCTCCATTTTCCTCAAAATTTTTACAGGTAAAGGCTGAAATTAGGAAAGTTGAGAAATCCGATGAGCCCATTCACAAGGTCATAGTAGATTTGATCTCCAGACAAAAGATAAAGAAATTAGTCATGGGACTTGCATTCATGAAGGCTTCTTCGTGGTGAGAACAAGTTTTCTTATCTTTTTCACTGTGTGATCAACTCATTATTTATCCATGTCTTCCTGTATAGGAGATCAAAGACTGCAACCAGCAGCTTACTGTACATTCAACAGCACAAACCCAATTTCTGTGAATTTTCCATTGTATGGGGAGGGAAGTTGATGTTCCTTAAAGAAGAAAATGATGAAGTACGCATCGAGAACGATCAAGGAGTGCCCATCACAAAGAAGGGCAGTTTCAAGAGTTGGCTGGGAAAGATGTTTGCTGAAAGTTCCAGCAGAAACTCTACTCATGGCCTGGGCTCGAGTAGTTCCCAAGATCAATGGCAGAAAAATGCCCAAGAGATTGAAGATTATTTCAAGTACTTAACTTCTCTGAATTTGGATGCAGAAATGTGTGAGGAAGAGACGGATGTCTTCCAAAATAATTCAATGGAGCCTGATTTGCCAGAACTTGATGATTCTACCGTGGTAAGCATTAGAAAGATCATCTTATGCAATATGTGGTCATGACACCTTATCTTCATTGGCAAAATTGTTGTCCTTGTTTTGGCTGAAAGCGTAGCAAGATAGTGCGTTATGACTGTTAGCAGCGTCACGAAAATGTTAAAAGAGTTCATAAGGTAATTATCTAAAATAATTTTTTTGATAATAGCTAATTTAAGCTCAATTTTTATTAATAAGTTCTACATTTTATCTATATTAAAAATTTTAATATGATATCAAACTAGGTTTAATCCGAATTACTAATTTCTCGATTGTCTGTCTAGATGTTCAGTCTCAGTGACTCGGTCCGGTAACCACTGTATTTAGTTTAAGTGACAACTGAATGTCTAATTCTAGATGCACTTGAGGAGGAATGTTAAAGTATCTTATATTGACTAAATATGGAAATATTTAAAAATTTATAAATAGTAAAAATCAACAATTTAAATGACTAGTTCTAGTTATTTTGACATTGATTAACCTCAGCTTAATTCTTATTAGTATACTCAATATTATGTCAATATAAAAAATTCTAATAAATTGCACCGATACCGGCGGTATCCGATGGAAAACGGTAATCAAATAGGCTGTGCCATACCAAATATCTGAATCGAGTTGTACCGCTTGCAACGGTAGCATGTCACAGAGATTTTTTGATCATTCAATTTCTTCCTGTGTCGGCATCTTTTTCTCTTTTTCCTATTTTCTGAATATGCCAATGTTTTGCAATATGTCAGAGTGTTGCTGCAAAAGTGGAATCCATGAAAAGGAAAATAGATGAAGCCCAGAAGATAGTTCAGTTGAAAAAGGAAGAGGCAAAGGCCAATGCAGAAAGATCTGCAAAAGCTGAATGGGCCATATCTTTGTGCAATACCCAGGTGATTTCAGCAGCTTAATCTGTGTGGAAACTTGAGCATATTTCACTACATTCATCTGAAACAGTTCCTAGTTTTGACTTACTGAAATGAATTCCCACCAATTTGGGAAACAAAACATGTTTTTTTTAACAAAGCAAATCCCAAGTTCCCGATCCTTTTACATTTGTTTTTGTTCCTGATTAACTGGAATGACGAATTCATTACAGGTTGCAAAGCTTGACGCAGGGATAAAAGAAGAGAAAGCAAGACGCATAGAGATAACCAACCACATAGATTCCGAGAAAGAACAGATTCAGGATACCCTGAGCTATGCTCAAGAAACTAGAAAAAGGCTAACTTACCTTCGTGAACTACAGTTGGAACTCTCTAACAAACTTCAGCTATCAACTGTGACAAGATCACACATGGAGACTGAACTAGAGAAGGCAGTGATTGCAAGAGCTGAAATGGTTCGGGAAATTGAGGAGTTGCGTAGGCAGAGAGACGTCATTCAGCGCAGAATCGAGTTCTGCAAGGAGAAGGATGCCATTGGAATGGCCACCACGTTGAGTGAGCAGAGTTGCTCTTATAGAGATTACAGTGCAGAAGATATCAGGCTAGCAACAGATGATTTTTCTGAGATACTGAGATTGAAATCAGGAGGTGATTGGACTAATGTTTATCGAGGACGCATCAATAATACAACAGTTGCTATCAAAATACTCCCTTCTGAAAGTCAGTTGTCCCCTGAAGATTTTCTAACCAAGGTAACATAAAAACACGATCTTATCAAAGTAAGAGGTTCTAGCTTTACCATCTTCGATCATTGAACTATTTAACTTTAATCCGATGTTGTAGATGAAGATTCTGAACAGCATTCGTCACCCACATTTGATATGCATGATTGGCTTCTGCTCGGAGATAAAGTGCATTGTTTTCGAGTACATGCAAAATGGGAGCTTAAGAGATATTTTATTTTCCTCACAAGGGAACCTTAAGAAGGTAAATCGATCCCTCCCGTGGCATGCTCGGTTACGTATAGCCCACGAAGTAGCCTCCGGCCTCGCATATCTCCACTCAGCTCAACCAAAACCTCTAATTCATGGCCACCTGACTGCCGGCAACATCCTTCTGGACCGAAACCTGGTTTCTAAGATAAGTGGATTCAGCTTAAATCCGGGCTGTGATGTCTGCGACGAGCGACCGGATATTCGTGCACTTGGGGTCATACTTCTCCACCTTTTGACGGGGAGGAACTGGCTCGGATTGGTGGAGGAGGCGGTGTCGAAGGACCGGACTGCCCTGGTTGGAGTTTTGGATAAGAAGGCTGGACGGTGGCCGGTTGAGCTGGCGGAGGAGCTTGTAGAAGTGGCGATGAAGTGCATGGCAGTCTACGGCGAACATAACTCAGAGATGAGGGTGGCGAGCGTGGTTGTGAAGCTTGATGAGTTAAGGAGAAAGGGTGATGAGGTAGTCGCCAATGGTGGGAATCGGGTAGCTGAAGATGAAAATTTTGTGGCTGAAGAAGACTCCATTGAAGTTCCAAGCATCTTTATGTGTCCCATTCTTCAGGTTAGTTCAACTCAGTCTCAGCCATACTCCCAGATTTGAAAGACTTTGACTCTGAAACTGAAATTTGTAGAAATTTTGAATTTTAACTTCAACCCAAAATTGATTAGGTCTAGGCTTTTCGATCTATTTGATCTAAAGTAAAAGTTGATCAAGCTTCGAATAAGATCAAATCTATAAAAAAAAAGTTGGGTTGAGCTTGTATTTAGCACTAACCTCATGTTATGCTGTGATGGTTGCAGGATGTAATGAAAGATCCATATTTAGCAGCGGATGGATTTTCATACGAGTTGGAAGCCATAGATGCATGGTTGAAGATGGGGAGAGATACATCACCTATGACCAACTTAAAGCTTAAGCACAAATCCCTCACTCCTAATCACACACTTCGATTCCTCATTCAAGACTGGCAAACTAAGAAGCCTAGTGTACCTGCGTAACAGACTCATTCATTATTGGCTGTTTAGTTCTCTGTCAGAATTCATCATTGTATCTTAATAATTAATTTCTTTATTCTTTTTTTCAGTTTGCATCACTTTAATATAAATGAGTTTGACATATGCAAGTATTGACAGAAAACAAGCTCATTCAATGAGATTGGCATGTCAAACTAAACAGAAGTCGGAGTATTCAATCTCGATTAGGCTCATACTGCGACTAGAACTTAATAATAACATAAACCACAAATACATTTTATGGGAAAGAATGTTTTGAATATTACAACATCCAATGTATGCATAAATAACATATTTGGCTGAGTTACAATTGAAGATGAGCTAGTTTATGCATCATCTCCAGCAATCATGGACCAAACTTCATATATAGTGGCGTATAAGCTGCACAAAGTGCTTCTATTTATCTTCTACACTCTCAACCTGAAACCTAACATCAAGCAAGCAAACATCTTGAGCAGCAGAAGAACTTGGCAACCTTTTCAGGTAGGGAATAATCTGCATGGAGATCTGGATCGGTTGCCATGTCCTCAGCACGAGACCATATATATACTCCCCTTTCCTGCCGACTACCAGGGACCGTGTTGTCGAGCACAAACGCAATCAACAGTGTAACCACCATGTTCATTGACAAAAGTGCATTCATTGCAAAATCAAACTGACACAAAAACAAAGAAAATCGTCATAAGGTCTTCAATATCAAGCAGGAAAAGGAAAGTAGCTGAGTTCCGTAACTGAAGAACTGAGTTGCAGAAGATATTGTCCTGTTTAAAAGTTCACTGATTAGTAAAAAGTCGGCAGAGGCATACTTGTTTACTGCTGGAGTGAACCGGCCCATCTGATGCTGCCCCATAGGATAGAAAATAACTTGGTAGCATCAAGCTAGATTCAGGTTGATACTGCTGAAAATATGCAGGAATCGATAAACCAAGGAACAGAGAAACACCAACTATCGTTATGTTCCTAAAACTTGCCGTTTGAGTGTACTGCAAAGTTGAGAGACCCAATGCCACAGTAAGGCCCCACATGAAGCAAAGAATAGCAGCAGCCAAGGCTTGTGGTATTGAAGCGAGAATGGCACCAATTTTTCCTATTAAAACAAATAAATCTATTACAAGATAACACGAAAAACTGAGAGCACTAAATGCATTAGTCATTGAGTACCGAAGCCAGCCGATCAATCAGGAGATATCCAGATTTTATCAAATTACAGAAACTTATGCGGCAAATTACAATCTCAAAAGTAGAGTACGGCTCTCGCATTTCTGTGTTTAGCTTAAATGTCTGAATTAGTTGTCCGATGAAGTTTGTGAGAAGATACATTTTAGGGATGTCTTAGACATCCTTTGAGATCTAGCATTAACTTCATCGAAAGAAGACGAAGTGCAAGTTTCCACATGAACAGCCAAGTTGAATCATCTAGCATTGATCTAATTCAGTGTCCAAGTATCAGAAACAACAGTAGTCTACAAGCATGGTCCAACCTAGACAGAGCTTCAAGGTATTTACCTATGAAAGAGAAAAAGATCAAAAAGGCTGCTCCAAGTTCGACAGCTCTTCGACTGGCCACCTTTGTTACGTTGATGGTGTGGGCATTCTCCGTTAAGGTTGTTGAGCCAGTACCTGAACCCCAAAGTCCAGCCACAATACTGCAGAAGCCTTCAAGTGCAATTCCTCTGCTTACAATTCCTGGAGTTGGAGGCTTTGAATTCACCAGCAAAGATGTAGAATGATATGTCCCAACCTGGTATGCAATTACAACATTTGTAGGTCATATATGTAGTTCTATATTTATTCTCCTACACGGAATAATATCCACGGTTTCATAGATCATGCAAATGTTGACTCTGGGTTGCTGTTCAGTGGCTTCATGAAAAGTAAAGCCACAGGTCTTCATCATACTATTTTATTTGTTGCTTTAACTGATGTAGGAATAGTTTAACCCTGCCATAATCACCAAAGATTTAGCAGGAGGTGCTTGCAGGACTTTTACTCACTGTCATCCGATAGACAACTCAAAATTAACTCGATTCTCTCTGCTTCATTATTTACTTTCCGTCATTGTTACTTGTATGGAACTATCTATACAATTATGAAGCACCTAGTGCCCAATAGTGGAACAGGAATTAAACTCAGGGGGTAAATTCGTGGGTGACTGTAAAGCTGCTAAGATTTACATCCTAATAGAACAAATCAAATTTGCCATGTACATGAACTTGACTTACTGAATCCACAGATGCAACCAGAGAGACGATTATCATGATCAAGGAAGTTCTTAGATGGAAGATGGGGATACCCCATTGTAAAGGGTAGGGAATTCTGACCCAGGCTGCTGTTTTCCAAGCATTGGAAACATCAGTTCTGCAGTGTTGCATGGTATAGGCATGCTTTCTGCATTGGTCCACCAATATGTTTGAACTAGGTATGCCGGGGCTGCAACCTTTGAAATTGTATGCTCCACCAGCTGTCAAAAAGAATGCATATATCCAGATGATCATAACACTGAAAGGGACCTGCAATGACAAAAATAATTCAAGCAAGATGTTGCAACAAAATTAGCAGCATTCAACTTAGTAATTGTATGCAACTACGTATAGTAGCATCAGTTGAAGTTTAGGAAAGTAGTAAAGAGAAATAAAAGGTGAACAAAAAGGAAAGACATAGCAAGCTAGAAAACATACTGCATAAATTCGGAAAATGCGATGGCCAAAGATAGATATTCCTCGAAGGTACTGAAAAAGGCAATATGAGTACACAAATAAGTTTTGTGAACAGCTTCTTTGCCATTAGTAATGACATACAAGAAAAGGAATAGCAGAAATTTACAGCATTTGCAAAACTTTCCTTACACACTGGAAAAGATAGCATATATACTAAACACATAGACCAGTACAGTACTAAAGATATATTTGAATTGTTTTTCACCATAAAGAACATAACTTACCAGAGCGAAAATGAGAACCAACAGTATCAAAGGAATGCTAATTTCCACACAACTTCCAGCTTGGGGGAAACCGTAGCTTAGAAATGCTAAACCTACTGCTGTAACAGTTGGTGCAACCACCACAGGATTTATTAATCTGTAATGCAATGTTTTCCAACAAAGAAATATCAGACGACTTTCTCAAATGTAAATAAAAATGTGCAATGGCCTGCGTATAAAATATTGTTGATTTTTAATGACTAGCCTTCAGCATAATGAAAATTGAAGACCTTACAAGTTAAAACACAGACTTTAAAGTCCAGAAGTAATTAATCATTCTCAGCTGTTTAATTTGAAAGTAAAGGAACATAGAAGGGATCATAACATTTTCTCATTTCAAACAATATCAGACATTGATATTCAGGTTGATAAAAAAAATATGTACTTATTTGGGAAAAAGGAAAAACATAGATTCATTGCAAGCACTGAACACTTCAAACAACTACTAAAATGAAGAAGCTACTTCTCCACTTACCTTAGTAACAAGGACATTAAACCACTAAATCCCAATAAGCTTTGAAATATCGAACCAACAATTATAGCCCCTTGAAGTTCCCGCATTATGTGCCTAAATTTCTACAAATAAAAGAAGTCTGCAATTAACACAAAGACTAAGCTTACTACCCAAAACAAAGAACAGCTAATCATATCCTGCAATTGTAGCCATTAGTCTAAACTTCAATGGAACAAATACAGTAAAATGATTGTCACTACTCATTCTCAACTCTCGTTAAATCACAAGTTTACCCCATACTATTTTGAATTTTTTTTCATGATCTGTTAATAAAAGGTTTGCAAGCTATTTGGACTTTTAAAATGACATTACTGGTAGAACTTGACGAAGTACAGATATATCACATGCAAAGTCTTCCTGCTAGACTTACGTGTTCTGTCAGATTCCGATATTCACGAGCATTAATAATGACCAATGCTGGTGCCAAATACACAAACGAGCTCCCTTGAACTAAGGGCAGTCGACTACCAAAGTATGAATTCAGTATTGTTGTAATGCCAGACACCAGCAGCATTGTAGAAATAACTGTAGCCGTATCTTTCTGAAACATTCATGTTCATAAAGGGTCAGTCAATAGACATTGGCAACAGATGGAGGAGTTACTAATGAGAGGCAGTACTTACATCAGTGCCACCCATAGCTGGTACGATGATTAGGGGAATGAAAACTAACGAACCAGCCAAAGATAAATAGTGCTGTAAGCCATAGAATATAAGTGGCACTGCAGTGAGAATACAAATTAGTGAGAATCACTTAGAAGAATAATCCCACCAATCAGAAATCAGTGAGTCCTGAGTTCATACGCAGATTTAAAAATCCAAGTTCTCGCTTTGTGAGAAAGTTATTTAAGCATTTTTGACTATCTACTGCTATGTATGGATGGTTAGAATTCTAACATGTGTGACACAACATTAAATTTGTGTCCAGAATAGGTAAGGGCGACAAAACTATCCAATAACTATTTCAAGTTCCAGTTGAGGACACACATTGGCTTTCAGAAAATGACATTTAAATCTCCACAGTTAATAATCCTTTACTAACATCAAGTACTACACCATCCGCACGTTCTGTAAAATAGTCATTTTTACTAACTTCTGTTTTTGCCTGAGTTTGAACTTTAGAACATAGCATATAGAGCACCCTGATAGCTAAAAAGGTGAAATAATAACTAAAGAGCGAAAGAAATTTGTAGAATGCACTAACCAAAACCAGGATTATCTCGCAATCCATATCTCATTCCACTTTGCCTGTGCCACCATCCATCAACAGGGTCCTCCCCACCTGGATAGAATTCAATCCCAACATCCCTCCCCTCGTTTCCTTCCTCCTTCTTCGGTTCCAAAGCCGGAGTTGTTGCTGGTATTTCATTTCCATTTTCATTTGCTATTGCATTCGTATCAGCACTCCCATTTACGTGCTGTTGAACTCTATTTCCATTTGCATTCAACTGTGTTCTCTTTTCCTCAACTTTAGATCCCGACACAGGTTCATCTCCAATTCTCCTTTTATTGCTCTCATCCCTCAACCCCAAACCCCTATCATCTCTCCCAGTTCTAAACCCATTTCTAAAGCCAGGAACATAGCTCGAGTCCTGTTCAATCTCAGTGGCTCTGTTAGGCCTAGTCCGACCCAGAACCGGGTCAATCTCAATCTTTGGTGACGAGCCGCCATTATTCTGTTGATCAGTACCCTTCTCCAAGTCAAAACCAGCGCCGCTATCAAACTTCCCACTGGTGCTTGTGGCAGTTTCACCAGAGAAAGTGGACACAAAGCCAGTTCTTTTGGCCCAAGATCGCAGGTCTCTAGGATTGTGGTCAGATTTCGGCACAAAAGGCTCAATCTTCGGCAGCATAGAGCCAAGCTTTAGCTTACTTTTACCTCTTTCTCTTCTCTGCTCGGACTTCCCCAACAAATCTGAGCTCGACCCAGGTTCCATTGCCGCTTTTTCTTAAATGAATAATCACTCTTTAGCTAGATAACCACCAACAGAACAGAATCCATAGTCCACACCATAAAAAGCAAAAAAAAAAAAGAAAAAGGAGAGAACTTTAAGAGTAGAAGCAAAGAAAAGATAGGAGTGGTAACGGAGATGTGTCACTCACTAGGATGGGGAAGGAATGATTCATACTTTTGCTTAGTGAATGATAGTGAACATAACATCAAACTATAATGGGAATTATTAAGTGGGAGAGTGAAGCTACTGAAGTCATGTTCTCACCTCTTCAACTGTCTCTCGCTGCCGCTAGCTAGTTGCTGTCAACACTCGGCAATGATAATTATTAAAATGACTACAATGCCCTCGGTTTTGGCCGTTGCAATAGACACAACACAAGTGGGAAAACCTTGTCAGGAAGTGAAAATTCATAACTGTAATAAGGATGATATTACATATAAAGGTGCCTCTTCAAATCCTGCGTCTCGGACTCTTACTAAAAAGTTATTTTATCCATAGTTTAGTGATGCCTAGGATTTCTTCGATTCTAAGTATGTCTATGCTGATAAGTGGCTGTAATGAGAAGCCTACGTGGCTTGGATCAATAACTAAAGTTGGAAATTATTTTTATATCAATTTAATTTATATAATAATTCGTAACTTACTTATTCATTGAATTATTAAATGATGGTTTAAATCAATTTTTTGAAAGGAGATAAGGGAGAAGTGGAAAGATGGGTTTGGACTTTTGGTAGCTTCTATGTCACTTTCAAAAGATAAGAAGGGCAAAGTAGTGTTTGGTAGGAAATATGCACCTTTGAAGTATATCCCCATTAGCTAATATAGGAAACTAATTGGATTACTATCTTTTAAACTTGATTCTATATATCATAAAAAGTTTAATCAAGATGTGACATAATTAAAATTGATGAATCAAAGTCAATTTGATCAAGTTTTAATTTAAATTTTATGGTTTTTGTTTATTTAATTTAAATTATTGGACTCAATGAGATTTAAAAATCGAGATAGAGTATGCAATCTTCAACTAAAATGAATCCTGGAAAAAGATAGAAATGTACAGCTTGGATGCTGGAAATCCAAGTAACCTTTGCTTTCTCCACCAAAGGTAAAAAGCTCAATAATGACTCCACCACTACCAGCAACCTATCAGTTCAATACCATTAGTTGGTAATTGATTTCCAAGAAGATTGCTTGAAAAGTTCAGTTCTTTAGCCTAATTATTTCAACCCCACTACTAATCAAATTATTATCCTTCAAGTTGAAGATTAGGGAAATCATTATATACACGAAATGACGCTTACAACCAGGAACATTGGATCCTTAGGACTCTGATCTTTAATTCCTTTGGAACTAGAACTAACGTCAAGTCTTCAAACCAGAAGTTTCACCGGGAAAAGAAGAAAAAGTACAGGCGATTTGAGTGAAGATCATACTACATTCATGACTTGTCAAGTAATCTATGTTTTAAAGAATCTTGAGGCCACTTACTGACCAGCAAAACACAGAATACATAAAACATGAAAAGGGATGCGAGAAAAGAAGCTGTAGTTTTCTTAATACCACAAAAGGGAAACTTGCTGCAGAACATGTACATAGACAAATGAAAAGAAAAAACAGTTCTCAAATGGCTGAAATACTCTCTGCTGTTTTATAATTGGCTGTAGGCATCTACATTGATCCAGAAAAGAAAAGCACTATCTGTTCAATATTAAACGAGAAACAAGAAGCTGTGGCTTCTACAAAGAAAACAATTACAAACAAAAAATGAATATGAACTTGCTCACAGATGTAGAGACAACGAAGGAACAATGGTTTACTTACATAGGTCCTGATTTGAAGTCATTGTACCTTTTATGCAGCGCTGGCTGCACACGGGAGAAGAATGAATGTCTCTGCTTCTTTGGCTTTACACCAAAAATAAATGAGTGCAAAGGAACATGAGACCGGCTCTCCGAGTGCTGTAACTGGACAGGTTGATAGCTCCTTTGTCCAGAAAGCTTGTATTCTTCGTTCACCTTTGCCAGAGTTCTATCAAGTTCAAGTTTGAGAGCTGTTACATGATCCAACCCTGCTTGCAATTCATCTGCTACCTTGTTATTCTCTTGTTTCATGTTTAAAACCTCACCTTGAAACTTTGCAGCTTGATGGGTTGTAAACTTAAAATCGTCATATTCAGCACTTTCCTTTAGAGCAGCTTTTATCTCCTCTTGAATGTCACAAAGGGATGAGAATCTACTCTGCAATTCATCTTTCAGCAATGCACTTTTCTCTAACCAGACTGTTAGTTCAGCTTGTATTTCTCTGAGGTGTTTGTATATTGGCTTTGCATCTGATTTGGTAAAATATCTTCCAGCACTACTCCCATCAAGCTTCTTTCGCTTATCATCAAGCTTTGATAGCTCAGACTGTAAATCTTTGATTTCAGTTCCAAATTTCTGTATCTGGTGATATGTAGTACTGAACCTTAACCAGAAATCCAAGTTTTCCTCTAAAACTTCGTCAATGTGTGACCTAAATCTTTGTTCAATCTCAGATGGACATTCTGGCAGGTTCATTAGAATTGCCTCAATATCGTCTTCCTCTTCTATTGTTGGTTCCTCAGATTCACAAGGCTCTCCAATGCCTGCTTGGAGAAGGCTGAGCTTCTGACGTAAGAACTGAATCTGCTCATCCTTCTTTGCATTAGCAGTCTTCAGTTCTCTTAACTGTAACGTGGTATTGAAGAGGCTATCTCCACTTCTCTGCTCTGCTTCGGCAAGCTTCTTCTTGGCTTCCTTGTAATTCCGAAGTACAGTTGTATACTCAGTCAGCAGAACTTTCTCTCTATTTTCCATACCATTCGTGAACAAATCCTTCCAGTCTGGTTCATCATCCTTCCTTTTTCTCTGAGCTTGAGTATCATCAACCTTTTCTTCTATTATGAGGTTGCCAGTGCTGGATTGGAATGGGCCAACACTTTCTCCATCACTTTTGCTGGTTCTTGGGTCCTCCATTTCTACCTCTTCCTCTTTTGTTCTGCTATCTGTAGTCTCTCTGAAATCAAGATCTTTTTGTTTGTCTTGCTCTCCAGGCAAACCAACTTCAACGGCATAGTTCTCTTCTTTCTGTAGAGAATCTGAAATCCTGACCTCGTGTGGTTCCTTAAAACTTTCTTCAGGAATTGCATCTTCCTGTTCTTGATATGTGTTTTCTGAAAATAAAAGGCACAATCAAATCACTAACGCAGTTACACACAAAAGATGAAAAGAAAAGAAGGTTAAATCTTTATCCACAATTTGTTTTGGTCCAACTAAATTTACCTAAAATATTGAGCTCTGCTTCTGGTGTCACATCCGCCAGTTCCTTTACGTCATTAGTAGCAGCTTCAGACTGTTGACATTCAAAATTAACTAAAGAATCTCCATATGTAATGGAAAATTCCTGGGATTCAAGCTCAACTTTAGCACCTCCTTGTCCTTTGGCATCCTGTTGGGATTCAAGTTGAGTTAAAGTGCCTAGAATCTTGGACTCTGCTTCTAGATTCACTCTCTCTGACTGATCCGAGTTGGCATTAGGAGCAACTACTTCTTCATGATTTCTGTTATCTTCTTGTGATTCAAACGCAGCTGGAGAACCTTCTTCTCTTTTAGAAGCTTCTTGTGATTCATAATTAATTGAAGAACCTTCTTGTCCTTTAGACTCTTCTTGGCATTGAAGTTGAACTACAGAACCTTCTTGTTGTTTGGACCCTTCTTGAGATTCAAATTCAACTAGAAATTCCTTTTCCATTTGCTTTGTTATTTCAAGCTCCTCATCCGGCTTCAAGTTATACATCTTACCAGAGAGATGATCTAGATTACAGTAAGCCTCGGTAAAATGTGTTTGAAGATTGTTATTCTGCTCTTCAACACTCTTGTTTAGGTCCTGAAGTCCAAGCAACTTTTCCTCCATTTCTCTCAACTTGATGCTCATCTCATTTTTGTCATTCATTAATGTTGTCTTGTCATCTTCCAAGGTTTGAATCTGAGATTGAAGCTTGTCTGTTTCCGATCTTAATCTCTGTGTAAGAGCTGTCTGTGATGAAATTGCAGATTCCAAACTAATAGCCTTGTTAACAAGCTCATCAATCTTCTCTGCAAGTTCTGTCACCGTAAGAGGAGAATTAAATCCAACATCAAAGTGCTCCTTAATCTTCTCCTGTAACATCTCCAAATCCTTTCTAGCTTGTGTACTAACGTTTGCTTCTTGATCTGAGCTTTTCAACTCTTCTACTACTTTCTCAGGTTCATCTTTGGCTTGTGGCTTCTCAGGGTCAATGACCTGACCATTTAAGAAGACATCCTTGAGAGACTTCAACTTCTCCCGTGCATGGCTAATTCTTTCCCGTTCTACTACTGCTTCTTTTGCAGATGTTGCTTGTTTCTCTTGCAATTGAGCCAGTGTCTCCTGGCAGGATTTCAAGGCTGCTGATGCCATCAAAGTTCGAGCTTCATCATCTTCAATGATAATGCCAGCACCAAATTCATCTTGCAAGGCACACACCTTCTCTTGCAATTCTCTTATTGCCTGTTCGATTTCCCAGTACTTAGCTACCCCACTCTCATAAGAACTCTTTACAAATTCTTTTTCCGTTTGCAGAGATAGAATTTCCTTCTGAAGCTTGTCAATCCGCTGAAGTCCCTCGGCTTTACTTAAACCAGACTTAAACACCTGAACTGATGGAGTTATTCCTTTCATTGACTTTCTAGGTTGCAGTTTCTTTGCAGCTGATGTGATGGTGCCTCTGAAATCTTTAGGAATCTTTGGGACCTTAGGTATGTTTCCTTTAGACATTTCTTGGGGTTTCTTTGATACTTTGGGTGAAGGTTCATCTTCATCTTCTTCCATTGCAAACTGAACTTGCTCTGGAAAAACGTAAGCAATGGTGTTGTTGGCATTTTGTAGCTCCGTTGAGATATGGTCATATCGTTCAGCTAAGGCTCTATAAGCACGATAAGATTCTTCCACAAAGCTTATCAACTCTGGCCTTTTTTTATAGTACATCTCTGCCCTTTTGGCAAAGGAGTCTCCATCCTCTTCTATGAGTTTGAGCATGTAGTGAACCTTTTCTTCCACATCTGCAATCGCCATCCATATTAGTTATATTCCAAAAGCAGTGAAACAAATAGAGCTTTTCTGGTACCAAAAACTCCCTACTTTATCCATTCTCACACATTCTTCAGTGATCCATAGATTATCTCCTTCTATTAAATCAATATCAATACATCATTAATACATCAACAATGCTGAACTTTTCTATTAAGAAGGAAAAAAAAAAACCCTTCATTTCTACCATTGTTGTGGCAAGCAAGATATGGAATAAAATTACAGAACGAAGAAGGTCATCTTTACAGGAAGCTTAATCCAGTCATATAGTTCAAAACCCTTATGTAACAGTAAGCACTGACCCAGAATAGGAAGGTTGAAATGATTGGATGGCAATAGAAGGTCATCTTTACAGGAAGCTTAATCCAGTCATATAGTTCAAAACCCTTATGTAATAGTAAGCACTGACCCAGAATAGGAAGGTTGAAATGATTGGATGGCACTGATCCAAGAAAGTTTGGATTATATTGGGTGGAAAAAAAACAGGTCTTTCTGACTTCTGGGATAGACTTATCTTGGAGCTGATGATTACACATGCTCATAGCTTAAAACTATAGGAAATTTTGGTTTACATTGGGCAAATATGGTAATGAGTTACCAAGCTATAGGAAATTTTGGTCTACATTGGGCAAATATGGTAATGAGTTACCAAGCTCAGTTATTCTGATCAAGATCTTCTCATATATGTCTTTACCAAAAACCAGAAAAGGGAAAACACCAAAAACGAAAAACAAACGAAAGAGGTGAATCTTACCTTGAAGGTTTTGCTCCAGCCATTTGGATTGCTTTGTTCTGATGTGGCTTGCCCACCACCATGAATAGGCATTGCTTGCAGCTCTCTGCAACATAATTTCTTTTTGCTGCTTAAACTTTCCTCCTCAACTGTTCTTCACCCTTAGCTGTTAGGAACATGAACGTCCAACTCCTTTTTGTGTTGACCAAGAAACATGCCACGCCCTCTGTTTCTTCAACATGGGAATACAAGACATGGAACCCAACACCCTTTTTTGGGATTAAGAAACAGAGAGAGAGATTGACAGAATATCAGGAACCCAAGTTGAAGAAAAAAGAAAAGAAAACTCTGACAAGAAACGTGCACAAAGAAAGGAATGTGGGCATGTGTTGTGATGTTACGTGTTAAAAAAAACACTAATTATAGGATCATGGATGAGAGCAATTGTCGCCTGGATCCACTGTTGGAAACTAATTTCTTTTACTCTCTGAACTTCTGTATCAAAATGAACACTACCCGAAGAAATTATCGCCAAAAAAGAATGGAACTTGCAATAGGTTCTTGTTCATGCCATGAGCAATAAGAACATCTCCCGATTCAATAAAAAGACCTTGACAGCTTTTAGTGTTGCTTTTTTTTTCGTACAGAGTGTGTAGGGACTAGCGAACCTTCTTCTTTAGCTTTCTTTTTGTAAAAATCAAGACTTTATTGTTAAAAAGTAATTGTTCATGTTCAAGCAATCAGGCAGCCTGTCACGGCGTTACCGCCCAAAAAGTTCATAAAGACGCTTTGTAGGGAGGGACTGATCCTCGGTCCAATGTTTTGGTCGCTTTGGCAAGTTAGATAGTCTTTAAACTCGTTTAAGGTCCAAACAACGTCGTTTTAGATATTAAAACCAAACATGCCTTCCATGCATATTAAGGAGTAGGGTTTGGAATCATAAAGTCAAGCCCCAAAATCATCACTTGACCCAAATTGGAGTCCAATTAGGTGATTTGAATTGGATCAACCCAATATCTAATTACGAGTAAGCGCAAACATAAATTTTGGTCAGACCGAACTTTGGATTTATTATGACCGAACTAGTTCTGCACATTGCTGCTAATACAAAGACAGCTAGTTAGTTCAGATCAATCACTATCTGCTAACAACACAACCACATGTGATCACCAGCAAGCATAAAACAAACTTCCTGTGGTCCATCTTCAGTCCAACCACCACAAACTCACCCCTCATTCACAGGAACTATCAACACATCTAGCCAACATCCTTCATATTCCTGGTTACTGATTTAGTTAGACAAAGCTTAACTCACAATCCATTCCCCTGGACAACGAGACTCATCACAAGTCACAATCCCTTTCCTGGATATGAGAAAACGAATCATTTCCACAATTCAAATCAAGAAACAGAAGCATGCTGAATGTCCACTGTGATTCTTAAAAGCAAACCTGCCGTACAAGTCTTCTTCCTGGTTCTGTGGTGAACCTTACAACCGAACTGATCTCCATGTAAAGTTATAGTAGTAGAACCAAAGAGAAAACTACTTAACAATATCTACACATTTTAAACATATTCACAAGATCATTATTTACAAAGAAGATCGTCTAGTAGATCAGCTTTCTATTCATAAGGTGTCCTTACTATCAAAACATGACTCCTGATGTTTTTCTGGTGCACACATCGGGCAAGCTTGAATTGTTTTCTGAACATGACGGCTTTGCCCTCAACCTGATGGATATTTATTCGTCCACACTTAAACCCGAGAAGTTGATTCGTATTCAGCATGCCTGTTCCTTTTTTTTTTTTTATTCATTGATTCTTTTCTTTCCCGTATTCTAACTCGGAACGAAGAACGATTCAGGCTAGAATCTTTCTGAATTGGCAGCCAGCTGAAGGACTCGAACCCTGAAGAGAAGAAAGCCACTCCATATAGTTCTTTCCCCCTGCTCACACCAAAGTTTAAAAGAATGACTCAGACAAGTATAGAGATTTAATGGCCACAGCAAAGGGTCGTATTCTCCGACAATGTAAGTGTAACAATATAACAACAGAATCCACCGTTCAACAACATTGCAAGGAGAGATTCTTGGTAAAGAAGAAGCTTCTATTAGCATTCCCAGATCACTAAAACTACACAGTTTTTAAGTTGTCAGAACACGTATCTGTCAGCTTTAAACTTGTAAAGGCCATATGCAGAAGCTCATTACAAACTGGTTACGAGGATAATTCAACCTAGTGATCTAATCAACTTAGTTGCTTACAACCACACACACCCGAATGAACAACAAGCCGAAAGGATTTTAATCATAGGGCATAATCTCTCCATGTACTTTAACCGTGATTTTCGCTATCAATTAGGATCTGAAAGGCCTTAAGAAAACGTGTTTTCGGGCATAAATTGTAAACTATAGCAGAATAACACTGTTAGTATGATTAGCTAACATTTGGAACTAATCATACAATGGTTGACCAAAATAATATTCCAAAAGGGTCATCACAATCATCACGGAACAGAGTCTCTGCGTCCTAAAGGTTAAAACTTTAAAACACAGTACGAATAATAAGAATCAAAACCAAATCAAAAGCAGGACAAAGATAGGAAGGAAAAGCCAATAAAATGAATATTACTCTCTTACCAGCATAAAAATCATTTGGTAAACTGTTGATGACAGTCAAAAGCTGGTTATTTGAAACCTCAACCAACTGTTTGCAACTTGGCCGGTAACAAGGAACCAGCACTGCAAAACCATCATCATCCTCATCATCATCGCTCTTGAATTCAGGTCCATGAGGCTCCACCCATCCTATGGACCAATCTGGGCCATCGGATTCTGATCCTGCGGGCAAGTAAACTTCACCATCTGATGACACTAAAACATCATCTCCATGTCTCTTATCAATTTTCCTTTGTTCCCTACTCTGCCATATCCTCTTCACCTTTTTGTGTTTTTTAGGAAATTTAACACAATCGGGCTCTCTCTGTCCAAAGCCCCAATCAGGAGAAGAATTTAAAGAGGACCCATTTGAGACAGACTCTATTTCCTTTTCACCCCACAACCACCTTGAAAACCGATTCATTTCTTGAATTGCAATTTGCAAAGTAGCTCCTAACTTTTGCAGCAGTTACTGGATTAGGAAGTGATCGATTATAATCAATGAATTATTTAAAAAATAGTTGAACTCCTCGTTAAATTCTGCAAACTCACCAAAATCACTCCCAACTTATGGAGAACAAAGAAAAAAAAGACCTTTTTTGTGAAAAACAGCTAAAGCAACATTAATGAAAACAAAAAGGCTTCTTTACAGATTTCTCAAAAAACAAATCACCCCACATAAACGTCCAAAAATGAATCAGTAGTTAAGGCATAAATAAAGTATCACTGAAACTCTTTTAGTTACTCAAAGCCACCATCAACAAGGAACTAAAAACCCATCAAAATAGAAATAAAACACAATAACAAATTGGGTATCAGATATTAAGAGAAATAATCCCAAAGGTCAAAACTTTTCTGTTGTTTCAAAGAGAATATCGACTGAAGCCCAAAAATTTTGCATCGCTAGTCCAAAAATCACGCGATTCAAGATCAAAGCAATCCCAATTCTTGCTTCCCCAAACCCCCGGAATATCCTTTTCGGAAAGGGTAACTGAGTTCCGTTGATCCCAAACGACCAAACAACCGTATTATCACAAACCCATGAGAAAAAGGCCAAAACTTTTCACCGGAAAATCGCAAAAATTAGTTTCAACGTCAAAACTTTGAACACAAGGAAAGAATCCTTCAGAAGAAGTGTATAAGACTCTCCCCTCTCTCTCCTCCTCCTCTCCTCCTCTCTTCCGACTTCCTCTCTCTACTGCGAAACAAACTGATAGAGCAGAGTCTTAAGTCTTCTTCTTCATCTGAAGAGCAGAGTCTTTGCGTCTTCATATACAAGTCTACATAGTTTAATATTATTTTTATCGATTTAGTTAATCTAGACAATTATTTGATCTGACGAGGCTGATCCGTCGGTTGATGTTCCTCGGGGACGTGTTACCGAGTTGACGAGAAGTTTACTTTTTCACTCAACTTATTATTTGTTTCAATCATGGATCATATCACAGTGATCATCGGCCGTTGATCTAGTGGAGCAGTGGACAGGAAGTACCGTCCAAAGAAGCTGATGGTTTTGCTGCATATCCAATCATTTGTTAGTGTGCGGTTCATGTTAGTGACACGTGTAAAATGGGTCAGCCTGTAGTTTATTTAACTGAAACTAATAGCAGTAGAGTAGTAATCGGATACAACTGGCTTTATCTTACTTAAATGTCATCCTTCTCTTGGTAGTTAAATAAACCCAAAGCTAAATCGTTGGATTGGATTGGATGAGTAAATTTGTACTTATCCGCATAAAAAAAAGACATTAGTCTTTTGTTTTGCGTGTGAGTGGAAGAAATTCAATTTCATTGGTTAAAGAATTATTAAATTAAGCAATTAATTTGATTTAAATAATTAATAGTAATCTCTTACGTAAAATGATTTATAAAATAAATGTTAACTCTACTAAAATCTTCACATTTAATGCTTTTCATAATTAATGATTTAAAAATTGTAACAGATATTAAATTAGTGAGACAATAAATTTAAAGTTTAAAAAGTTAAGCCAATATTAATTTTTTATAAAATGGATTAAAGATTAAATAAATTTTGAAAAATTTAAATAATATTAAAAGAGAATCTCTTTCATTTATAGTTTAATTAAAAGGTATGTTATTAAATATTAATTTATTTTATTTATAAAAATTGATTAATTTTTAAAAATTAATCAATTAATTAATAACCTAATCAATTTTTAACAAGAAAATTTATTAAAATAAATCGAAATAAAAAGTTGATTGGTTCAAAATTTTAATAGATGAATTGACTCAACCGGTTTATTTTTTTAATTATAAAAAATAATCAACTTACTCTAATGTAAAAATGAAATTTTAAAATATAATTATTTCGGAAAAATGTTAAATAATACAATATCTAATTAAATTGAATATATATTATATTGAAATATTTTGTTTATAGGAACGAGCGTGGTTGAATTATTATTCTTTATAGAAGCTTCGAGTGAAACATCAAAACATGTAATGAGCTTACTCTTGTCTGTTCGTAGAGAAACAAGGCCCCGGAAAATATCTCTCTGTTTTTTTGAAGTTTTTAATGTAGGAACTTCCAAAGTCTAGGGTCAAAAATGTCGGACCTCTCAATTTCTCCTTTTATGTTGCAGTGAACCTTCCTTTTGCGGCTTCCATGAATTTGCACGTTCTAATCTCATAAATAAAAATTCAGACAAGTTGGTGATGAGACCATTGGTCTCGTTAGTCAGTAGTCAACATAAAAAATTAGGTTAATTATAAAATTAATCTTAACCTTTATTTAATTTTAAAGTATTAATAAAAATTTAAAAAAAAATTAAATTATTCAACTTTCAATTTTAATTTTTAACAAAAATAATATTACTTTAAGTTTTGCATTAATGTAGATAAAGCGGGGAATATATCAGATTATTATTTACCATACGTATCGTTTGATATCAACCGGTACGAGACGATGTACATGTCATATTGCACTCACTAGAAAAACCATCCTTCAAAAGTTTAGGCCTTCGAGATATTTTAATTTAATATCAAATAATATTTAAGAGTAAGCTTATAAAATTAACATTCTTCCAAGTGGATGAATTACACTAATTATTTAATTAATTTCGAATATAGAAAAAAAATGCCAAGTGAATTAAAATTCTGTAGTAACACTAATTTTAGGAAATTTTCTAAACTGATATTATTTTAAATAATTTATTTCTTAAATTTAAAATTAAATGATATTATTTAAAAATATATACAAATTAATCTAACTAATTTCTAATATAGAAAATAGTGCCAAGTGAATTAGAATTCTATAATAACATTAATTTTAGGAATTTTTCTAAAATGGTATTATTTTAAATAATTAATTTCTTAAAATTAAAATGATATTATTTAAAAATATATACGAATTATTTGACACATTGGACCTCAAATTGAACTTTTATACTTGAATTTGACTTAAAATTAAGATGAATTGAACTTAGATTCATAAAATTTGAACCAAACAGGACCTCAAATTGATCCTTTATACTTAAATCTGACCTAAAATTTAGATTAATTGAACTTAGACTCATAAAATTTGGATCAAACTGAATCTAATGAGTCTGACCCTCCTGATTGAAATGGCAGCTAAAGTATAAAGATTGAAAAACAAAAAGAGAATAGTAAAAAAATTATGATATAGGCTCCACTTGTCGTAGAAAGGCGACAATAAAAACCCAGAGATAGTGGAGGGTAAGGTAATGCAACGCCAACTTGCACTGGGCGTGAGGTTAGCTTGTTCAACTTTCCATCCTCCGTCCACCTGCATGTGCCAGGAACAAGCTAAAAGCCAAAGTCTGTATCTCACTAATTGCTTCATGCTTCAGCAAAAGATTGATTCCTGCGGCTGCCAATGGCCCATTGATGATTTGTGTTTTCTTTTCAAATATGTCATTGTCGATTGGTGAATCGGAGGAGAAATGGGTTGATCTGTCTTTCCCTTTGTCGTGAAAAATGAAAAACTCAAAGCCAACGAGGAAGACAATATCAACGGGTATGGAATTATCAATCCTTAGGAAGGATGCGGTTGGTAGAGAACTAGGTCAAATTCATACCACTCAAAATTTGATCAGGCTCGGGCATTAAATTTTGAATAATTTAATATCTATAATTAACAAAATAATATCTTTTAACATGTATTTATTATAAACATTTAATATGTAATCCTTACTTATCCTAATTATTTTCCATTTACTTGCCTTATTTTTTATTTGTATACTTATTTATTTATTATTTTTACCTTATTTTTTATTTATTATATTTTTATTTCATTACTATTATTATCTTTTTATTTCTATTTTATATTTATTGTATTTTAATTATTATTATTTTATCATTTTAATTTGTATACTTTTTAATGTAAACTTTTTTTTTTAAAACGGAGGAACCCGCAATTACTATATTTTGGATGCGCATTAAGTAAATCTCCAAATTGACACAATACCCTGCAAATCCCGTCGACCGAATACTCTGTACTAGACAAACCATGTACAACAAGCTCGATCGAGAGAGTGTAAGTAGGGAGATTCGAATATAAGACCTTTTGACCTTATGTCCCCTACTTCACCAACTTGACCACTCCTTTAAAGAACATAAACTCTCTATCGCGTATTATTGGATCTTTTTGAGTATAATCAAAACTTTTATTAATTTGTTATTGTTGATGTAAAATGAAACCATTGGAATTAATTATTCAATTAATTGATTAAAATGGTTTTATTTATTAAGTATGATTCAAATAATATTATTTTACTTTATTCAAATTAATTTTTTATCCAATTTTAACTTGAAATTTAATCAACTAAAATTTAATCCCTTGATTTTAATAAAAAATTAAAAATAATTAATAAAATATTTTTATAATAAAAATAAAATTAACACGGAGTTAGTTGTTGAATTGACCTAATCAAATCATAAGATAACATTGAACACGGTTATCATTATATGTGTATGGGCGGCTTTGACGATGATAATTTGTTTTAAAACTAGTTTATCTTTATTATCTCTTTGGTTATTCCACTTTTAATCTATCAAAAGACACAATTACGGTCTGCATTTATCTCATCAATTTGAATTTCATTTAAAAATTAATTATATTTAATTAATGATTTAATTCTAACAATCATATGTGGATTACATGATTGGTACCTGAGAATGATGTATCTTTTTCCGTGTTCTCCGGCGAAAATGGACGCTCCAATCTGGCAGGATCAGACTTTGGAATCACAAGTTCTCTATCCATCCCATTTGGGTAACAGCTCACCTCTGCCATCAGATCCCGACCACTATAGCAGAAAAAGATCTTATAGTCATCATGGCTATATTTTATCACTAGATGACGGAATCATGTTTTGCACATACCTTTTGATTTTTTTTTTGTTAAGTTTAAAATTTAAATAATCCAATGAATCAAGTTTATATTTTTGAAAAATATAAAAAATTTAATATCTAGTTTATATTGGAGTTTAAAATAAATATCACTTTTTAAGTTGAACATATAACTAATACATTTAAAATTTCTTAATTGCACTAAGCTTTACTTAATCCAATTAATTAAGTTAGTAAAAAGTTAATTTTTTTTTGTATACGCAGTGGAAACCGGACCGGGCCGTTGGGGAGTGAATATCCAGACGGACAACCGAAAAATTAATAATCCGGGCTAAACCTGCTCTGATATCATGTTAAGTGACCATTTCACCACAATAGCTTAAGCTGTTGTGTGAAGCCAACTTAATTAATTTTATATATTCACTAACAGTTTCTACTGCTTGAATCCATAACCTTCTAGTCACAAAAGAATAATCTACCCATCTGCTTTAGGCTCGCTTTCTTAATATATGTATATTTTTTATTTATTTAAATGTTAATTTAACAAATAAGGTTGAATTCTAAAAAATTCAAATCCATTTATTGGATTTATTAAAAAATGTTGACTTACTCCACTGTGATCCTTACAGCCTATATGACAATAATTACATTGAGAAATTACACACGTGGTTATAATCGTGTTCATCGTTATCTTATAAAATCAAATTATAAGATAACAACGAACATGGTTATATCATATGTCTACGGGTATGGGCGGCTATGACGATAAAGATTCGTTATTAAACTTATCTTTCCTTTGCTTTATTAACTCCTTGATTGTTCCTGTTTTCGTCATCCTTAATCCATCAAAACTTATATTTGATCACGACTTCACGACGGAGACTATGTAGGAGACCATTGGGTAGGGTTTGCCCATTTGGAATTAAAGACGGTAACTTTATAAATTAATTAATTTTTAATTAAACATTAATTCTTTAATAATAGATGATGATTTTTTAATCACATTTTAAAATTTTCAATTTTATTCGATTTTTAATTATAAATCTTACCGGTTTAACTTTAGTATAGTTTTTAAAATATTGATTCCAACTTATTTTATAAATATGATTTGGATTTATTTTATAAATTTGAATTAATTTTCCATTTTAGCTCATATTCAAATAAATTTGGATTAGATAAAGCTTGTTTAAAAATTTATTGATCAAGTTTGATAAGAAAATGACTAGTTATTGGTCACCACATTGATTGAAGTATCAAGCCATAGAAGTTCTACAGATGTTTGTTAGCACATGCAGATCAGATTGGTGGGATTAATGATTTTATTATAATAATCACATGTCGGTTATATGGTTGGTACATGAAAATGATCTCTCTCTAACAAAAATGGCTGCTCCAATCTTGCAGGATCAGGTTTGGAAAATTGCACTACAATTTTGTTACCTAGCAGGTTATCTATCCATCCCATTTAAACTCGAATAGTTAACTTTTGATTAATCTTTTTTGATGTGATGATAAATAATTTGAATTTTAAATAATCTTATGGATAGAATTTCCAATAACCAATATTATGAATATTTTTTATTTGATAAATGATTAAAATATTGTCTCTATGTCTTACATATTTTTGAAAATTTAATAAATTTTTATTAACTTTAAGGAGTTTGATTTATAAATAATCTTATGAATTAAGTCTACATTAGAAAATAAATATGAAAATTTTAATGTAGATAATGAATTATATCTGATTTTAAAAATAAATATCACTTTTTTAAATAAATATATAGACCTAATCCAATTTATTAGGGTAATAAAAAAGTGAGGTTTAATTATCCTCCATATCAAATTTTAGATATAAAAAAGTTCAACATAATATTAAATTCAGAATTAATTATGTATATAATCTTTTATAGAAAAATTTAAATTTTAGTTCAATCTAAACGTTTAAAACTTCGAATTCACTTATTTGAATTTAGTTGGATTTAAGTTTGGACGTGACCTAACTCAATCTCATATTTACATAACAATAATAATAATAAAAATAACAACAGCAATAACAACAACTCAATGAAAATCTTGTTGATATGCGAGTTTGGAGAATTTTAGTATTATGCATTTTTACTCCTAATTGGTAGAGAGATTTTTTTTTGGTATACCATATGAAAAAATATATGTGCATATACATATTAAAATAATTTTTATTAAAAAATAGAAATAGAAATACACAATAATAATAATAATAATAATAATAATAAGTAATGCTTTATTAATTTGTAATTTAATTGAAGTTAGATATTAAAATTTACCAATGGAAACAACTTTGGGCCCAGATGAGCCTGTACTGCTTTGCATACCGTGACCCAACTACCGTGCCAACGGCTAATTGGATTTCTAAAGCAATCCCTTTTGTACAGTTAACGCAGCTTAGGTTGCCATCCAACAATTTCAAATCCAAATAATCCCTCGTCCCCAACGGCTATCTTTCACAAGCCACTTTCTCAAATCAATTTTCGCTTATTCTCTCTGTTCTTTTCTTGTTGAATCTGAAGGGATTTGTGCGAATTGCAGATGGCAAAGATTTGATCTTTTTAACAGGTACGTTTCCGGGTCGCTCTTCTTTCGTCATGTTGTTGTTTGGTTGCCGAGAAAATGCATGCAAAGAAACCAAGAGAAAAGGGAAGAAAATTTTGAAAATCTTCTCAAACACTCAGTTGGAGAACTCTTCTTTTGTTTTGTAATACTTTCATGTTAATTAAACACTAAGGAAGTTATTAGTTACTGTAATGACAAACGCCGCGGCCGCTGTAAAATTTAGGAAAAGTTTCTTCATACTATGAAGTTCTTTTTCTTTTGCTTTCAACTGCTTTCATGGATTTTGTTGTTTCGCTAATTACTTTGAATATCTTAGTTTTCTAGGGCTTTACTTACTTTTTATTTTCTACTTCTGATATTGCTTGTCTGTTTAGTCTAAGGTTTTATTGGTTAAGAAAAATTAGGCTCAAGAACCATAGTTTGACGCGAGATTCTCAAGATAAGAATGCAGTTGCAAATACTTTTAAGTTTACAAGATTGTAATGGTCATCCTGAAATTTTCCCCAGTTGATTTAGGTGGTTTTGTTCAAGTTCCATTCTTGCATGAAATTTTTCACAAGGCTCTTCTTCATCACAAAGATGAAATTCTCAATCAGTTATATACATCAGAAACGAAAGCCGCATTTTCCATGGAGCATAAGAACATTTTCAATTTTGTATTATCTTAGAAAATTCTTTGTTTAAAGTTGATGCTGCATTTTAAGTTTTGAGTTACCATAATATGCCACAATGTTGGTTTTGATGATCATTTTACATTGCAAACAGGTGTTCTTTCGTCAGTTTACACTCAGAAGTAACGAAATGGAGAGGATCTGTGAAGAGTTAGACGAGGCTAAACTCGAGATAGAGAGGCTCAAGGCACACCTGAAAGGCAAAGCAGATTTATCTGAAAACTTGAGGAAAGCTTGTAACGAACAACTCATCAAGTTAGAAGAAGCGACTTCGAAAATTGACAAGCAGTCCCAAGAAATTAATGAAAAGGCGGAGGAAATCTTTGTGTTGAAGCAAAAATGTGAGGATGTCCAGTTCAGATTGAATGAAAAAGAGTCCACAATTAGGTGTCTGAGCTCTGCAACTGATAAGCTTAGGGTTGATTGTGAGGAGAACTGCAGAAAATGGGAGGAGGAAAAAAGAGGATTGGTGCTGGCTTTGGATGATGCGAATGAGAAAAGCATTGATCAAGAGCAAAAGATCAATGTGCTTATGGCAGAGACTGAAGGTCTAAAAGGACTTTTGTCGGCTTCTCAAAAGAAGTGTTCAGAAGCAGAAAAGAAAGCAAGAGCACACAAAGAACTGAGAGAAAGAGATGACATGCTTCTCAAGTTAGAGGAAGAGAGCAGGAAGGTTGAGGATAAGCTAAAATGGAAGAAAGAGCAATTTAAACATCTAGAAGAAGCACATGAAAAGCTACGTGAACAGTTCAGACAAAGCAAGAAAGAATGGGAGCGTGAAAAGTCTACATTGATTGATGAGGTTTGTTCACTGCAGACAAGCTTGGATTCCCAGACCAGAATTTCAGAAGACCTTGGTAACCGGTTGAAAATGTGCAACCAAGCCCTAGCTCATGAAGAAACTAGGAGGAAATATCTGGAAGTGGAATTTTCTGAATTTAAAGCACGTTTTGAGAATGTTTTAACCGAGTGTGAGCAAGCCAAGTCACAAATTGAATGCTTGACCGCTCAGAGAGACAAAGAAATTGCAGCTCTGAGACATGCATTAGCCACAAAGGAGACGTTTTACAGAGAAAATGAATACCGAGTTGGAAAGCTAGAGCAGGAGAATCAAGAACTACTTGCAAGCATTAGAGAACTCCAGGAAACTGGGATTCAGGAAGTGGGGAACTCTTCTTCTATTGCAAAACTTCGAAACAAGCTTAAACGTGTGGAGCAGATGCACAGAGATTGTTCTGCAAATCTTAAAGCTAAAGACGCTGAGTGGAGCTCACAACTGGAAAAGTTAACCGTAGAACTAAATCATTACAGATCTAAACTAGAGCTTAAAGAAGAAGAAGTGGAAGGGCTCAAAATGGAAGTGGAGAACTGTCATTCTGAGATAGTGCAGTTGAAGCTGCAGAATGAGGAGGCTTCTGTAATGTCATTGGTGTTGAAATCTGGAATAGCCGAGTCCCATTTAAATCTTAGAGAAGTCGAGACTAAGAACAGTCTCTCCGACAAGGAAAAAGATGAAAGTATCTCTCTCTTGATGAAGCAGCTGGAAATGAAGAATATTGCTCTGGCTAAAGCACAGACATGTGCCGATGATGAACGTCATAAAGCTGCATCTTTATTAAAGAGAATTGAGTCCTTGATTCTCATTGAAGAGCAGCAAATCCTACTTCAGAAGGAGCTTGAAAGGTACAAGGACATGGTTAAGGAATCATCCAGCTATCAAGTTCGGTTCAAGGAACAGTCTTTGCAAACGGCAACTGACTTGAAAGAAAAACTTCAAGCTGCTTGCGATGCCCTAGACATGGCTAATTCAGAGTTGGCTAAAGAACAAGAGAAGGTTATATCTTTGTCAAGGAGGATCGAGTCCTTGAGTTCCATTGAAGAGAAGCAGCTCCTGATGCAAGGAGAGCTTGAGAGCTGTAGAAAAATGATCGAGGAATCATCAAAGCATCAACTTTACTTGGAAGAGCGAGCTTTGCAAATTGAGAATGAGTCAAAGGAGAAACTTAGAGAAGTATATGATGCGTTAACCTTAGCTAATTCCGAGTTGTCTCAACAACATGATAAATCATCCTCTTTATCTAAGAGGGTTGAGTCCCTGGATATGATTGAAGAACAAAGGCTATTGCTGCAGAAAGAGCTACACAACTACAAGAAAATGCTTGAAGAATCATCTAAAAACCAACTTCTCTTACAGAAGAAGGCTCTGCAAACAGAAACAGAATTGAAGGAGAAGCTTAAAAAAGCTTGTGATGCATTGGAAACAGCAAAATCTGAACTGGATAAAGAACGGGAAACGGCAGCTTCTTATTTGATCAGGGTTGAGAATTCTAGTATTATCGAACAGGAGCAGCTCGAGATGCAGAAAGAACTCGACATGTGTAGGGAAATGCTTGAGGAATCATACAAGTGCCAAGTTCGCTTGGAAGAGGAAGCATTGCTGAGAGAAAATAACTCTAAACGGGAAATTCAGGAATTGCACAAGGCTTTAGACAATCTCAACTCCGATTTGGCAGCCAAAGTTTGTGAAGAGCATGCATTTGAATTTGAATTGTGGATATGGAAATCTATAGCTGAACGCTTTAAAGATGACCTTGAAGAAAGTCAGTCACTTCGTAAAGAATTAGAAGCTTCTCTTATTGCACAAGTAGAAGTTGGAGAAACATTCAAGCTGGAGAGGGATAATCTTTCCCGTATGTTAGAAACACAGGACATCGGAATAGATAATCTGCAGCGACAGGTCTCATTATATCAGGAAGAACTTAAAACAAGAGAGTCAGAGAAGGAGAGCTTTCTGCAAATGATGATAGAGAAGGACAAATCGTTAGAGGATCTTCAGAAGGAGATCGAGTGGCTAGAACAAGAGTCATTGAGAAGAGAAATTGAAGGTTTAATTTCCTTTCAAACAGGAGCAGAAAGAACATTTGAGCTCGAAAAGGAGAAACTAATCCAGCTTATTGAAAAGAGAGACCAAAGAATAGACGAACTCTTGCAGCTTGAGCTCACTGGGGAGCAGGCGCAGATCAGTTTGCTCCAGGAGAACTTGGAGAAGATTGTGGCTGCTGAGATTCTGACACAACTAGAAATTGAGGAGAAGAAGTTGATGATTAAGGAGCTGGAGGGTGATGTCCACTCTCTACAGCAGAAACTCGAACTTCAAGGAAGATCCCTGTCTCAATCAGAACAACAAGCATTACAGATTGAAACTGAACTAGTTGCAAAACAGATAGAAATGAAGAGCTTGATCAATGTAATGGAGGCAAAGCTGAGATCTTCAGAAGCTTTAGTTGATGAGCTTGAGGCCGAGAAAGCATCTTTAGTTGGAGATGTGAGGAAATTGTCATCAGAGAATGAGAACTTGTTGGGTTTTGTTGCTGGAATAGGTGACAGCATCAGTCAGATCTCTGAAGAAGACAAGCTACTGATGGGAATCCTGGAAAAGATTGTGCATTCTCCTGGAAACATGAATCCTTACACCATTTCATCTTCTGCAAAGAGTGTTCAGGCGATTTCCAAAGAGAGATCACCATTCAGAGAACTCAACTAGTTGCCACAAAGTACAAGGGGTCTAGTTGCTATTTAGACTAACTTAACACAGGTTCTTCCTGATTTCATCGCGATTCCACACCATTTTTTAAGCATGGTTTTGCAGCTTCTTTGTATATTATGCGTGTACAAGCATTGTACTGATTGGATTGTTACAATTTGCCATTAGTACATATCTCCTTTTTTATTCTTTTGCGCACCCATTATATTTGTACTTCTAAATTTTGCATTTTATCGGTTTAAATCGTGATTCGAGATAATCTTTTAATTTTGAGTTACCTTTTAATCTCGTGTTTAATTTAAAATTTAATCTATTAATTTTAAGCTAATTTTAATCTTTATTATTATACATTTTCTCTAATTAGACATTTTAACTAGACCTTAACTTTTTTATTAAATTTAATTATAAGTAGTTTATAATAACAACTCAGCAAAATTATCACCGAAATGTAAAATTTGAAGAGGCCGGTAATATACAACTTTATCCCTAACTAATAGTAAAGTTATTTCCGAGAGTAGTTTATAATAAATTATAATAATTATTTCAACTATATGCAATTCATTCTTTTTCTAAATAATGTTCTTATATTGTATTTACTATTTATAAACACAAATCGAAATTATTTTTAATATTTAAAATTTAAATTCTATTGAAATTCAAGTTTTTAATTAAATTTTGGGTTAAGATGTTGATTGGCACGTCTGATCCAGTCTGGAGACCCAAGCTTTTTTCATTTAGACCCGAGTTCGGCCCGACAAGACTTGGTCTAGTCTGGATGTTAAATATCCAATATCAAAACGACATTACAGATTTGTCGTTGGGAGCACAGGGAGATCCGTTGGACTGTTCTCGCCTGTGACGTGGCAATCCTACGTGGCAATATCACGACCGAAAGCATTCAAAACGCACCGTACGAGTCCCCAAAGTGTAGAAATCAACGCAGCCACCAGGAAACGTTCGAAGCCTGAAATTCTGCGTTTATACTTTTCCGAGTCCTCCCTGTAACTTTGTGCGCTTTTCTGTTTACTATTCAGTTCGATTTTGAATATAAGTGAGTATGAAGTACAGATTTTTCTTTTTAATTTCAAATTTTCCGATACTATTTGCACCCCTACGTGTTAATTTATGGTAGTTCTTTGATTTTCCCTAGGCTATTTTTGTTTGATTCCATTTGATTTCACTGGAAACTTTTGTTTCTTTGCATGCTCAGGGTTTCGGTTCTGGGTGGGGAAAGTTTCTATCTTTTCGATTTGTGAACTTGATTGATTGAGGATGTTTCTGGGCTTTGAGCTTACTAGAGAAAGTTGTTTCCTTTCTGAGCTTGTCAATTAGAATGTTGAAGAAAATTAGATGTGGTTAGATGGTGTTGTGGAGATTTGATTCTGATAATATGATTCTTAATCATTAGATAATCGCAGTTTTCTTTCTGTAAAGGTTTGGGGTCTTAATGAGTATGAGAAGTCTTTGGATAATCAGGGGTGAATTCTCCTTCATTAATTTGAAGTGCTGATGATGCTTTTCTGTTTTTGTGTTTTTCTTTTTCTCCAAGGCCTTGTTTTTCTTATGCATTGCTTTCCTTTAATGTTGTTTAATTGATAGATGAATTAATGTGCCTTCTGATATTAAGGTTTTAATTATTTTGATTAGCTTTATTATACTGTTGGCTGGATGTCATGCTTTTCTGTTTTAGTTCTGATTCAATTACCTAAATCTTGTTTCCAGGATTCAGGAATCCGAATTGTCTAACTGCAATTTGGTCTTTTTGTCAACATCTGCTTTTCAACCTTATCAATTGCGGCTTAAATTATGTTTTGATCTGAATCCACTGGTGGGCATCAATCTGGAAATGGCTCTTAGTGGTTCCTTGCAATTGTCCCATGATTTGGGACTTTGCAAGAACCATGACGTGAAACTTTGGGGCAACCACAGATGCAACAGAAATTTTATGGTACTACTTTTTTTTTCCGTTTCACTTCCTTTTATGAGACCTTTCACTTTTCAGTGTCTTTTGCTTTTCCTTTTTGGTTGAATCCTGAAGTGCTATGTTTGTCTTCAGAGTGTAATGAGAATGGGCAAGTTGCCTTTACTGAGTACCAGACTCTCGTCACACTGTGCGGTAATTATTTTAGTTTGCATTTGGATTTAACTCTTCTTTTGGTGGAAATGTGTTTATATCATGAATTCATTGTATGTTACATTAACCTAAATGTTCATGTAAACATGTGTTTTGTCCACAGATTACATTTTCATTTTGTACTGTTTATTCTCTTGCTTTCCTCCAGAATCTTTCGACTTATGTATAATATTCCCAGAAAAAGTCTTTTCTTTAATTTTTTTTCACCATACCTTTTTTCAGAATTTCTTTAAGTATATTGCTTTCCGTGTTTTTATTTTGTCGCTAGTTTTAGAAGGGGTCTATAATGTAACTGAGTTTTAGTTAAATATGTGTTGACCAACCATTATGAATTCTTAGTAAGTGCTGTGATTGTTCGGTCAACAAGATGCTACAATTTAAACTAAAGCTTCTTGTCACTAGTTTTTTAGCACTAGCCAAACTTGTTTTTTCAATTCAACCTTTTATGTTGTTACTGCTATTTTGCTGGTCTTTTAAGTTGCAGGCTCTGTTGTTGCTGCTATTTTCACCTCAATCTTAACTTGTTTATTTAATTCAACCTTTAACATCTATGTACATAAGAAGTTTGAAATTGCCTTTACTGGTCTTTAAGAAGTTTACTTCTACTATTTAACCAATCACGTGCCCTTTGACAATATACCTTTGCTTTCAGTTTCGCCAGCAGGACTCTTGGCATGTTCGTCCATCCAGAAATTCATACAAACCAATACATTTTTTACAAACTAGTAGCGACAATTTTAGATGTCATTCTTTACTAGTACCAGGCGGAGCACCTGATCTTCCGAGCGTGAAGGCTGCTTCAGGGACATTGACTAGGTATTTTCATGTGATACCACTGACAGATATATGTCTTGAACATTGATATTTGCAGTTTGAATTTGTATTTGATTATGTGACATTCTATTTTATTAGATGCTTGCATCCTTTATTTGTTTCAAGGTTTAGGTGAATTCTCTTCAAGTATATTATTTTTGTCTTGTTGACAACATCATTAGTGGCAGACTGCAATTATGGCGATTTTATGTTGTTGGTCTTCAGGTGGCTAACATTCTCTATGAAGCTGCGGTGTATGATATACTGACGTGCCTTTCAATTCATTATTTCGAACTCATGCACTGTGCTCTTTATATTTGGAAGGACAATAACAGTAATAGTTGCAGGTCATATAATGTTCTACATGGCAGCCCTCTGATATTGAAAGTAGCTCCGGCAGTTGTTGTTATTATCTTTGCAATATGGGGTCTTGGGCCGCTAATGCGTCACGGTAGAAACCTGCTATTTCATGTATGTGTGTGGGTTCTGATCATTATTTGAGCATTGTGTTGGCTTGCCACAGTTGTGTAATTCTGTAATGTTTACTTTATTCGGCAGAAAAATGATAATAGCTGGAAAAAGAGTGACACACACTATGTTATGAGCTCTTATTTGCAACCTTTGCTGCTGTGGGTTGGCACAACACTCATCTGCAGGTATAAGCATTGAGATTTTATTAAGTTGCAGAAGGAATACTAGACATCAACAACCATAAATTCATAAATTGTATCCATTCGCAGAGCACTGAATCCTGTAGTTATGCCGACAGAAGCTAGCCAGCTTGTTAAGCAGAGACTTCTGAATTTTGTGAGATCATTGTCGACTGTGCTGACTTTTGCCTATTGTTTATCAAGGTGACTGCTTTTCCTAATCCTCCAAGTTAGAGTTATCAGGGTTAATTGTTTAACAGCCACTGAACATGGAGAATGTTATGATGCAGTGTGATTCAAAAAGGTCAAAAGTTCTTCCTGGATTCTAAGGAGCCCAACAATGATACAAGAAATGTACGTGTTGTGTTGTTGCATGTATAACTTAAATATTGTAGCAAGTCATGTATTTCTATCCAGGAGTCTTGGTTTCCCATGTGCTCATATTAACTTTGCTCAAAGTTAAGTTTTAACTCATTGTTCTTTAATTTCCACAAAAAAAAAGTTTTAACTCATTTGTTTGCCATTGGATGCCCACACTAAATTTTGAAGTCCACTGTCACTTCTTTCAATCTGCTGCTGATGTTGTCCAACGAACAGTCAATGGAATGCAAACAGTCTGAACTGCTTTGCTCAATTTAGAAGACATTGAAAAATTGATCAGATTATCATCAGTACTCATGGCTTGCATGAGTCTTGTTCACAGGCAGACTGGTGTTCTTAAATGTGCATCAAGAGTTTGAACATTTTCTTCTTATTACCATCTTAGGAGATAATATTAACATCTGAATATCATTTTGACTAACCACCACCTCACCAACTTAGAATGTGAATTAAAAAGATGTTCACTCTGGCAACTTAGAATGTGAATTAAAAAGATGTTCACTCTGGCATGTTACTTCTATTTTTCTATTTGTCTTGGTTAAAAGCCTATTGTGCAAAATCAAATCTTTGATGGGTTTTTATGAATTTCTTTTTGGGCAGATGGGTTTACAGTTTGCCGGGAAAGCTGTATACTCTGCAGTATGGGTTGCAGCTTTTGCACTGTTTATGGAGCTACTGGGTTTCTCTACACAGAAATGGCTAACAGCTGGAGGTCTTGGGACAGTATTGCTTACTCTTGCTGGCCGTGAGGTGAATTCCAGGACCATGTCATATTGATTCATCCACACTTGTAACTTATGTGGACCGGATTGTAATATTTTTTTCAGCCTCTAGGCCAATCTTTTCATTCCATTTTAATTAATTGTAGTTTACTCATTTCTTCTAACATCTACGATGTAGTTCTCATTTTTAAACAGCTTGACATATGTTTTGTTCACTTTTTCAGATATTCACGAATTTCCTCTCAAGTGCGATGATTCATGCAACTCGCCCTTTTGTTGTCAATGAGTGGATTCAAACCAAAATTGAAGGCTACGAAGTCTCTGGTACTGTTGAGGTTTGTATTTGAAAACGCATCTGATGTTTGAAGAAACTGGGAGGATAGAGCTCTGTAAAGATGATACCTGTACAGTTGAAACATGATGTTTTTTTAATTGTAATATGTGTCTGGCTGAGCAAGGACCTTATGAAGTGCTAGGGGATGAATGAATAAGATAAATGCATTTTTATCACTAAGATGCATATTTCTTTTTATTGGTGGCATGGTTGAAACGACCTCCTTATTCAAATTGTTCCAATCCTCTGCAGCGTGTAGGTTGGTGGTCACCAACAATTATAAGAGCAGAAGATCGTGAGGCAGTCCATATTCCAAACCACAAGTTCACAGTGAATGTAGTAAGAAATCTCAGTCAAAAAACTCATTGGCGTATTAAGACTCATCTAGCCATTAGTCACTTGGATGTGAATAAGATCAATGTGAGTTGTTTATTTTGTCATCCATTCAACCACTACGACATGTTTCTCAAGTTGTTGAGGTGTGCTTCATGATGTAATATGAGCGCTACTCTGTGCACAGAATATTGTGGCTGATATGCGCAAGGTCCTTGCGAAGAATCCACAAGTTGAGCAGCAGAGATTGCATAGAAGAGTATTTTTGGAGAATGTCAATCAAGAAAATCAGGCCCTTGTGGTTTGTGCATCTTCTATCATATCAATTCTACATTCTTTTTATCAATTCTACATTCTTTTTTTCTAACCTCAACTGAATACTCTTTCATTGCATTTTCCATATTTGTTTCCCACCCTGGAAAATGAAAAGAGTAAGTGGTGTTTTTCATAGCCTTACATTATTAAAAAAAAGACTATTGATGCTAAACTGGTAGTTGTATTGATAACTAGGGAGTTGTTTGGTTCTACTTCTGTTGTTTGATTCTACTTCTATTTTTTTATTGTAGTTTTTAATTTTAATTTTCGTTTTCTGTTTTTTGATTTTATTTATTTTTTAAATAAAAACAAAATCCTGTTTAGTTGATAATGTCAATGCAGTTATATTTTTATTACTGATAATAATTACATATTAGATAAAACTTAAAAGATGAATTATTTTTAATTAATTAAATTTATTTTAATCTCTTATATAATTTTTATTAATAAATTATTAGTAAAAGTTATTTTATTTTATTAAAATAAATAATTAAAATTTATTTATAAAATAAAATTTATTTTAAATATATTTGAGTTATTAAATCAAAGTTTTATTTGAAATATTTTGAAGATATTTTTAATGTAATTATATTTATTAATAATTATTAAGTTAATTTTATGTAATTTAATCAAAAAATTTAAATAAATTATTAAATTAAATTAAATTATTTATTATTCATTATTTTTATTAATAATAAATAAATTAAATAATTTAGTAATATATATTTAATTGATTCTAAATCATATTATGAAAAAAACAAAAACAAAAAAAAACAAAATTTACCTTTTATGGTTTTCATAAATTTTGAAAACAGGAAGAAATTAAAACCAAATAAAAATAAAAATAACTGATTTTTTTACAAAATTTAAAAATAAAAATAAAAAACTAAAAACATAAATGGAAACAATCAGACTTTAGATTTTCTTGAATTATTTTTGAAGTGCTGTTAAATGACTTATATGAGACACTATTAT
>JAOTAX010000198.1:3263698-3282389 GCA_025629825.1 Erythroxylum guanchezii | reverse complement strand
GAGGGAGAGAGACTAAAAGTGAAGGATGAGGAGAGGAGGGGGCGAAGAGGATTCAGGGAGGGATGTTATCGAGAGAGATAGAAAGTAGGAGGAGGGAAGAAGGGGATCAGGGAGGAGGTGAGGAGGGAGCTACCTATGTTTTGTGTATACATGTTTCATGCATACAATTTTATATGTTTAAGGATCTATATTGGACGTTTTTTCTTTTATCTTAAGTATTCCCTTCTGCTGGTAACCGTACAACTTCATATAGGATTTTTTAAGACAGAAACTTGTCTAATAGAGCTATGCACAGTGCGTATATCATTTTATTGACTATCCTATTCAAAGCTTTATAATGCAAAAGTGCAGAATTTAATAAGTTCTTTAGAAAATATATTTTAAAACCAATACTTCCAGTATTAACTCATATATATGCAAGATACATTCTTCTTTCATGCATAAATGTGATGATTAGATACAAGAGACGGCCTTGGTGTTAAATTCTCCTGCTTGTTATGCTTTGTAAATGGGTAATTAACAGTTTTCAGAAGACGAACGCATTATTTACACAAATGAGTCGATAATTATGTTGTGAATTTCTATCCTTTTGTATCTAGGCAATGAATGTGTGCATGTGAATCTATGTGTGACTTCTGTAACTTTCATGTTTCAGATTTTGATATCGTGTTTCGTGAAGACCTCACATCATGAAGAATATCTTTGTGTGAAGGTAAGTAGGTTCTTTTATTCTACTATTTTGTGCTACACTAATTTCAATTTTATCCTGCCTGGAATTTGCTAATACATAACAAGCAAAATTGGAGCATGAACTTTAGAACGCATCGACAGTTCTGTTGCATAAGTTTGAAGTTAGTACCAGATTCTAGAAAATTCCTCTCTGTATTCGTCTTATAATTAATGCTCTATTATTTATATTAGAAACAGAGTTAGCAGAAGATTGCTTCACAAGTTTCCTGACACTTAGCTATTGCTTTACTCATGTTTCTCAATGGTCACCAATGGCTTGTCTAACGGTTGCACTGCAACCTTGAGAATGAGGCTCATTTCACAGTAGTTGATAATGAAACAGGAAGCAATACTGTTGGATCTTCTACGTGTCATCAGTCATCACCGAGCACGGCTTGCCACACCAATCCGTACGGTTCAGAAATTTTATAGTGATGCAGAATTCGAAAATGTTCCATTTTCAGATTCGATATATAACCAGGGTGGCGTGGCATCCAACCGTCCTTTGTTACTTATTGAACCCCCTTACAGAATCAATGGAGAAGAGAAGGCAAAATCCCAAACTCGTTCAGGACGAGTTGCTGGGGAACAAGAAACTAAGGCAACATCACGATCAACACATGACCTCAAAGTGGGAGTGAACTCAAAGACTGATTCCAAGAATAAAGAAACACCAAAATCAGACATCAAGGCAGATTCCAAGAATAAAGAGACACCAAAATCAGACATCAAGGCAGATACAACACTAAATTCTGATGTCAAGAACACTAAGGCTGCACCTGTCTCCACTTCCGAGCCCTCCATTGGTGATAAGATGAATGTGGTGAATTCAAATGATTCTATACCTGAAAACAAAAAAACCTCTGACCCCAGGCATCGTAAAATTTCAAGTCCTGAGAATGCTAGACAAACTGGCAAAGTTGATAGTTCTTCAATTGCATCAGAAGCTACTCCCAAAGCAGGTGGAGTACAGGATCCTTCCCAGTTGAAACAAGAAGATGAAAGAAAGTCAGCCTTACAGGCACCAATGTCAAAACCTGCCTTGGAGGAAAATATAGTTCTTGGTGTTGCTTTGGATGGGTCAAAGAGGACGCTACCTATTGAGGAAGATATGTCTCCCCATTTACCTCCACTTGAGGTTAAGGAAACTGCTGCTGCAGGTCATAATGCAGCTGGGTTAACAACTGCAGAAAAGGATAGGAAAGATGGCCAACCTCCAACTGCTCCTAATACAGCATCTGGCAATCAGTGAAATCATTTTACCTTCATCTATGCAGGTGCCTAATTTGTTTTTTCACCGTAAAGCTAACTTGATGTCCAGAAACAGAGCTCCTTAGAGTCATACACATTACATGTCCTCACATGCAGTTTCTAAAGATAGGAATGTACCATTGTATCTTTTCAATTCATACTTTTCATCTTGATCATCAGAGGTCACAATCGTCTTTCTCGCTTACTAACCCATCTTGTAAGTGTTATACCAATTAGTGAAGAGTATTGATGCTTTGATTTCTAGTCAAGATGTATCTGGTTACCTTTTGTTATCCTCGTGTTCTTCATTAGTTTCCATCACTACAAACCGTTTCTTAATCCTTTACATGTTTCAGTTGAATACTCCTGGTTGCTTTGATGTGACAAACATTAGCCCTTGTATTGTCAAATCAAAGCCAAGCATTCAAATTTTGCATGAATTACCTCAGCACAATGAATCGGGGATCATCCTTTTTCTTAGTATAATGACACAAAAAATCAAATCTCAACCATATTATTGTTGTTTGTATGAAGTTTACAAGAACAACCTTTCCACAAGTAGAATGATAGTTAATACAGGTGGAAACTAACTGGTGCATTACAATATTTTTCTGGTCTAGAATTTCCTTCCATAAGTAGACTATTAACTGACTGAACTTCAGTTTTCACGTCCACTTTCTGAAATGCCAAATGGGCACTTTTATGAATGGGGGGAAGCGAATGCCTGTTTATTTATTACACCATTTATGACACATCACAAGTAGAGAAATGTTACTGCATCATCAGTAGAATGCAGAATGGTAGCGTCAAATTTTTCAACGTCAGATTAACCATCTTTATGCATTGCACATGCATCCAGGAGCAGGATAAGTATAGATGGATTGTTTTGGTTTCTTCAATCTGATCTCTCCTTGTCTGTTTTGATGCCCCTCTACAACTGCTTGTTGGAACTCTGACCAACTAATAGTTTTATTCAGGAAGAGCTGGCCTAGCGATGCCATGTTTGGCCTTATAGTCTTCAAGTTCTTGTAAGTTCGATGCCCCACCTGTTGGTATCACAAGCTAGTCATTTTCCGCATATATTGCAGATACAATCTTCTTGGGAATTAAGTTTAGTAATTAATAATAACACAGATATGCTGCATTGGCTATACATATCATCTCAATATCTGTCGTTCTACTCAAGACCATGAATCATCCCATCAAGAGATTGAAAAAGAACTTATGCAATGTTCTGGTGTATGCATGCTCGCTTTCAAAATGCAGTTTTCAGGTAGTAGAAAAAAGTGGAACACTCGGATTCAATTTCATATTCAAATGAACCTTGTAATTGGAAGAAAGTTGATTTTTTTCGCTATAAACCCAACAAACAAAAGAAAAATTGGAATAGACTCTTATAGTACAGTATCTGCCCTTGTTGAAACCCAATGCAGTTTGTGTCACCAAAAAAGAGAAAGCTCTAAATTGGTAGAGAAGCAAATAACAGAAGACACCATCTCACATTTGAAAGATTATGCTTGTATGTGTTGCTACCAAGAAGATTCTCTCCATAAGATTATGTTACCTAAAAGCAACCTAGCTACATACTAACCAATGCATTGTGCATGTTTCCTGGAGAAGCTGAAATGAAGATGTCACTGTGCATGCCAACATAATAATCAACGGCAGCCAACAAAGAAGCTTTTCCTTTAATCATAGATCGTTCATCCGAAGAAGTAAGACTTTTTTTATCTTCCATTTGTGGAAACAACATTCTTAGAGTAGAAATCCTAGCTTCCCCACCATAAACCTGGAAAAACATGGTCATTCATAGTTCAATCTCGATTCAATAGTACCTTAAATTAAGTGAACATCATTCATGACCAAACCCAAATTGAAGGGGACAAGGACCTTGTGGGAGGCAAGATATAGACGAGTGTTCTTGTCAAAGCCTAAAGCTGAAAGCAACAATCCAATCTCTTCTGGGGTCAATGGACAACGCCCCTGACTCCTCAATTCTTCATCGGTGAACTGAGAGTTGAGCACTCTTCCCTGCCAAATCACTTGTCTGTATTTAGCCAGAGCCAATTTTTCAGCTTTTCCCCCACCAAAATCACAAGCTGAGTGAGCTGCCATATCCTGCATTATTTTAAAAGTCCGTGAAGGGAACCTTAATAAATGCACAGACTATATGAAACTTGATAGATTATCATAGGATCAATCACAGTTCCTAAAGAACACACTGAATAATGACTTGGTGGTAGATAATTGGAATTACTGGGTCTTACCTTGTCGAAACGAAGATGTAGCACAACAAACTTCCTTGCACCATTATCGTCAATCAAGTCTGTTTTCTTTTGGTAGTCAGAATTAGGCAATCCAGTTCTGGCAGAAGAATAACGCAGCCTATGAACAAGAGCATCTCCGAGTTCTTGAATGTGGGGAACAAAAACTAATGCTTGAAAGTTGACTTTGCAGCGTAATCGTTGGATATCCATTGGCAAATTATCAAATGTCAACCGATGAGAGAATGGAGCAATTGCAGCAATGCCATAACTGGATCAAATTCACAGCTTATGAGTTTCAAAAAGCTGCAATATCAACTCCGTTTGAAACAGTTGTAATGGTATTTTACAACAAGACTAATCTGTACTTGTAATAATTCGATTTGCAGACAAATATCACCAATTAGGAACACAATTTCTCCACCCTAAGATAGTCCACTATTATCAGGAAATATGTGACATAACATGTAATAATGGCACCTGAAACTCGGTTCAAAATTTGGAACTACCCACCTCTGAAGTACAGGTAAGACATTATCTAAATACCAGTTCGCTGTAGCATGAACTGGTGCTGTTTTTACTCTGGTATCTCGAATAGCTGTGGCATAATACTCCCTTGTGCTCCAGGAGAACTCATCAGGCAGTTCTTTAACTATAGAAATGTCATCCTTCAACACATTAATAAAGTGATCCACATCAAAGATATCCATGAACGAGCTGTAGTAAAAAAAAAAGGACTTTTCAGAATAATACTTGTGTCAAACCACTACATTATATCACTAAAAACTCGAACTTGTCCCTATCTCTTGTATACAAACAATACCTTGAATCTTGCCAAACAGGATTCACTTCAAAATGTGGGATCACTAGTGTTGCATTGAGTATTTTTGCAACAGCAACAGCATCACATATCTGTCAACAAAAACAAGTCAGAACTTCGAGTACTTGATTACATTCCCAAAGCAGACACGTGATCACGAGCGGTGATCAAACGTCTCTTTTATTTAAGGAATTGTGATATTTTCCCTTTGTTTTCAAAGAAGATTTAAAACTAGAAAATGTTCAAACACATACCCCCATCCTCTGTTGGTTCAAGCCTCCATCAAGAAATACTTGAAGATATCCCTCAGACTTCTCTGCCAATGCTTTTCAAGAAAAAGACAAGGTTTACATGCATATAGCCACTTCTTCTAGTACATTAATGGTAATGTCACAGAATTACAACTTGTAAACCCATCAAGGCTTTCTTGTTACTCACAGGGGGGGTCGCTAGATTCAACACATGGCCGCCATCCTTGGTCAGCCAAAGGAGCCCAGAGATCTGACTGCTGTCCATTTGACTATCAAAAGCACATTTGATAGAGTTAAACGAAGACATACTTATAATCAGCACAGGGGTTTGATTAGACCATACTATAAGCTACTTTAGGAACTGTTACATACAGCCTCGCGCAGCAAAGCACTTTTCAGAAGACGTAAATGTTTAGGTTTTGGGACATTCCATTCCTGCAAAAATGAAACAATTTTGTCACAATGCAAAATTAACAGATTATAGTAGCATCAAACAACTAGCACCGATGCAATAGAAATTCGTTTTATTTGCCTCAAAAGAGCTGAAAACAGAAACATTAATTCAAGAGCTTATATCCAGTCGATAGGATATCGGCACAAGTTCCTCACAACTCTATTCTAAAAGTTTAGACGCTTGAAATGCCAATACAGAAACAAAGATCTATTCATCCTTCCCTTCAGTTCAAATAACACAAGCTCAGTATTTAGTTGCACCAAAATTTTGTGTGGCAATTGAATTCTATTTGGGAAACTAGTATGTCCAATGTAGTGGGTGTGTGTGTGTGTTACCTACACAAGCAGAACGTCATTTCAACAGGGATTAATTCAATAGTTGATCAAAACTCCAAGTGAAGAAACTCCCAAAGGTAACTAACAACAGACCTTTAAAGCACCAGTTCAAGGGAACTGATATTTGGCTGAGTGAAGTAATTTACCTCACCACTGATGTGATTAAGTAGTCAAGCTTTCCAGGTGCCCTAAGCTTACGTAAACCCACATGGCACTAGGTTAAATTACTACACTAATTACATCATCATTAATTCAATAACATGCCTCGCCACAAAAGTACTTGATCTTACTTACCACTTAAACTTCCTATAAATCACCTTAAGCCAACTCTAAATTCTTTCCAGACTTGAAGCAAACAAAACACAGAATAAAACAACTAAAACAATCTGAGTGAAAGAGTTGCATGAGGAATGATAACAGGAAAAATTATAAAAGAAGTCTACCGAGAACGTAGAAGGAGAGGCATGGCTTAATGGACTGAAGAGGCAAGGTAAAACAACTGGAAAAAGAAACACCAAGAGACCAGCTAGAACTCCATTTCTCTGGAGCTCCATCACTCAAAGTTCAGAACTTGAACCAAACCAACTACTCAGATCTCCAAACTAACTTCTGGGTCCTGCTATTCTACCGATAACAAAAGAAATCCAAGAAGGGAAACGCTAACCAATGGTTAAGAAGAGTCAACAACCCGTATTATCACATGAATTATAGGATTCTTGATTCTTTTATATATCACAACACCCTTTATTGTTTCTTGAGGTCTGTGAAAATAAAAGCGAAAGAGGAGAGTTAAGGCATCTCACATGGACACCTGTACAAAAGATGTGAAAGTAAGCTTTCATCATGGAGGTCGGGGTGTCCTTTTCAAGGGCCCAAGAAGAAAGCATAAAAGCAGTGTGTAATTGCAGCATCTGTACGTTAATTAACAGGAATACGACGCTTACTACAATAATCTATCATATCTTAATTTTCTTAGCGAGTCTTTGCTGTTTCCTTATTCATTTTTCTTACAGGATAGCTGCAGAGATTAGGGTGTCTATGGTCTTTAAGGTTTTCTAGGGATTGGACCGTTGGATAGTTTTTCGTACTTTTTGTTTTTGTCTTCCACTTCTTACACAAACACAGCCTTTTTCCCTTCACTTTCCGTGAGCACCGACGCTGCGTTAAGATCAACTTTTGACTTGTGGGAGATTATGCGGGGAAAATGGTGATTGAGAATTGGCAGGGTTTGTCTCCTGCTCGTACTAAATCGGAAGTGTCTCGTGCTCGCACTAAATCGAAAGTTTTGGGGATCTGTTCTTCAGTTTAGTTACTTGTAAGATGACAAATTGGCGATCTCGTTTAAGAGAAGATACGTTTAAGTTAGAAATATTAACTGAAGATCTTTTTTAAACCTAAAGTTCGATTAATTTGACATTTAATCTAAACAGTTTTTAGACTTTTGTTTGGTTGGCCTTGTACAAGTAGAATAATTTTTTTAAAAAGTCAATTGACTATCGACTGTCATTTAAAAAGCGATTTTTTAAAAAGAGTTTTATATAATAGATTATTTGATAACATAAAAATAAAAAATATTTTTTAATTTTAACTATATTTTATTTTTTAATAAAAATTATTTATATATAAAAAAATTATTTAAAGTATATTAAACAATATGCAAAGTACAATATATTAATTATTATATAGTTTTAAATCATATGAAACATAAATGAAAATATATCTAACCAAATTTTTTATATGAATTATAATATAAGTAAAATTAATATAAAAAATATATATTAAAATATATAAAAAGTTAAATAATATTATGTAAATTCTAAAATAAACGTGAAGGTGAGTTTGTGGGAATTGTGTGTAAAACATAAGGACAAAAAGGACTAAAAAATAGGCTCATTAATTGAACTGAAAAATTTACCTGAAAAAGTGTTTTTTTGAGAAGCTCAAAATGTTATATTTTGACTGCCAAAAAAGTTATATATATTAAAGAAGTGCTTTTTTTATTTTACAGTCAAACACTCATTTTTTTAAAAAAGATTTTTGTGGTGGAAAAAAGTATTTATTGATCTCTCAAAAGCTCATCCAAACAAGTACTTAAACCGAATTTTGATAAACTTGGAAACAATTATTCTTCTATAGACAACAATAGCATAAACTCAACCTAAATTGATTTTTTAAATTTTAATAGAATTTCTTAAATTCGAAAAATAAAATTTAAGTTCAAATTCAATATAAAATTTAGTTAACTGAAATTTTACTCACTAATTCTTAATAAGACTAAATCGTGCCAAAAAATACCAAAATAAAAAATATAGACTCTACGTAATGTAACCCTTTGGGCCTCAAGTCAAAGGGATGGGCTATTTGCGTTTGAATGTTATCCCACTTCTTGTCACCTTGTAGAAAGGAGTGATGTCTTTTTATTTAATTTTTAATTAAAAATGCAAATTGGCATTTTTTAAATAATTTATTTATTATATATAATTTATTACTTAAAACAGGTCAAAAAATAACGAATTAATTAATTATCTTATACATAAATATTAATTATACAATTTTATAGGGTTGATTAAAGATAAGTTCTCAAATTGGATGAGAATTAAAGAGGAGTTTACATAAATGTGTGGATAAGATTTAATGAAACATGATATGAACATCATAACTGGAACAGAAGATTTGATCACCTTGATACACATCAAATCCTCTATTCTAATTACTATGTTCCAACCATGTTATATTAAATCTCATCTATATATTTATGTGGGGTTTACATAAATATATGAATAAGATTTAATGGAATATGAAAAAAAAACACCATAATTAGAATAGGAGATTTGATCCCCACTTGAAAGCCCTAAGCCTCCTCCTATCAAATATTTGTTTGGTAAGAAGTCTTAATTTAATAATAGTGAAGTGACCCCAAATCAGTCTATAATGTTAAATTATTAATTTAAAATATATGAATAATAAATTAATATATATTAAAAATAATGATAAATTATTTTTCATTAAAAAACTTAAATATTAATTATAAAAATATAATTCAAGGTAAATAATTTTAATTTTTTATTATAAAATAGCAAAGACATCAATGTTTCTTTTTAATCATTTAAGACATTACACTTTTTAATTTCCATTTTGAAAAGAAAAAAAGAAAATCAACTATGGGCTGAACTTTATTGAATTATCCAAATTGGGCTAAAATTGCTAAAAGCGAGCCCATAATCTCTTCAAAAGAATTGAGGCCCAGCCTAAAATAGATTAGTAGTTCATCCCCTCAACTGCCGAAACGTAATCGCCTGCCGCTGACTAAAAGACATGTCGTTTTCCGTTTCAATTGCTGGCCAACGGCCTTGAATAACCGTTTGGACGGTTTTTAATTCAATCTTCCAATGCAAAGTGTTATATATAATTTCATATTTAATTAAGGTTAATTACTTCAGATACTTTCCAAATAATTTGATTTTTTATTTTATATTCGTGTTTTTAACTATTTAATTATTATACAATTCTTTCTATTGCACTTTAATTTTATTTTCTTTTTATTATTTCGTATTCTTTTTTTTTATTTATTTATATTTTCATTCATTTATGTGGATCATTTGAAAACAATAAAACCAACTTCTCAACGGTTTTTTTAATAGGTGTTGGTATTATTTGTTGTTTCTATTATACTTTAATATTGTATCATTATAAATTTTTGTAACATTATTTATAAAGTATATGAAAATAAGCCCTAGGGGGCGGCAAAGTTGATGGGGCAGGGAGCATAGCACTGAAAAGTCTTGTCTTTGAATCCTCCTAATTACGCTTTTTTTATTAAACATGTCGTATAGAGCTTGTCTAATGTAAAGTACGTGATTGATGTGATTTACAGATTATTACGTCAATTAAGAGATTTATCTAGCGTGCACTCAAAAAATAGTAACTATAGATTCTTTCGTCGAAAAAAAAAAAAGAAAGAAAGGTATATGACATTAAGTGATTAAATAATATTTAAAAATGCTATAATTTAAATGAGGAAAAGAAAAAAGCTCACTCAAAACCATTGTTTTTAAACCCGTACCGGACCGGCCGGTCCGATCGGTCTGATCGGTGACTAGTCGGTGGTCCGGTTCAGTTTATTCTTCAAAATCAGCTATAAATTGACCCAATCTAAACCGGTCAAAATTGGTCAGTTGATCGGTCTAATAATTATTTTTTTATTTTTTAAATATTTTTAATATTATGTATAATTAAATATAATTATTACGTTACACCGATTTAATCGGTGACCAATAAATCCACCGATTTAATGAGCGGTTCGAATTTCAGAAAATTTCTCAAAACATTTAGAGAAATTAGCTGGAGCTGCTCACTGCCTTTTAACTAACATTCTCTTTAATATTTCCACAACCTCTGTGTATCTGTCTCTGATTCTCCGTTGATCGATCTTCGTTACCAATCTTCTCTTCCTTATAAAGTCCAACTCTCTCATCTCTCAATCTCATCTCAACTGGGTTAGTTTCGTGCTCCTTCGTATGGCGGGGTTTTTTTCTCTTTTAAGGCGCTTGTACCTCTCTGTTTATAACTGGGCGGTCTTCATTGGCTGGCAAGTCCATGCTCGTCTATGCCCATATCTGAATTCCAAGTTTTAATCTTTTCTAATCGATTCATATTTGTAGTTTCTTTTTAACGTCTTTGCAGGGCTCAGGTTCTGTTTCTGGCCATTAGAACTTTGAGAGAATCTGGTCACCAACATGTCTATAATGCTGTTGAGAAGCCGCTCCAGCTCGCACAAACCGCAGCTGTATTAGAGGTAGGCCTTGTGTTTGTCGCAAACTGCTTCTTCCTAGAAATATTGGGGTTTTGGACGAACTAATGGTTCCTGAAAACTATTCTTACGTTGCTCTTTTACTGGTGTTTGAAGCAATGTAGACTGTAGCGAGTTCGTTTTTCAATTTTACGTTGTGCCTTTCCAAGTCGTCGTTTGTCTGAATTTTACCTTCTTTTTGTCGTGGTTTGTGGATTCGAAATTCGCTCTACATCAGATTCTTCATAGTCTTGTTGGTAAGCACTTTCTCTTCTTTTCTTGGATTATAGCTTATTCCAAAATTAATTATTTGAGTGAGAATTATGGTTAGAAAAAGTTTGGAATTTTATGTATGATTCTAAAAACTTATTTTTCTTATTATGGTGTGTACTGAAAAGGTTTAGTGAGGTCTCCAATATCAGCAACACTGCCACAGATAGGTTCAAGATTGTATGTATTATGGGCTATCTTGCATAGTTTTCCTGAGGTTAGTCCTCTCCATTAGTTGCTTTTATTATGTATAAGTTCTGAATTGGAAAGAAAAATGGGAACTAAAAGAGAAGACAATTGGCAGGTTCGAACTCACTTTCTTGTCAGTTCTTTGGTCATCAGCTGGTCAATCACAGAGGCAAGCCAATATTTCATTGTTTAATTCCTTATATATGTTATTGTTTCATGTCTATTTTGTGTGGTAATCTCTACTAATCGGACAAGTATCCTTAGTAGATTATTCGCTATTCTTTCTTCGGAACAAAGGAGGCACTTGGTGCTGCACCTTCATGGCTCATGTGGCTTAGGTATTGTTCGCGTACACTAAACTTGTTGGCCAAAATAAGTATTTCACTAATAGGTGATTGATTTGCTAATGTTCAATTTGTGCTATATAGGTATAGCACCTTTTTGTTGTTGTACCCTACTGGCATCAGCAGTGAAGTTGGTCTGATATATCTCGCCTTGCCATATATCAAGGTAGTTTTTAAGTTTTGGTAAATCAATGGAATCTGCTAAAATATAATCGAAACCTGTGGAAGCTATCAAAATTATTCGAGTCCGATCACACATTGTCAGAAGTAATTGAGCTTATTTCTTCATCACCTTTGACAGAACCTTAATGACTGCTCTGAACTTTTCCTGTTCTTCTTTGACATGCATAAGATTGATATTGAAGTAAAAACATACTATGTTTTGGAATCTTAATGACCCTGTTGTATTTCCTCCCTTGAAAGGTATGGTTCAATTCCTCCCTTCCCCACTTGTCAAAACTGACATCCTAGAGAATGGAATATAAAAAGATCATAATTTGCAGTTGAAAGTTGTTCCGCAGAAATGTGCATCTCTGACCAAGTTGAGTTTATGACAGAAATCTGAGAAGTACTGTATAAGAATGCCGAACACATGGAACTTCTCTTTCGATAACTTCTACGCTGCAATTCTTGTCCTTGGCATTTATGTCCCAGGTATGAACTAAGGACTAGGCATTCACTTATTGGCTTAGCTCGTCATCATCTGTGTAGCTGATTGAATGTAATGGTGAATTGCAGGTAGTCCTCACATGTACACATACATGCTGGGGCAGAGGAAGAAAGCTCTTTCAAAATCCAAAAGAGATTAGAGTGTCAGCCAAAATCCCCAATGGGATATACTTGTTTCTCTCACGAATGTGTTCATAGCTGTCATTTCTATCTCAAAAACTGCCTTTTTTGGTCACAGGAGCTATATGTGTACTTTAGATTCACTAATTTGATTATTGTTTGGAAAATTGGTCTCCATGAACTTTAAACTCTTTTCCCCTCCTTCCCCTTCTTGTTTCAATATATTGCCTGTGTAATATCTTTACAACTCATTACTTAAACTCGTACAACAACACTTCTGTTTCTGTTCTTACTCTCAATCTTTCTGTAGACATAGTCCGAGGAAAATCCCAACTTAAGCAGAGGATCCAAAGGAGCTCCTTAATTTGGATATCAACACATATCTAACCGTATCTGCAATGGTGTTCAGGATCTTTGAATGTTTATGTTGCTTCTGCTAATAACTTTTTAACCAAAACTGAAAGAAAAAGTCACCGTCTGCTTACCGCAAAGGAGAGATCAGGTAACGTTTTGGTTTATGTAGAAAACTTACACCGAATCTTGTCGGAGCACCAGACTACCTTTCTTCTTCTGTTGGAGATTTAACAATCTTCCAATTAAAAAAAGCACGTAAGGTAATGAAGTCACGATGTTTCAAGTAAGATTAGTTTCAAAACCCATACCGGTAAGAAAGAAGCACAAGGCGGAGAGCAAGTGCAATACGTAAAATGGGTTAGCCAAAGTAAAAACATACTTACCTGGACGGGGTCAATGGGTGATCATGAAGGCCCATGGTCTAGGGTGGTGACTTCCATTGCACTTGGGAGGGGTACCTTCCTAAGGTCTCCCCAATGAGGGAGAGCCTACGTCAAAATTTGTGACAGAGGGGACCTGCGTTCGCGCGGCCCCTGCCAAGCTACGAGTACGAATTATGATTATAGGTGTAATGAAACGTTATGAGAAAGCCGGAGTGACCACTAGGTGCCCGGGAATGTAGAGAGGATATGGTGTTTCGATTTGGAGATTTGTTCTAATGGCCAACGTCTCTTTCTATTGTAGTGTGATTAATCCAAGAACACGATGAATTAACAGGAACGCCTTGTTGGAATTTGTGTTGTAACAACTGAATGATGTTTCTAAGTTGAATTTGTTGTAACAAATCAGTTTGAATGCCTGAACACGTTTTAGCAAATAGAATGTCTGGATAAAGTATCAACGTCTTTGTTTTCCATACCTGTTATATCTTGGTTGTTTGGAAATTTTTGAATTGAATTCAGTACATTAATGAGATTGAATTGGATTCAATTTATACTGTTTGGAACAAACTTAGTAATAATAGAAATGAATTCAATTACACTTGAATGAGAATGAACATAATGAAAAATGAGAATGAATATTATTATTATGGTTGGTTAAGAGGAAGGAATGATTACTATTATTATTAATAGTAGTTGATTTGTAAAAAATATTGAGAAATAAAATTTTATTATATTTTAATTAATTAATTAATTAATCATATTTTAATTACTTATATTGTAATTAATCAATTACAATATATTAATTAATTAAAATATTGTAATTAATTTTAATTAATTATATTGTAATTAATTAATTACAATATTTTAATTAATGAATGAATTATATTTTAATTAATTATATTGTTGTTAATTAATTATTAATAATATTTTAATTAATAATTTTTGGAATCTAATTAAGTAAAGCATAAGAGAGTGAGAAGTGAAGTAGTCCAAAGAATGAAAGAGCAAAAGAGCAAGACACTATCCTATCTCAAGCTTCAATGTAATTGAATTCCCGTACTTAGAAGAGTGAATTCAATTTATAAAAAAGATGGATTTCAATCACATGTATGAATTGAATTCATTCCATTTTTATGTTTCCAAACGGCTGAATTGAATTGAATTCTATTTCCAAACGGGTTGTAAATCTCAAAATTAAATCACAAAAGATTTGACAGTTTCATTTGTTGAAATGAAGTTGTAATCTTTTGATTTGGTATCTCAAACTTCTATAGTTAAGTCTGCATGTCTTTCGGTATTATAATGAGACCATTGTCTGATTGTCACAATTAGTGCCAATAAGTCTTCTTCGTAAGTTAATAAATGAAGATATCTTGATGATAACGTCTTACTGAAATAAGCCAAAGGATGCCCATCGTGCGTGAGAATTGCTCCTTTTTTTTTTCTCCATGTGTATCTGCTTCAACCATTGGAGGTTGGTTAAAATTAAGGAGAGCAAAAACTAGTGCTTGCACTGACATCTTCTTGGGTTTGTCGACCAAATTAGATCCTCGTTGCATTGAAATAATTACGAATTTTTATATATTTTGATTTTTCAAATATTAATATCACTTTCATTAATTAAAATAATTAATACATAAATTATAATAAAGTGTGAATTGTAATTTGTATCTTATTCTTAAACTTGATCATTTTCTTGTCGTATCCTACGAACAGTTTCTAAAATTGATTTATCTTAACCATCATCGCTGCACAAATGTTAAACGTCTAACCAAGGACGAAGCTACACTAGGGGCACTTGCCCCCACTGCATTTAAAAAATATTATTTTAAAAATATTATTTTAAATTTTAATTTTATATAAAAAATTAAAATTTTGCTCCCCAATAATTTAATTAGTGACAAAAAATAATAATTATTATTATAGATATATTAAGATATCAAATAAAAAATAAAATCTGAGCCCTTCTATTTTTATTAAGACTACTATTTTTTGGGCCCATTACTTTTTTAAATAAAAGCCTATAAATAGAGAGAAAAACTACATACTTAATTGACTTTTTTATTCAAATTTTTTACCCTTTTGGCTTCTTTATTATACTACTCTGTGTCTTTTTGGCTTCTTCTTCCCCTAACCCCACACCCAAAGCAAAAAACATAAGTACTAAAGAATGATTACAAACCAGTTTTTTTGAACATACAACAAGTGAGAAGCAAGGTAAGGTTTGTCTTCACTTGGTCTCACATCCAATTTTTAATATGCTGTCTTATTCGTTGTTCAAGCTATGTGACTTTCTTTCTCATCTGAGGCAATTATACATAACGCTGCTACCAAAATCCATTTTATTTATAACGACATAAGCGATATATGAATTCCTAATATCAGAGCATATTGTTGTTGGCTTCTTCTTCCTAATTTATGCCATTTTATTCCATCATAACACTGTGGATTTTGGCACTTGCATTAAACATGATACCTCATGCCATGTTTCTAGACATGGCCCCGTATCATCATATATCGTTTAGCAAATAGTAAGGCACTAAAAGGGTGTATGATGATTGATGATTAATTGATTATACGATCATCTAACAGGTGGAAGTGTCAAGTGTGAATCATGTTATCTGTCAATAGCAAATAGCAAGGCACTAAACATATATCGTTTAGCAAATAACAATAATAATGATCAGTAGACAGTAGCCATGTCAATAATCATCATATAGCGTTTAGCAAATAGCAAGGCACTAAAAGGAATATATATTTTGCAAGGAACATCTTGGTATTAAATTCACATCCCTTTTTATCATTAAAGTTTGCAATAGATGAATTGTTTTCAAAGCATGGATTGAGTATATCATCTTTACGTGGGCAAGGCTACGATGAAGCTAGCAATATGCAAGGAGCAATTAATGGTTTGAAGGCTTTGATTTTAAAAGAAAATAATTCAACTTACTATGTTCATTGTTTCTCTCACCAATTGCAATTAGCACTTGTAACGGTGACCAAGAATCATGTACATGTTGCTTTATTGTTTAACACAGTCTCAAACTTATCAAATATAGTTGGAGGTTCTTGTAAAAGAAAATATCTTCTTCATGAGAAACAATTTAGTAAGATTGTTGAAGGGTTAAAAAATGGTAAACTTTCAAGTAGTAAAGGTTTATATCAAGAAACTTCTCTTCAAAGGCCAGGTGACACATATTGGGGCACATATTATGGATCATTATCAAGCTTAATCGTGATGTTTGACTCTATAGTTGATGTTCTAGAGATCATTATGGAAGAAGGCACAACGTCAGAGCAAAAAGGTGAAGTATATGCTTTGCTTGATTATATCCAATCTTATGAATTTGTGTTTAGCTTGCATTTGATGAAAAAAATCTTAGGCACCACAAATGAATTATCTCAAGCGTTGCAAAGGAAGGACCAAGACATTATCAATGCAATTTCTTTGATTAAAGTTTTCAAACAATGACTACAAATGATGAGAGATGATGGGTGGCAGTCGTTATTTGATGAAACGTCTTCATTTTGTGAGAACCATGATATTTTCATTCCAAATATGGATGAAAATTTTGTCCATTGAGAAAGGTCAAGATGAAATGCACAAAAAATGACGAATTTGCATCATTATCAAGTGGAATTATTTTACACTGTGATTGATATGCAACTTCAAGAGCTCAACAATCGCTTCAATGAGGTAAATACCAAGTTGCTTATTTGTGTGACATGCTTGAATCCAAGTGACTCTTTTTATGCTTTTGATAAGCAAAAATCGATTCAACTTGCTGAATTTTATCCTTTTGATTTCTCTAAAGTAGAGCTTATTACTCTTGGTGATCAGCTTGATAATTATATTGTTGATATGCAATTTGATGATCGATTTTCAATATTAAATGGGATTAGTGATCTTGCCAAGAAGCTAATTGAAACAAAAAAGGATGTTGTGTACCCTTTGGTGTTTTTACTTGTGAGATTAGCTTTGATTTTGCCTATTGCTACTGCATCAATGGAAAGAGCATTTTCTGCAATGAAGATAGTGAAAAATTACTTGCACAATCGAATGGGAGATTCTTGGATGAATGACTGCTTGATCACATATATTGAGAAAGATATCTTCAATAGTAATGACAATGAAAAAATTTTACAGCGATATCAAAATATGAGAACTCGTAAGGAACGATTATAATAGGTTATATGTAAGAAGCTCAAGATAATGATGTAATTTTTTGTTTATCAAATATACAAATATTTGTATTTTTCAGTAATATAAGAGTATTTTAAATATTTTGCTCTCACTCAAAATAATTTTTAGGTTCGTCCCTACCTCTAACTGTATCTACAGAACAAGTTGAGAGAGTTATGTAATTCTTACAGAGAGAGAGTTAAGCAAGAAGTGGTAACTTCATTAGAACTTAAGTTTATTCATAATAAGTTTTAGATGTTTTAGTAATTTAATTGAAATTAGATTCTAATTTCAGTTAAACTTTAATTAGAATTAAATATCAGTTATGTCCAAATAAGATTCAATATTTAATATTGATTTTTATTTATTAAATGTGAACTTTATAATCAAGTCCAACTTAATTAAAAATAACTTTGCTCTCTACACCTGTTATTTATGTGTGATTCATTAAATTCTTAAATATGTTATCAGTGATTATAAATTATAATTTTAGTTCATAATTAGAATTATATAAATTAAAAGTTTTAATTTATCTTTAATTCTCCAATTAAACAATTTATAATTATATATCAAGATTACCAGCTATCAACGCATCATGACCACCTAAACATTTAAGAATGTGAAAAGTATTTTTAACTAACCTTTCAGTGCATGATATTTTCGTATAATTCAATTGTTTCATAATATAATGTTCCGATTCGAAAGGGCATAGAATTAATATCTACTCTTTTTTAGTTCAATTGTATTAGTTCTCTGCTATTAGTTATTTATTCAATTAATGACATTCATAAACTGTTTGTAAAACGTTATTCTACCTTGGCTAATGATTTATCGAATTAACACTAATCGAGAACAATAGAACATTCTCTCTAATTATTTTTGGGTGATAAATTTTATCTTGATCACTCAGCTACCTCTATATAATTCATGCTACATTAATCTTCATATTTAAGTCTATGAAATCGACTACTTTCTTCATAAGAAAAAAAATAACAGGTGTTATTCTTTTGACTTTCTATTAATGTCTAGTTTAATAGAATAATAATTAGGAACAATATAAGGACAATGCATAAATACAATATGAATTCATTTATGTTATATAATTATCCCATGAACTTTATCATATACATCTAAATATGTACAAGATAAATAATGTCTTAAAATAATTGTTACTAAACTACAATTAATCGATTTACTACAGGGCATAAACTAAGGGGGCGTTTGGTTTGAGGGTTTGGGAATGAAGGAATGGAATAATTACAAAAAGTAGTGTTTGCTTTGGGGTT
>JAOTAX010000198.1:3245343-3263598 GCA_025629825.1 Erythroxylum guanchezii | reverse complement strand
TAACAACAACAACAATATTATTGGTATTAATACAGAAACCCAAGTTACAAACCAAACATTATTTTTTATACCCATTCCTATTTCCATTCCCATTCTCATTCCCATTCCCATTCCCATTCCCTTCTACTATTATACCCATACCCATTCCCAACCCGTGCTCAAACCAAACGCCCCCTAAAAGACTAAGACTAAAAAATGTTTTATCTTTAGATGTCCAAACAAAAGCATTTTGCATAAAAATTAAGTTAAAAGTTTGCTAATTTAACTATATTCTCTTAGAATCTTTGATAATAGCCTACTAATTTCAAGAAGCTTGTAATTTGTTTCAATGTCTAAAGTATTGACCACTCCTTAATTGCTCAAATCTTTTTGGGATCAACGAACATAACTCAAGCAATGATAACATGACATAGGTACTCCACTTTCCTAGAGGCAAATGAACATTTGGATTTGTTGACATCTAATTGTTGACATCTCAACTCCTGAAACACTTTTCTCATTGTACCATATGTTACCTTTAAGTTCTACTATAAGCTATTATGTTATTAAAGAAAATCAACACTAATTTCATCAAGTACTCCTTGAAAATTGAGTTTATTAAACTTTAGAATGTTCCTGGAGCATTTGTTAAGCCAAATGCTATTATTAAGAATTAATAGTAACCTTAATGCAACTAAAAGTTGTTTTTATAGATATCATTCTGATTCATTCTAATATGATAATACCCAACCCTTATCTCCAATTTAGTGAAATATGCAGTTCCATAGAATTCTTCTAACAATTCATCGATTAATAAGATAGGAAAACTTATCTCTAATAGTGCTTTTATTCAAAGCTCTATAGTTAATACAAAACCCCCAGGTTCTATATCTTTCCTTTTTAACTAAAATGACAGAAGAAGTAAAGAAGCTTATACTTTACTGGATAATTTCTTGGAGCATCTCCTAAACCAACTCCTAACCTGCTTATTTTTGCACTCATGCATACCTATAAGGCCTCAATTCACATATACCACTCCTTCCTTCAACTGACTTTTATGATCATAAACCCTTGACGGTGGTAAACCAGCTCCTAACTGACATTTTGGTATTCCTTTAATACTTGTAACTCCTTCCCTTGCTTACCGGGCAAAGAAATTAATTGACCCATATAAGGATAACATTGGATTGGATAGGCCTGGATCCATAGGCCTCACAGGCCTAATTTTGGTCTAAAAATTTGTATATGAGCTTGACCCTGACTCGAGGTTTAAATGGACTTATAATTTATGGCCTAAGTTTGAGCCTGATCAAGTTAGGTTAAGCCTAAAAATTATATAATTTTTTTATTAAAATAAGGTAAATAAAATAAATAAAAAAGTTTATACAAACTTTGAATTGGATCAGGCCACCTCCTGTAATATAGCCTCGTCCCCCACTTTTATCTAATCCATAAGATCTCTAAGCTACTACTTTGGGTTTTTCCTTTCTATTTTCCTAGATCATGTGCATATTGTAAGCTTCTTGGAACCCAAATCTTCATCGGGTATTCTATCTCATGTTTGAGACCTTTCAAGAATAAGCTCGCCAATAGGGTTCTGGCATCAGCATCTTATATTATAGGGTTCTGGCATCAGCATCTTATATTACAAAAGGAAAAGGTCAAACCAAGCATAATACTCGTTGACAATCCCCTCTTGCTTAAGCTCCTTCAAATCGCTAATGGGATCTCGGAATGTGATACGGGTAACCACCATAACTTTCTCAAATTCCAACATCAAGCTCCTTGCAACTCCATCTCTTGCGTTGTAATTTTTATTTATTGTCCTTCATACGTTTCAAATTATGAGAGCGTGTGCTTTCTGCTATGCCTTCTATGATTCTTGAGTTCTGACCAACTTCTTACGTAATAAATATAGAAATTCTTTGTTGAAATATAAGAGTGGGAGTTTATCCCACATTGAAAAAAAAAGAGGAAAGAAGATCAACATATAAGTTTAGTGGACTACTCCACCTATCACCAATTAGTTTTAGGATGAAACCTCACTTGGACTTGTATATAGTCTAGCTTTCTTTCTCATGTGGGCCTGTAGACCCATTGTAAATTCTAACATGATATCAGAGCAGGTTGCTCTTATGTTAGTCATTAACACCTCGAAATAATATATTATGTCACGTGTTAGACCTACACGTGAGGAGGGTGTGTTGAAATATAAGAATGGGAGTTTGTCCCACATTGGAAAAAGAGAAGAAAGAAGACCAACATATAAGTCTAGTAGATTACTCCACCTATCACCAATTGGTTTTATAATAGAACCTCACTTGGGCTTGTATGTGATCTAACTTTCTTTCTCATGTGGGCCCGTAGGCCCATTGTAAATTCTAACACCCTTATTTACAATTTTCGATATTAGATTCAAGAAGAAAAACAAAAAGCTCACTAGAATGTAGAGAGAACATAATTTGTTCCTTAATGTTTTTCTTTTTTTTAATACAAGGGAAAGTGCTAAACACAGTTAATCTATCTCTGGCAAAATTTTATGGTACTCATTTTCTTGCCTGTCTCTTTAGATAAGATCCTGAACTAATAGAAGGGAGGGGTAAGATTTTCTGTCCAACTTTACTCTATCTTATTCTGTCTCATAAAATCTCAGTCATTTATTTTGTAGGATTCACGCAGAATTCACATAAATTAATAATTAAGATTTATTTGATACAATAAAATACCATAACATTGGATAAAAGATCTAAACTCTATAAGAGGCCCCTAAAAAATATGTAATCCTAGACAAATCTCGACTGCAAATGTTGCCGGATGGTTACACCCGTTAATAACAAAACTTCCTAGCCGTTACACTAATCCAAAAATATTTTTACACCTGTCATCATTTAAAACCTCATTAAAACGAACTACGTCGTTTTGGCTTAGCTTCCCTCCTTTCTCCCTCACCGTTCATCGTTTTCCTTCCTGCTCCTCTGTCGCTTCCTCTCATAACACTTTAGCTAGTCCTAACGTGTGACTTCTTGACTTTCCGCCATTGTTAATTTCAGTTGCTTGAAATGATTATCATAACAAAAAGAAAAAAAAAAGGAACACGAAGTTTCAGTACCCAAGTGGATTCATCTCTGTCGGTTGATTAGATTTACGTTCAGTTAATACAATGTTAATGACCTCAACTACAGAACCGAAGTTTTGTTCTTTCATTTCCAGATCATCCGCCAACTTCCATTTTCAGCCAAATTATGGTAACCTGCAAAAAGAACATATAGTTAAGAAGAACACACAAGTTACAGTAATACGTATAGTTGAAGCTAAGTTATAAATGAAAGAAGCTACCAGCAAGTTTCACTAACCCCAATTTGAGGGACGTATCCGAGCTCTCGTAGTCGTGTGGAGGAGAACCATTGGAGGGGTTGCGGACATTGGTTACAGACTCTGATGACTGCCCTTCCTCGCAAACCGTATTCTCTGATGTGTCTGCTGAAATGTATCTGTGACCATTTGATATCTGCATGACCTTCCATTGCACATTTAGAACATATTTTGAGATCACCAACGTAAATGCATTTGTTTAGTTATGTTGCACGAACGTAGCGAGAAACATCCTTACTTCTTGTTTTAGTCTCTCATTCTCTTCTGCTGATTGCATTCCCTGCAAAAAGTTTTTTTTTTATATACATATTAAGTGTCCCTTTTCACAAAGAAATAGAGAAAAACCAAACTCAAAACCAGTCGAGTTGCTTGCAAAAGATCACCAACAATGGTAACTCACCTTTCTTTGCAAGTCACCATTCTCTTTCATAACTTTCTCACCCTGTGATCAACACCAAAAATATAATGTAATGTTAACAACAATCATGATAATGTGATTTTATCAGAAAAAGAACAGCTTACTTACTAACCTTCTTTTCGATAACAAGGCTCAATCCAACTTCAAGAGACTTCTCAAGTTTCTGCAGTTCTTCTAGGTTTAGTCCTTGGAGCTCTTCCCCTCTCATCTGCCTGTTTTAAAGGGATCCAAGGTAATGAAGTAAATGTAAATCATAATGATTCAATAGCTAATAACAAGTCAAGATTATACTTTAATTTCTGGCATTTGTCAGTGACTTCCTTGTTTAACCTGGAAGAGTTGCTGTCTGCTACCAGCTGCATGAAAAGAACCCGTCATTATAATGTTAGCAGGCAAATTATGTTATTCAGAAAAGAGAGAGTGAAAAAAAGGAGTAGTATCTCCATAACAATTCAGAGTTAGCATATATATGTAAAAGAGAAGTCCTGTCCTAATCAACTGTTGAATCAAAACTTTTCCTACTGTTCTAGAGTTTTTATGACATGAAGGAAAAGAAATACTGACAAAGGTAAACTACAAACCTGCAACAAGTGATGGTTGTTCCAACTTAAGAAGATTCTTCGAAAGCAAATTATGCCTTTCCAGGATTTCCTTCATGCCTCGTAACAAAAAGAATCATAAAGTCGTTACCTAGAATGCAGCCCCAGTGAAGTTGATTAATTAACATTCAATCGATAATTAAAAAGTGAATGAAGCTTTTTAGGATGTCTCTAGAATTATAGGCTTATGGCTTAAAAGAAGAAGTTTTACACTGTATTCACTTTGATCTAGCTTCACGAATCAGTATAGATAAGATACTGCAGTAGAGAACATTTTCACTCTATATCCAGCATTACAAGAAAATAAGAAATTAGCGACACAAAATTATTGAAGGATATTATATTTCCGTCGAAAAAATTAACAGAAAAAATTTCGTTTAGCGGCGGTAGTAATATCTTTCACTAAATACGGAGGAAAATCAATTTGCGACGGAATTTAGCGATTAAAAAAATATCAGTCAGTAAATAAGATGGGAATTGTTGGCGGAATAATAAAGTTTTGAGTTTGTCAACGGAAGATTACTGTCAGTTTTTTTTTTTTTATGAATGGTAATTTGTATTCATCAGAGAACTGTATATATACACCGTCATAGGGGCATACCCCAATCAAAATCACATGATAAACGTCAAAAAGAAAATCAAAATAAACCCCAAGGTATGAATCAGCCTAGAACCCAAATACAACCCGAAGACCCTTAGGGAACACTCCAAGTCTAGACCAAAACCTTTAGCCCACAAAGATGGTTACTTGAGGCTAGGGAAGGGTAGTCCATTGATAGGCCAATCCATCCCACATGGAGGGTCCTATCCAAGCTTAACCAAGAGACAGAAACATCAGCCCACAAGAGGCTAGCATCAATCAAAACTCCTGCTGTCCACTCTAGAAGCCAACGTCGGGTTGCTCCATGCACCAACCCTCCATAACACGGCACAAAATTATATCCAGCCAATACACCAAACATCTAGGCGGCAGCAAAAACTCTCATTCTCCTCCAAATGCGCTCCTTGCGTTACTGAAGCCAACAACATAAGGTAACAGACATCGTTGTCTGCTTCGGCTTGAACATTATTAACTTAAAAAAAATGACGACGTCGTTTTGTTTAACTTAAAACAGACCCGAAGTCTCCTCCCCCCCACCCGCACTGTCGGCTCATTCTTTCTTCTTCCTCCTTGTTGCGTCTTCTCTTCCGACGATTTCTCCTCTCCAGTTTGTCATCCATCGTCGACATTGTCGTCATTTTGTGCTGCGTCGGAAGCTCGTCCTCTTCTCTAACTATTGTCGCATTTTCGTGGAGGTATACATGTCACGGTGATTTTTTCTTATTATTTGATTTGTTTGGGTATTTGATTTGTTTCGTATGTTTTGGTATTTTATGAATGGATAAGAACATTTAAGGTAGAAATGTTAATGATAGAAAGGACAAAATGTGAATTTGGTTGTGATGTTGGGATGATATTTTGATGCATATAAGGTGTTTAATTAAATGTCTCTTATTTGAAAAAAATGTATTTGTGTGAAGATGAACTTTATTTGTTAAAATTTACTCTCTTATTAAGATTTTTAGCTTATGTAACATTTGACACTTCTGTAAAAGTTTCACTTCTTAGTTGAGAGAAAAAATTTATTAAAGTTTTTGTTGGAAAGAGAACATAAAGGATGTGGTTAATTATGATTTCTTTGAGGATATAATGTGTATGAATAAGGAATGCCAATGGCACGATGAAGCTTTGATGATGATGCTGGTAGAAGTAGGAAAGATAGGCTAGTTAATGGTTTAAATCACTTGCATTGGGTTAAAGTTGGGTGATTTTGCTTTATTTTGTATTTTCTCTTTTATTCACTCTTAGGTTTTTTTTTTAGGAGTTTAATGATTGGATGCTCTTGAAGTAAAAATTTGGCTACATATTGGCATAGTCAATATTTGAAGTAGATTTTTTTGTCATTTTTTATCATTTAATATTTGTGATCCTTAGATTGTAGATGTTAATCTTTTAAATGGATAAATAAAAAAATATGAAGTAGCTTTAAACCTTGTTTTTTAATTCTTTTCTTTTCTAATATATATAATTGTAGACTTCATCCTAATCTAGGTTATATCCATATGATTAGATGCCACCAATTGAATAATTCTCATAGGAGGGAGGTCCTAGCATATTATGTTCTCATTATGCTTTAGTATTAATTAATTAAACAATCTATTGAACACAAAAAGATATTTAATAGTCATACTTGAAGTTTTTGTTTAATTGGGCTCTATGTACTTCAATTGAACAAGATGAGAAAGTTATTATTTCATAGTAGTTGATATATTGGAAATTATGTTTAATATGTCCTTCATGTACTTTGGCATGCACATCAAAATATCAAACTTCTGTCTTGTTTGGAAAGACAAAAAGGATCTAACGTGGTTCTGAAGATACATTTCTTAGTGTTTAGATAGTATATTTCAAACATTTCTTGCCTAAATTTTTATTCACTCAAATTTTAATTTGAATATTTTGTAAATAATAATTTATTTTTGAACCCTGACAAGAAATGTAAATTATATTGTAATGTTTTCCCACAATATAAATTTAAGTCATAAAGTTCTTATATAAATCCTAACATTTATAAAACATTTATAGTAAATTATGTAGATAAAAAATTTTATCTAAAGCATATTAATTATGTTTTGAATTTATAAAGCAAGAAAAGATCATCTACAAAATACGATTTCAATAGATAAAGTATTTTTCCTTTATAATGATAATTAAACTTCCATTCTTATTCAATGTTCTTATCCATTGCTCGATTGAGAGCTTCAATATATATAGTAAAGATATGGGGAGATGATGATGCCCTTAACTTTAATAAAGAGTTGAGTCGGTTTTTTATTGACCAAAACACTAAGAGATATTGTTAACATATATTGCTATAACCATCTAGTGAAAGAAGAGGGAAGTCCAAAAGATGTTAAGATGTTAAAGATGAAGTTCCAAACTAACTAAATCAAAAGCTATAGATACAACTTCTGATATATTTCTTCTTACGGTAATTCTTGAAAATTCTTAAGTTAATAAGATATTGTCCTCTATATTATGATAGCTAAGGGGTAAACAATTGTCAAAACAATTGAAGAAGCAATGTCTGATAGCTAAGGGGTAAACAATTGTCAAAATTATTGAAGAAATTAGCTAATCGGTATACATATTGACTTGCATATTAACTTACCGCTAAATTATGTAGACTTTTTGAGTGAAGACAAGCATGGTTGATGTCCTTCATTATAGTACTCATTCATCTATCCTTCTCTTGACTTTTAATAATAAAGATATCATCTATGTTTCAATTAGTCAATTCTTTAATATGTACCACCTTTAAATCAATATTGCTCACCATTGATCCTAACATATTTGTTTTAATATATCCCATTTTCTAAACTGTGAACAATTTTTTCTTAGCTGTAGGAATTCATTTGTTGGCAGAATTTCTATTATGAATGAGATTGAAGAGAAGCTTTAGCAGGTATTCAAATGACATTCATTTCCTTTTATTTTTGACAATGCCAATAATGATTTTTCACACATTTTAATCAAATTTGTATCAATTTATATATTTTTCATTCTAGCTCCGTCATCATCTTCCTTCACGTACTTCAGGAAGATCCTTCTGCATGTCGGTTGAGGCAAGTGATTTTGTTATTTACTACGTTTTTATGTACTTGATTTAACTTGGGTATTTGTTTGCGGTTTGAACTTCCTACATTTTTAATGTAAATGGCCTGCACCAACTGAAACTTGTTTGTGGTATGAACTTCGATTTATCAATGAATTAATATAGGATGGGTTTGACTTATATTATAGTTCTAATTATCTTAATTATATCAATCCATTATTTTATTGATGCCCTCTGAAATGATTAGGTTTTCTTTACTTTTTATGTGTGAATTTTTACACGCATCTTTTTTAATATAATAATAGTTTTCTTCTAAACATAGTAGATAATTTGTATGTGTTACATTTATTTATTAAAATAAGTATTATATTTTTATGAATACTTATTATATTTGACACTAGTACATATTTAATATTAGTTAAATATCAAACTTCTAACATTAATTCTCTTCTAAGATATATGATTACAAAAAAAAATCGAACTTCAGTTTAAAAATAATTTTGATCTCAACCTACAAACCTTAACTCATAACCCGTGATGGAACTCCTGTGAGGCTTATCGGTGAAAAATACCACGAGCCTAGGAGTTACAACGAGAACTTGTCCTCTTGATTTACAAGTCTTATCTTGAATGTTTTGTAATCTTTGAGAAACATGAATGACATCAACTATGGAATCACTATTTTAAATTAACAGTTTTGCATAAATGAGTAATGTTAATAGATCTGGAATATATAGATGATTAACACCTGATGGTTTCATTAATCCTGAGTTTGTTGAGGGAATTGAAGTTTTTATTCATTATGCATGTTTCAACCTGTATATATGAATGGGCCAAAGATCAGATGTCCATATAAAAAGTGCAAGCACATCCGTTTCCTTCCTATTGATGAAGTTAATGGGCATTTGTTGAGAAAAGAGTTTGTCCCCAATTATTTTGAGTGGACACGACATAAGGAACCGTTAGATTTGTAGCACTTCAAGGGGTAATCAAGTACAATCGTCTGTGAACTTAAATGAGTTTAAAGGGGGGGATTGGTTTTGGAACAAATTATGGGGATGGAAATGAATCCTTATATACAAATAGTTTGTGATGCAACCGATTATACATTTGAGAAAAATATGAAAAATTTTAAAGAAGAATCAAACATACATGCAAAATAGTTTTTTAACTTATTATAGCCAGTTGACCAAGAATTATGGCCAAATTGTGAGACAATGATCCAATTGTCTTCAATTGCTCAAATATTGAACATAAAATCTTAAGAGCATATTTCGAATCGTTGTTTTAATAAAATTCTTGAATGGCATAATGAATTATTGCCTCCTAATTATATAATGATTGATAGTTTTTACAATATAAAGAAACTTATTAGGAGTCTTGGTTTGCCTATTGAAAAGATTGATTGTTGCAAATTGGGATTTATGTTGTATTGGGGAGATGATGTGGAATTACAAAAATGCAAATTTTGTGATCAACCTAAGTTCAAGCTTAGAAAGCGTTCTATGAAACAGAAATTAGTACCTTGGAAGCGGATATATTATTTCCTGCTAACTCCGAAACTTTAAAGACTATATACTTTTGATGTTACTGCATCTCACATGAGATAGCATAATGAACACGAACAGGAAGATGGAATAATGAGTCATCCATTAGATGCACTGGCATGGAAACATTTCAATGACACTCATCTTGAGTTTGCAGCTAAAAGTTGAAATGTTAGGTTGGGATTGTCGATAGATGGATTCTAACCTTTTTTGGTCAATCTGACCAGCAATATTCATCATGGCTAATCATAATTACTCCTTATAATTTGACTCCATGGATGTGTATGAAAAACGCATACATGTTCTTGACAGTGATTATGTCAGGGCCTAAAAATTCAAAGCATAAAGTTGATGTATTCTTACAACCATTGATATCTGAATTGCAGCATCTTTGGGAATATGGTGTTCAGACATATAACGTGTCTCTGAAACAAAAATTGGCTTGTCCTTATTGTGGCAATGATTTTGATGCGTTTTATCTTCCAAACGGGGGTAAAATATGTTGTTTTGAGAATCACAGAAAATTTCTTCCTCCAGATCATCCATTTAAACGCAACAAATAAAAGTTCATTGAGAATAGAATGGCAAAAATACCTCATTCCCCTCACAAAGCTAATAAAGAGATTTTGCAGGAGGTTGAAGAATTAGGCTTGGTAAAAGTTACAGAATTTGAAGCTGATGAAGTAAATATAAGCATTAGTAAAAATTTTGGTTAGAAAAAAACGAAGAATCTTTTGGGATTTGTCATATTAGAAAACTAATTTAATACGTCATAATCTAGATGTGGTGCATATTGAAAAAAATGTTTTTGACAATTTATTCAATACCATAATAAATATTAAAGGGAGGACAAAAGATAATGCAAAATCAAGAGCTGATTTTTGTATAAGGAATGAGTTACATAAAGATCTTCACACCGGTAAATATTCAAAAGAATGTTACACTTTGGACAAAAACAAAAGGAAATATTATGTGAATGGTTGAAAAGTCTAAACTTTGTAAAGTTTCAAACTTAACAAAGTGTGTGGACATAAGAAAGTATAAATTATTTGGGATGAAAGTCATGATTGTCATGTGTTTATGCAAAGGCTAATTTCAATTGCATTTCGAAAGTTGCTACCGAATAAGGTTTGGGAAGTAATAACAAAAATAAGTTTGTTTCTCAAAAGTTTAACATTATTTGAAGTGAAGTTGGCTGAAATGGAAAAACTAGAAAGAGAAATTCCAGTAATTTTGTGCAAGTTAGAAGAGATTTTTCCTCCGAGCTTTTTTAACTGTATGGAGCATCTACCTGTGCATTTAACACAAGAGGCAAAACTAGCCGGTCCAGTTCAATATCGATAAATGTATCTGTTTGAGAGGTAATTCAAATTTAAATTATTATAATTGAAGTAATAACATGTTTTAATTACTAAATTGTAATAACCATATTATCTAATATAGATATTTGCATAGCTTGAAGAAAAATGTCAAAAACAAGGCTAGAATTTGAAGGTTCAATATGTAATGCTTATTTAGTGGAGGGAGCTAGTACATTTTGTTCATATTATTTTGAGCCACATGTTTACACAAGAGAAAAAAAAGTTCCTCGTAATGATAATGAAGAAAGAACGAGTGATGCTAATGATAACCTATCCATTTTCACATATTCTGAACGAACATATGGATGTTTGACAAGAAAAATATTAACAGAGGAAGAAATTGAGGCTGCCTATGGTTACATTTTATTGAATTGTCAAAAGGTTCAACTTTTTGTACGGTAAGTTAAACATGATTATTTCGGTTTTCAAATTTTGTGTTGTTCATAATTGAAATACATAATAATGTATTTAGATTATACGAGGAATCGTTACGCGAGATAATTCCAAAGAAAATACAGGATAATATAAATAAAGAAGTTCGAAGACACTTTTCTCGATTGTTCGAGAGATATGTAAGTTTTCACTTATAAATATTCAAATGATTGAATTATAAGATTTAAGTGTTCAAATGACATTATACCCTTTGATATAATAATTTCTTTTATGTAGGCCTTAGAAAATCCAATAGAGAATAAGTTCATATATGATCTTGCAAAAGGACTTCTGCGAACTGTTAAATCGTTTCCGGTATATTTCGTTAATAGATATAAATATCATACAGAATATCATAGTCATAGCATAGCAACAATAAATAGTGGAGCTTGCATACAGAGAGAATTGATGGATTACTATGGTAAAATTATTGAGATACTTAAAGTTGAGTACCTTGCATTGTCAATAAAGCGAAGTGTGATATTTAAGTGTGATTGGTATGACCCGACTCTAAATATTGGAACAAAAGTGCTTAGCCGATACAATCTAGTTGAAATCAACAACCGAAGAAGATTGAGACAATTTGAGCCTTTCGTGTTGGCAATGCAAGTGAAACAGGTGTGTTATGTCCCTTTTCTCAGCTTAAGACGAGATAAGTCAGATTGATTGGCGGTTTGCAAAGTTAAACCTAGAGATGTTTTTGAATCACATGAAAAAGGAAAGCAGGGAATTGAAAGTAAAGCATTTCAGGAAGATGATTATTTTATAAATGCATCTGTCACATATGACGATAATAAACCTTTGAACGATCCATCTAATGAATATATTAAAATTTCATCTGTAGAGAATGACGAGGGTTAGCGATCTGAAGAGGAGCCGGAGTTTGGTTCTTATTCTTCATAAAAAGAAAATGATTGTAATTTACAATTAAATTATGATAAAGATTAATTTGTGTTTATAATTGAATATTTTATTCAACAAATCAATTATTTCCTTTTCAGTATATTGTGTCAAATATTGAATTCAAATTCTTAATCAAGGAATGTTGATATGGCGACTGATTCCGGACAGTAGTAATTCATTCCGTTGTGAGAAATGTAGCAAAATTGTGCATATTGAAGAAATAAACAATGCAGGAAGAATCTCCACTTTATACACTTATAATCGTTTACCTTCCATGGTTGATTTTCTACTTCAAGGTGTTTAGTATCATCTGAATAACATCATTTTCCTTATTATATATATCTCATTTCCTTTTATAAAGCTATTATATATATTTACATTTGATGGTATATAATACATGTTGTTTAAAGCTTTCTTGAATCTCAAAGATGACATGTATGCCGATTGAGGTGGGAGCAATGCCACAACGGTCTATAAAGGATTAGAGAAATCGGTTGTTTTGAAAAATTTGTCAATTCCACAGACCTCGTATGGACATTCGCGTATGCATGTCGCTTCAATTTTGGTTCGTTTAACGATTTTCTAATATGACAATATTTAAGTTCTATACTAATTGTGTTTTAGGTAAACCGTTTCGTACTGGCAGTTCATCTGGAGAGTTTGTCTTCTATACTAAATCTGGCGACTCATTCACTGTATCGTTTACAAGTTTAGCTATAGCGGAAACATTGTTGCAAGAAGGTGTTGAAAATCCTACACGTGAGGGAAGAACTTTCACTGTTTTAATTGGTGCATTCAAACATATCAGGACCCTTCTCGGGAATCTAGACATCAGGAACTCATTTACCTTTACCGACTCTCAAGTCGCTTGAAATCTAAAAAAATAATTATATCATTATCATTTATCGATGTAATACATTAGACTCAGCTATCTGTAAGAATTTGTCAAACAACCTCCCTATTAGTTAGGAGTCAAGCAGTGTCCTATTGAGTGTGGGCTGTTATTGTTCTTGTTATAAGACTATAATAATTGTTAACCTTCTAATTCAAAGTTTGTACTTGAATATAATATTCAACAATTGTTATAGAACAAGAACAATTGTTATAGTCATAAAATAAGAACAATAATAGCTCACACTCAATAGGACGCAGGTTGACCCCTAACTAGTAGGGAGGTTGTTTGACAAATTCTTACAGATACAATAATAAATCAAATTTAAAGATGGGTCTAGTGTATTGCATCGATAAATAACAATGATATAATTATTTTCTTGGAATCTATATGACATGAGAGTCGGTAAAGGTAAATGAGTCTCCGATGTTTGGATTTCTGAGAAAGGTCCTAACATGTTCAAATATACCAATTAAAACAATGATACTTCTTCCCTCAGGTGTAAGGTTTTTAACACCTTCTTACAACAACGTTTCCATTATAGCTAAATTTGTAGAAGATACAGTGAATAAGTCGCCCGATTTAGTATGAAAGATTAACTCTCCAGATGAGCTATCAATACGAAGCGGTTTATCTAAAACACAATCAGTATAGAACTTAAATAATGTCATATTAGAAATCCGTTAAACGAACCAAAACTGGATATTAATGCATACGTGAATGTCGAAACAAGGTCTATAAAATTGACGAATTTTCCAAATGAACTGATTTCCTTAATCCTTTATAAACCGTTGTGACATCGCTCTTGCCTCTATCGATATACATGTCATCTTCAAGATTTAATGAAGCTTAAAATAACATGTAGTATAGACCATCAAATGTGAATATATATAATAGCTTCATAAAAGGAAATGAGATATACATAATAAGGAAAGTGGCGTTATTCAGATGATACTAAACACCTTAAAGCAGCAGATCGGTCATGGAAACGATCATTAGTATATGAAGTAGAGATTTTTCCTGCATTTTTTATTCTTTTGGTATAGATAATTTTGTCACATTCCTCGCAACGAAATGAATTACTATCCTTCGAAATCAGTCACTATGTCAACATTCGTTGATTAAGATTTCTAATTAAAAACTTTACATAATATACTGAAAAGGAAATAACTGATTTGTTACATAAAATATTCAATTACAAATACAAATTAATCGTTATCATAACTTAATTGTAAATTACAATCATCTTCTTTTTCTGAAGAATAAGAATCAAACTCCGGCTCCTCTTCAAATCTCTGACCCTCACCATACTCTCCAGATGAAATTTCAACATATTTGTTAGATGGATTGTTCTAAGGTTCATTATCATCATATGTGATAAATGCATTTATAAAATAAACATCTTCCTGAAACGCTTCACTTTCAATTCTTTGCTCTTCTTTTCCGTGTGATTCAAATATACCTCTAGGTTTAACTTTACAAACCGCCAATCAATTTGACTTATTTCGTCCTAAGATGAGAAAAGAGACATAACACACCTGTTTCGCTTACATTGCCAAAACGAAAGGTTTCTCAATCTTTTTCGATTGTTGATTTCAACTAGATTGTATCGACTATACATTTTTGTTCCAACATTTGGAGTTGGGTCATACCAATCACACTTAAATATCACACTTCGCTTTATTGGCAATGCAGGGTACTCAATTTCAAGTATCTCAATATTTTTACTATAGTAATCCATCAATTCTCCCTATATGCAAACTTCACTATTTATTGTTGCCATGCTATGACCATGATGTTCTATATGATATTTGTATCCATTAACGAAATATACCGGATACGATTTAACAGTTCACAGAGGTCCCTTTGCAAGATCACATATGAACTTGTTCTCTATAGGATTTTCTAAGGCTTATATAAAAAAAATATCATATCAAAGAGTATAATATCATTTGAACACTTAAAGATTATAATTTAATTATTTGAATATTTGTAAGTGAAAACTTACATATCTCTCGAACCATCAACGAAAGTGTCTTCTAACTTTGTTATTTATATCATCTTGTGTTTCTTCAGAATTATCTCACTTAACAATTCCTCGTATAATTTAAATATATTATTATATATTTCAGTTATAAACAACACATAATTTGAAAACTGAAATAATCATTTTTAATTTACTGCACGAAAGGTTGAACCTTTTGATAGTTCAATAAAATGTAACCATGGGCAGCCTAAATTTCTTCCTCTGTTAACATTCTTCTTGTTGAACGTCCATATGTTCGTCTAGGATATGTGAAGATGGATAAGTTACCATTAGCATCACTCGTTGCTCCCTCATCGTCATTACGAGGAACTTTTCTTTCTTTTGTGTGAAATTGCGGCTCAATAATGTGAACAAAATGTACTAGCTTCCTCCACTAAATAAGCATTACATATCGAATCTCCAACTCTAGCCTTATATTTTACATTTTCCTTCAAATGATGCAAAAATCTATATTACAAAATATAGTTATTACAATTAAGTAGTTAAAACATATTATTACTTCAATTACAATAATTTAAATTTAAATTATCTCTCAAACGAATACATCTATCAATATTGAACTGAACAGGCTAGTTTTGCCTCGTGTGATAAATGCACAGGTAGATGCTCCATATAGTCAAAGAAGCTTGGAGGAAAAATCCCTTCTAACTTGCACAAAATTATTAGAATTTTCTTTTCTAATTTTTCTATTTCAGACAACTTGATTTTAGATGATGTTAAATTTTTTAAAAACAAACTTATTTATGTTATTACTTTCCAAATCTTATTCGGTAGCAACTTTCGAAATGCAATTAAAATTAGACTTTCCATAAACACATAACAATCATGACTTTTTATCCCAAATAATTTATATTTTCTTATGCCCACACACTTTGCCAAGTTTGAAACATAATCATCGGAAAACTTTAGACTTTTCAACCATTCACACAATATTTCATTTTGGTATTTGCCCAACGTGTAATATGCTTTCGAATATTTACCGGTGCAAACATCTTTATGTAACTCTTTTCTTCTACAAAAAAGTTATAAATCAACTCGTAATTTTGTATTGTCTTTTGTCCTTCCTTCAATGTTCATTATGGTATTTAACATATTGTTAAAAATATTTTTTAATATGCATCACATCTAAATTATAGCGTATCAAATTAGTTTTCCAATATGGCAAATTTCAAAAAATGCTTCGTTTTCTCCAACCAATGTTTTTACTAATGCTTGTATTTGCTTCATTAGCTTCAAATTCTGTAATTCCAGTAAGCCTAATTCCTCAACTTCCTGTAAAATCTCTTCACTAGCTTTGTGAGGGGAGGAGGTGTTCTGACCATCCTATTCTTAATGAACTTTTGTTTGTTACGTCTAAATGAATGATCTGGAAGAAGGAATTTTTTGTGATTGTCAAATTAACATATTTTGCCTCCGTTTGGAAGATAAAACGAATCAAACTCATTGTCATAATAAGAACAAGTCAATTTTTCAGCTGTACTTTGTCCAGACAACATGACATATGCTGAAAAATCACTAATGGTCTACATCAAAGTCGCTCTCAACACAAAATTCTGTTTCAGAGACACATCATATGTCTAAACACCATATTCCCAAAGATGTTGCAATTTAGATATCAATGGTTGTAAGAATATATCAATTTTATGCTTCGAATTTTTAGGCCCTGGCACAATTACTGTCAATAACATATATGCATCTTTTATACACATCCATGGATGCATTATAAGGAGTAATTATGATTGGTCATGATGAATATTGTTGGCCAGTTTGATCAAAAGGTTGGAATCTATCCATCGATAATCCCAACCTAATATTTTGACTTTCAGCTGCAAACTCAAGATGGGTGTCATTGAAATATTTCCATGTCAGTGTATCTGATGGATGACTCATTATTCCATCTTCTTGTTCGTGTTCATTTTGTTATCCCATGTGAGATGCAATAACATCAGAAGCATCTAGTCTTTGAAGTCTCGGAGTTACCAGAAAATAATACATCCGCTTCCAGGGTATTAATTTCTGTTTCATGGAACGCTTTCTAAGCTTGAACTTAAATTGACCACAAAATTTGCACTTTTGTAATTCTACATCATCTCTCCAGTACAACATACATCTCAATTTGCAACAATCAATCTTTTCAACAGGTAAACCAAGACCCCTAATAAGTTTCTTCGTATTATAAAAACTATCAACCATTATATAATCAGGAGACAATGATTCATTATATCATTCAAGAATTTTATCAAAATTACGGTCTAAAATATGCCCTTCAGATTTTTTGTTCAATATTCAAGTAATTGAAAACAATTTAGTCATTGTCTCACAATTTGGTCATAATTCTTGATCAGCTGACTGTAGTAAGTGAAAAAATTATTTTGCACGTGAGTTAGGTTCTTGTTCAAGATTTTTCATACTTTCTTCAAAGGTATAACCGGCTGCATCATAAACCATTTGCATATATGAATTTTCAGTTTCATCCACAAAATTTGTTCTAATTCTAATCCTCCTTTCAAACTCATTTAAGTTGACAGACAATTGTGCTTGATTACCCCTTGAGGTGCTACAAGTCAACGGTTCATCATGTCGTGTCCACTCAAAATAATTGAGGACAAACCATTTTCTCAGCAAATACCCATTAACTTCATCAATAGAAAGGAAAAATTTGTGTTTGCACTTTTTACATGGACATCTGATCTTTACTCCATCCATATATGCAAGTTGAAAACATACATAATAAATAAAAACTTCAACTCACTTAACAAATTTAGGATTAATGAAAACTTTAGGTGTTAATCATTTATACATCCAAGATCTATCAACATTACTCATTTTCTGCAAAACTGTTAATTTAAAATAGTGATTTCATAATTAGTATTATTCATGTTCGCCAAAGATTACAAAACATGGAAGATAAGACTTGTGAATTAAGATAACAAGTTGTCGTTATATGTTGGGCACCGTTTCCGGAACCCAATCCTCTTACGAAAACATGCGACCTTGAGCGTGGATATTGCCCCGAAAGGTTCTTTCATTGAACCCTTAAAAGACATTA
>JAOTAX010000198.1:3206301-3236220 GCA_025629825.1 Erythroxylum guanchezii | reverse complement strand
CATCCAAAGTCTATCCTTCTTCTCTAAAGACTTAGTTTATTTAATTCCTAACTCACTTAAAACCTAAGCCAACTTAAGCCCAAGTTTCTTTCCCTCCTTACACGTGACTTTTGTGGGCTTCCTAGCAATCCATTATGTCATCTTGCTATTTAACTTCATTTCAATCAACTCATCCACTTTCTTCCCATAATCCATACACGTTCACTCAAATATCAAAGTCCTCAAAATTTACAATTCTTTTCTCATAAATTTTTCTTAATTTCATCAAATTTCCTTAAATTCATAATTTTCTCACCAATTTCTTTCTCATTTAAATTCATTTTAATATTTCTAATTTTCACCGAAGGTTCGGGGTCCAACAACTATGGCCCGTGGGTCAAGTCGACTATGGTGCCATATGAAGGAGTTGCGGGCTTGCCATATGTGCCACAGCAGTACACAAGCCCGACGCACCTCATCTCCCCTTCCTTTAAGAGATCCTGCAAAAAAGTAACAAAATTTGGAGCAACAGGATGTAGGCGTAATAGATCCCAACATGTTCTAACATGGGCACAATGTAGTAAAGCATGGGAGATTGTTACCGTCTCATCACAAAAAGGACAGATGTCCTTTATGGCTAGACCTCGTCGCCTAAAGGTGGCCCTCACCAGAAGAATCCCCCTAAAATTCCTTTGATTTAGCTGGGATGGGTAGATGCCATAGCTGCTTCCACGAGCTAACACATTCCTCAAAAACCATGGTGCTTAGCCATTTAAGGGCAACTCTATAGCCTGACTTTACTGAGTAAAATCCATCTCTCGTAAAATGTCATATCATTGTATCTTGGTGATTAGTCAGAGGCATAGGAATTGAAAGAATTTTCTGCACAACAATATCACAAAAAAAGGCCTTGGAAGTATTGTAGATCCCATGCCCTCTTGTCTGGTAGTATTAGGTCTTTCACTTTCATAAGTTCAAGTCCCTCTACCACTGGTGACCGAATGAAAAAATCTGCATCCCCCGGTAACCATGGGTCTTGCCAGACAGAGATGGTCTCTCCATTTCCGACTCTCCACCTGGTGCCTAGAGCCAGCAAATCTCTAGCGTGTAACATACTCCTCCAAATAAAGCTAGGAGTATATCTGGTCGTTGCTTCCAGGAAGGATGTTCTGGGAAAGTATTTAGCTTTGAGAACTTGTGTTAGGAGGGAAGAAGGGTTATGAATTAGATTCCAACCCTGCTTAGCTAGCGTTGCTATATTGAACCAGTGTAACAATCGGAAACCAAGCCCACCTTCTATCTTCAACCCACACATTCTATCCCAAGTTAGCCAGTGCATTCGGTTCCCTCCATTGGGTTTATTACCCCACTAGAAAGAGTTCATTATCTTTTGAAGTGCATCACATGTGGTAAGTGGGATCAAGAACACGTTCATACTATAAGTGGGTAAGGCTTACGCTATAGTTTTGAGAAGAATTTCCTTACCTGCACGTGGCAGAAATCTGTTTTCCCAACTGCGAAGCCTCCCTTTCAATTGCTCCTTGAGGAAGGAGAATATTTGTTTCTTGTTTCTGCCTATAAGGGAGGGCAAGCCCAGGTATCTGCCGTGATCCAGAGGGGTTGAAACGCCTATAATTGTTTTCAACTCATTAGCCAACCGTAGCCCCACGTTGGAGGAGAAAAAAATTCCAAAATTTTGAAAGTTTACCGCCTACCTTGAAGCCTACTCATAATCTGTCAGTATCTGTTTAATCGTCAAACAATCAACCATACTTGCTCGAAAGAAGAGAAAACTATCATATGAAAACAGTAAATGCGAGATTGACGGGGCTTTTCTCACCATTCGAAACCCTTGCAAGGTGCTGTCTTCTTTTGCCTTGCGTAATAAGAAAGTTAACCCTTTGGCACATAATATAAATAGGTATGGAGAAAGTGGATCACCTTGTTTGAGGCCTCGTTTTGGTGTAATTGGACCCACACCGTTGCCATTTAACAGAACACTATAGGTCACCGAGGTAACACACATCATGATGTAAGCAATTCATTTTCTGTCAAAGCCCATTTTGCCATAATGAATTCCAAGTATTTATAATCAATGCGGTCATATGCTTTGCGTATATCTAGTTTTAATGCTACAGCTCCTGATTTCCCCCTCTTCTTCCTCTTCATGCAGTGGATAAGTTCAAAGGCCAACATAACATTATCATGGATTGAGCGTCCAAGAACAAAAGCAGATTGTGCAACATAAACAATGTGAGGCAGAATAGCCTTTAATCTATTAGCCAAAACCTTTGCCACAATTTTATAAAGCACATTACACAGAGCAGTAGGTCTAAAATCCTGAATATGTGTTGGTTTTTCATGTTTTGCTATGAGGACAAGAAAAGTATGAGAAAGGGAAGTAGGGAACTGATCATTTTTGAGCCATCTCTGACAGCTTCGCACAACATCTTTCCCAATGATATTCCAGAATTTTTGGTAGAAAGCAGCATTAAAACCATCTGGCCCTGGCGATTTGTCCGGATGCATTTGGTCTACTGCCCTCTTAAATTCAACTTTAGTAAAAGGAGCCAAAAGCATTTGGTTATCGGCCTCTCCAACCCTCGCCCTCATTTCTGAAAAAACACCCACATTTGGGTCGCCACTGTCAGAGTATAAGATGGAAAAATATGACCGGACTATTTCAACCTTGCCCCTCTCATCCGATACCCAACTTCCTTCGGCAGAATGTAGGATTAGTATACGGTTGGTTCGTCTTTGACTAGAAGCCTGCACATGAAAGTATTTTGTATTTCTGTCCCTATATTGTAACCAAAAGGATTTACTTCGCTGCCGCCAATAAGCTTCTTCCTGCGCTAGTAAAGAGTTCAACTGCTCTTTAAGAGTGTTAATATGCCCCCCTCCCTCCCCCATATCACCAGCACGTTGTGCTTGTTGCAGACGTTTATACAAAATGGCCTTTTGTTTTTTAAAAGTGACTGAGACTGTTTTGCTCCATTCCACTAGCTCTGCAGTACAGGTGATGAATTTGTCCACGATGGGAACTAGATCAACATCTGCCCAGCTGTGTTGTACTACCTCTATTATGCCCTGTTCCAATAACCACCAGTTTTCAAACCGAAATCGTCTTGGTGGGTTCACTTGACCAACCTTTAGTACTTGCAAAAGTAGCGAGTTGTGGTCCGAAACACTAGTCGGCACTAGCCAGTGGATGTGGGAAACTTCCCATCCACTAAGTGTTCATAAATGCTCGGTCAAGCTTCTCAAATATTGCATTAGCCATTCCCCTACTCCTTTCCCATGTGAATTGCCCACCACTTAAGGGTATTTCTATTAAGTTTGCTGCTGCCACACATGCTCGAAAACCCTCCAACAGGCCGATTGGATGCTCCCTCCCTCCCATTTTGTTAGTCAAGTACATCATATCATTAAAATCTCCAATAATGACCCATGGTAGATTGCTTCGGCGAGACAGTGATTGTATCATTTGATATTACTCGCGTCTCCTTCTTCTCTCCGGATAGCCATAGAACCCCGTAAGTCTCCAATCCTCCCTGCCTATAGTCTTGATGGCCATATCAATATGGTTGCTGGAGTAACTCTCGATTTCGGCTGAGTCTTGCTCTCGCCACCAACACGCTAGGCCTCCTCCTCTACCTATTCGATCAACTGTGAAACTCCCCTTGTACCCAATTTGAAGCTGCAATTCCTCAATCCTTTATGTGTGAACCAATGTTTCCATTAAGAATATTATGTCTGGCCTGAATTTTCGTACCAGCTCCTTAAGAGCTAACATTGTCTGAGGCTAGCCAAGCCCCCGACAGTTCCAACTGAGGCAACTCATGGCTCTCGGCGATCCTGCACTACAGGATTTGCCGCTGTCATTGTGGTCTCATCTAGGGAACCTTGGTTGTTGTCAAGCGTCATTGGCAGGACCCCATCCCTTCTTGGTCCCTTCTTATCTTTCTCCACCCTCAGTTCTGCAATCTCCCTTTGTCCCTCAATGTCTGTGTTGATCCTCGTCTTTGAGCTGGACCCTTCATTGTGAGGGATCCGATTATCACTTATCCAGGATTTGATCCACGGACTAGGTATCATCTGGCTGGGTTGTCTCTGTTCTGCCTTCAGCCATAATCCCCACCTCTTCTCCACTATCCCATCAGGAGTAGCAAATGGTACTTCATAAAAATTATCCAGATGCCCAATCTTACCACAGATAAAATAGAAATTGGGTAACCGTTCATACCTGAATTTCACTATCACTTTGTCTCCATTCTGTCGTTTCAAGATTTTTTGTCTCAGTATTATCGACATCCGAAATCTTAACATATTGTGCCTCTGCGCATTCCTAGTCTCCCCATCAAAGTTCAAGAACTTCCCGATAGCGTCCCCCAACTGGATTGTCGTCCGCTCATTCACCAAAGCAGAAGGTACGTCATGTGCTTAGAGGGAATGTAAGTTTCCCATCTTCTTAGATGTAAAGTTCATTCTCATGGTTGACTTTGTTTTTATTCCTCGAGTTGAGCTCAGATCAATTGAATTTTGATGATTTAAAATTTAATTAGATTGAAGTTAAATTGATATTACCTTTTTCAATTTATCTCATTAGTTAATATCATTTTCAATTCGTTTAAGCCAATTGATTAAGTCAGTCTTTTCAAGTTTAAATCTTATCTAAATTTAATAAATTTAAACTTAATTCATTAATTTAAAATTTTAATAAGTAAATTTTTTATACAGTATGAAAATAATTAAAGGAAAATTTATCTTTAATCTATGTTTTAATGGTGTGAGGAATGGTGTGTACAAAATTAAAAAAATATAATATTTTGAATTAATTTATGCATATAATTATGTTGCATTTAAATGCATAAAATTTTAACAACAACAACAATAATAATCCAGCAAAAATCTCACAGATAAAATTAAAAAAAGATAACATTTTGAATTAATTTATGCATATAATTATGTTGCATTTAAATGCATAAAATTTTAAGAACAATAACAACAATAATAATCCAACAAAAATCTCACAAATACTCGAAATTTGGGAAGACTCAGTAATACACAACTTTATCCCTAACTAGTAAAAAGACTATTTTTGAATAAACCACGTGATAATAATAATAATAATAATAATAATAATAATAATAATAAAGTATTTAATAAATAAAATATAAACTAAATAATACGATAAAAATAGATAAGATAAAAAATAAATCAAACAAGTTAATACAAGAAAAAGATAATGATCATAATGATAATGATAATAATAATGTTAAGCATGGAAATGATTAAACCATCGTTTTTCCTCTTACAAATTATAAATATAATATTCTCATATATTCTTACTATAATATTTGAGTGTCTTCTCTTAACATGTAAAAACTATTAAAGTTTGTTTCTCTTAAATCTTCAATAAAAATTACTATTATATTTTTAATCTTATCTCTTATAGTAAGATTGCATATCTAACGAAATATTAACATCTTATCACCATTAACTTATAACTATGCATTTGTTTGATGGTCTAATACTCTGCTCGAGTATAGTCGATGTAATCGCTAAACGATAAAATTTACTTTTAAACTTAAATAATATCTTCTTATCATATAAAACTTCTAAGATACTTTTTTATTCAAGTCATGGTAATCTAATAATATTATTAGTAGAAATAATGTCATTTTAATAGCAAAATATAATTGGATGTTAATTAAAAAAAGGAAAAATATGTATAAGGCACTGGAACAGTACATTCGGGCCATATTAATTTAATTATATATTTCAAAATTATTCAGTGAGTTGCCTTAATAATTAACAAAAGATACTTAAAGATTAGTGGGCCTGTTTTCTATATTTGTGGGGTCAAAATCAGAGGTCAGCCATATTCCACGTTTTGCTCTTTTTGGTGGAAACTTTCTAATATTACCGTATTTTATTAAATTCCATCAACACATTTACATATAACCTATATAAATATGTGAATAAAATTAAATAAAACAAGACTAAAACGCTCTTACCGGCATAAAAGATTTGATGTGTACCCAAATCCAAAAGAATTCATAAAAATAATATTTATTAAATTTAATATCAATATAAGAATATAAATTTTGTTAAAAGAAATATATCTGCTATTACTCTATATCCTTATTTATTATTAAATAATAAAAATGACATTAATAATTGATTTAAATTAACAAATATGTGAAATGGATTATGTTTAATATATATGTGTGTGTAAAAAATGAAAATCATTTAAAATAATTTTCGTGACTTCTTATTAATAGTAAGATCTTATCTATTTAATTTGTAATATTTAAATAATAAAAACATTTTATTAAATTATATTTTTTAGTTAAATTGAGATATTTTTATTAAATTTAAAGAAACTTTGTTTTAGCCTTATAAGTTGCGAATAAATGACCTCTAATTTTTCCTATCATGCCTATCTATTCATTGTTCAGTCCTAAGCTTGGCCAGAAGCTTGATCAACCCGAGCCAAGCTTATTAATTTTGGGTTTTTAAGATTAGTCTGAGAAGATCCAATAATATGCATCCTTATTCTTAAATAATAGAGTTATGGTAAGCATATTTTATTAAATGTTACAATCTTTCTAACTATATAAATATGTGTTTAATTCATCTACATTTCGTATATTATTACCAATATCATATAATTTACATAACTTATTAAGATGAAGGGTAATATTTGAAACGAGACGTTTAAAAAACATCATCAATTGTAAATTTTAAAGTATATCACCAATTGAAAAAACTTAAAATATAATAATGCCCAATGTTTTAAAAATTGGATTGAAAATTAAACTAGTGAGATAAAAGATTTAACATTTAAAAAATTCAACTGGTATTAAACTATCATAAAATCAATTAAAAATTGAATAAAATTGAAAATTTCTAAAATATAATTAAAGAAGATAATTATTAATTTAAAGTTTAATTAAAAAGAGATACTAATAAATAAAAATTAATTAATTAATTTTGATTTATAAAAACTGACCGATTATGAATTGGTCGATTTTTAGCAACATAAATTATTAAAATAAATAAATCAAAAGTTAAAAATTTAATTAAAAAATTGAGTAATTTAAAATTTTTATAATTAGATTGCAGATTTTTTAATAATTGATAATTCACAATATCACAAAAAGCAAAAGTGAAGCGTAAGAAAGAGAGAACCTATTGGACAGAAAAAGACCAAACGGTCTATTTTGAGCCGGACAAAATCAGGGGTCTACGAGGTTGAAACGAAGATAAATCTGTGTCGCTAACTTGCGCCCCTAAACCAACCTCGAAAACGACGTCGTTCGGCTTTTTAAAACCACCAAAATCAAATCCACGGAGAGGGAAGACGAACGAACCAACCAGAGCCAGTAACTTGCCAATTTCACTCAAATAAGAAGAAACAAAAAGCGAAAGTTCAAATGAGATGAAGGTGATGAGAGATTGTGGATTCTAGAAGAGAAGGAGAGTGAGAGAGCTTAGCGGTTAGTTCTTGTAATGGCAGAGCAGAGGAACAAGTGGAGCGGGGACGTGAGTGGCTTCGAGGCGAGGAAGTCATTGGCCGTGCTGGAGTCGGAGGACGACCACAAGGTGGCTCCGCCACTCACGAGGCCCTATTCGATCTCTTCCACCGCGGTTGTTCTTCCTCGCGAGAATTCTGGCTTCTCCAAGCAAACTCTGGCCTTCAAAGTCCAGCGGTTGAAGGATAAAGTCAAGGTAAGCTCAGTGGTTAGTGATTTTAGTGGAAATGTGGGAAATTTTGAGTCGATGGAGACGGTTACAGAATCTTAAGTCGTACTTCTGTTATGGTACATTTATGTTTATTTTCAGATATCAGAAATCTTCTTAATACTTTTCCGGTGCAGTGTGTGAAAGAAGATTACATGGAGTTGAGACAAGAGGCAGGTGAACTGCAGGAGTATTCTAATGCAAAACTCGAGCGACTTACCCGCTATTTAGGTGTTCTTGCTTCGAGCACTTTTCAGCTAGGTGAAAATTTTAGCTCTTCATTGAATATTCTATATAGAACATTTCCAAACAAGCTCACTCTTCTGTTTGGCAATGTTAGTCATGTTGATTTTTTAGTTCAACAGATTGATTTTTTTTAATTTTTAATTTTTAACAAGGCTTTTTGTGAGACTTTGTAACATCTGATTGATGATTTGCATATGTTACTGAAATCTCTAAAATTTTATGCATGTGTCTTTGTAGGTAGATTGTATAGCGTCTTCTTCACAAGCTTTTAAGGTCATATTCACTTGTTTCTTGTGTCTGAACTATTTAAATGCCAGATCAAGTTGCACTTGAAACTGAAGCTAGAATATCTCCGATGATCAATGAGAAGAGAAGATTGTTTAATGAATTGTTAACAGCCAAAGGTTGTACGGAAAACCTCTCTAGATTAAAAATTCTCTCCTTTTCTTTCTCATACATTTCAGAAAAGTTGTAAAATTGTCACCCATTTTTTTCATGGTTTATTATCATATTATGCTCCACCGAGCTTATGAAATTTCTATTTTTGTTTGAAAAATATTTTTATTTTCAGGAAACATAAAAGTGTATTGTCGTGCTAGACCATTATTTGAGGATGAAGGCCCTTCTATTGCCGAGTTTCCAGATGACTGCACGATCCGTATAAATACTGCCAATGACACCCTTTCCAGTTCTAAAAAGGATTTTGAGTTTGATAGAGTTTTTGGGCCCCATGTTGGACAAGGTTTCACATTGGTGTTTTTATGTTTATTGTTGTTCTTTGTTGGTTCTCTGTCATATTATGTGCTAACAATGTTACATAATATGACATGAAGATAGGTTAGGCAATGGGGCTTTTTACCTATACCTTTTTGGTCATGTAGCAAAGCATTGCAGCCTTCTTGCTTACGTTTTTTTCCATTCCACGTATGTTTTGCAGCTGAACTATTTAGTGATGTCCAACCATTTGTGCAGTCATCATTGGACGGTTACAATGTTTCTATATTTGCTTATGGACAAACTGGCTCTGGAAAGACATACACTATGGTATTCTGAAAAGAAAAAGAGGAGAAATCTTTTTAAGTAGTCTGCACATAGTTTTCTTTACATATATTTGATTTTCTAGAATGATTTTTTAGTTTCTTAATGCATGCAGATGCAGCTTGGCCTGTGTTTCTTAGAGGACTTGTAAATAGTCTGAGATGTTCTAGTGCAAGATCTGAGAGTGATCTTTTTGATTTTTGTGCGTGCTAGATATCCTTTGGTAACTGGACCGACTAGCTATTTAATTGGAGTAAACAGTTTCACTGTCTGGTACACAGACCCTTTGGATAACTAAATTCTCCCTCTGGTTCATTTGAAAGTGTTTGAACCAAACATCTCACTAGATTACACAGGAACAAGTCGCTTTGATTCCTATCTGTCAGATGGTTTCTTGTGGCAGTTGAATGCTTTTTAGAATCTTTTTGTCTAGTCGGTGCTCTTTAATCACTCTTTGTATGTTATAACATATATATGCATTATTTTGCATTAGTGTGCATGTAGTTTTATATGAACTAAGTTTGCATTATTTTGCATGTTGAATGGCTTTGCTAATGTGATTTCACTTTGCTCAGGAAGGATCTACTTATGATCGGGGTTTGTATGCTCGTTGCTTTGAGGAACTGTTAGACTTGGTTAACTCAGATTCAAAGTCTGCTTCTCGATTCAGTTTCTCAGCTACAGTTTTTGAGTTCTACAATGAACAGGTTTCGTCTGTTCAATGTTTACACTTTCTTCCAATAAAGGGCAGTTTGTACTTGTACCTGAGCATGATTATCTTTTACTTATCTGATTGAGGTATTTTTTTTCACTCTTATAGATACGGGATTTGTTGTCAGAGTCTGGACAGAATTTGCAAAAGATCAAAATGGGATCGACTGAATCTTTTGTAGAACTTGCACAAGAAAAAGTTGATAACCCGTTGGACTTCTCTAGAGTCTTGAAAAGTGCATTTCAGAGCCGAGGAGATGACTTGTCAAAGTTCAATGTTTCTCATTTGTATGTCCTTTATTCTCTTTGCCCCTGTAAGATATGAATGTTTGTTGTTAGAATGCTGCCATGATTTTGTCTAATTAAATGCAAAATGCCTGAAATTGTAAAAAATATTTCACTTGATACTAAAGGTTTATAGAGCATCACCATGCGTCCACACCTAGGCCTCAGACATTATTTGAAGGTTTGGTTATTTTAACATGATACTAGACTCTACAATTTAAGAGGTCGAGTACAATGATAATATACAAAACTTTTAGCCAAATGGCTCTTTGTCAGGGGTAGATATGGTTGAATATATAATTGAAGGTTTGATTATTTTAACGTGATACTAGACTCTACAATTTAAGAGGTCAAGTACAGTGATCATATACAAAACTTTTAGCCAAATGGCTCTTTGTCAGGGGTAGATATGGTTGAATATATAATTGAAGGTTTGGTTATTTTAACATGATACTAGACTCTACAATTTAAGTGGTCAAGTACAGTGATCATATACAAAACTTTTAGCCAAATGACTCTTTGTCAGGGGTATATATGGTTGAATATATGATTGAATCTGCAACCTATAATGAAAGATACGTGGTGGAATGAAATGAATAATAATATGCAAAGAAAGGATAAAGTTCAAAATATGTTCTAAGGATACCTAGCCGTTGTGTCCGTTGTCCCTTTTCTGTTTCATTAGGGTCTATGAACTTGATAATTGTCATAGGAAACTATCTTTGTGAAGTTCGAATCAGGATTGAGTCTTGATTTGGAGATGCATATGTGCTGTCTTTTAGTATTATAGACAATAAATGTCTTTGCTTTGTATTGCAATGCATAAAAATGAAGTTCAAATGACTGATATTTCTCACTACCAATGACTAGCATACAGTAAATTTATGGCACATAGGGCATGAGCTGAAAAAGTTAAAGATGGAATTAAGAGGCTTGGTACTAGTCTTTTGAAATTATTTCCCATAGTAGAAAACTTCAGAGCACCATTGTTACATATACACATGATTCAGTCTTATAACAGGGCATTCTATGTGATCCTATTTTTACTATAACTTTCATCAAATTTATCTTAGTGATACAAAGTTTATATCTATGATTCATACTTTTTCTTGTTCCCATTGTAGGATTGTCACAGTTCATATATTTTATAACAATTTGATCAGTGGAGAAAACTTTTATAGCAAGCTTTCTTTTGTTGATCTTGCTGGAAGTGAAGGTTTAATTACAGAAGATGATAGTGGAGAACGCGTGACAGATTTTCCACATGTGGTGAAATCGCTTTCAGCGTATGTTTCCGTTGGCACTTTCTGTTAATTTTTAACCTGTTATTTGCGTAGTGGTTATCATCTAGATGGCCATTTCATTACAGTTGTACAAGAGGTTTTGGGTATATAAGTGAGAGGGCAGGCCTTATGGCAATTATTGTCTATTGATTGGAATTTCCTGCCTGTTGTGTGCATGGAGAAGAGAAGTTTGGGACACCAAGAGAGCACGATAGAGATTAGGATATTATTAGCACTTATTCAGTGACACCAGTAATAAATTGAGAATCAGTAGTATTTTATGGCATACTTCAGTCATTGGTACATGATCTCAATACAACCTATGTCTCACATGTAGGTTGGGAGAAGTTTTATATTCGTTGACTTCAAAGAAGGAAGTTGTGCCATATGGGAATTCAATGCTAACAAATATCCTTGCGGACTCTGTAGGTATTGTATTTATTCTTGTTTTCTGCACTTGGTTCGGCTGCATAATTTCAAAACCAATTTTCAGTATATGCCTTTCCCATTGCAGTCTTGTTACAGCTGATTTTGTAGAATTTATGAGCATTTCAGAATCTCAATTAGATTATGCCTAAATTGGTGATCATCGAACAAATTCAGTTACATATTGTTCTCTTTCAAGTAGATGGCTGCATTATGTGTATTGTTTGGCATAATGTACCTTGCAAGTTGAAGAAACTAATAAATGGAACTATCATTCTTTGTTATCATGCTGCCTGCTTTGCTCATTGATTTCCTCTCTTATCAATCTTGAGTGCTTTTACGATGTTTCTTTTAGGGGGAAGCTCAAAGACTTTGGCGATACTCAACGTGTGTCCAAATGCTGCAAATTTGTCTGAGACGTTGTCCTCCCTCAAATTTTGTGCCAAGGCTAGAAACGCTTCATTAAGCCTTCAAAATCATGATACAATTAAGAAGTGGAGAGATGTAGTAAGTATCTGTCTTTCTATATGATTTCGGAAGTAAATCCTTCAATTTGCTCAGAAAATATTCCTTCTAGCTACCACTTTGTTGTCAATGACTACCCTTTCTGCAAGGGAAGCTTAAGGAAGTAGTGACCTTGTTGGGGAATGTACTTGGCGCAAAACAAGCTTATGCCAGCAAAATCCTTCTCGTGAAATTTGGAGAAGTTAGTCCATTGTAGATCACTGAATTTAAATTGGGTTATTATGTATAGAATTGGAGATAAGTTTCAAGACTTAAAATTCATGAGGATGATTATGAAAAATAGAGATGATAGTTTGAGTAACGTTCATTAGGCTTTCGTTATGTTTTTTGATTTACTGCTATTATTTGTTTAAAGATAAAACAAGTGAGGTCATGCTATGTGATAATTGTAAAGTCATTCTTGTAATTGATGAATGTAGCTAGTTTGAAACATGCCCATTCAGTAGTTGTGATGATTCTTGTAGGCAAATGATGTACGGAAGGACTTGTATGAGAAGGAAAAGGAAATTCATGATCTGAAACAAGAGGTTTTAGGACTGAAGGAAGCAATTAAAGACGCAAACGATCAATGCATCCTCCTCTTCAATGAAGTTCAGAATGCTTGGAAAGTTTCTTTCACAATGCAGTCAGATTTAAAGGTTTTTTAACTTCAAGTTTGGTCTACTGTCTAATTCTCTAATGAGCTAAGGAGTTACTGTCATTTTCTTGGTTCTTTTTTGCTCTTGAGTGTCCTTTCTTCCATTCTTCATCTTTACCAAAAATAGAAATCAGAATAGAAAACTTTCTAGTTTACAAATGTATTTCTATATGCATTAAGTGAACAACAATCTATTTTTGACCTATATATTATCATTTAATTTTTGCATGTGTGTGGGTGTTTTTGTTCCTTGTCCACTTCAGGAAAACTTGAATTTAAGTTACTTCTTTCCTTTTACTTGATGCAGTCTGAGAATGTTATGCTTGCGGACAAGCATAAGGTAGAAAAGGAACAAAATGCTCAACTTCGAAATCAATTGGTACAATTATCACAGACGGAGCAGGAACGAACGTTTCAGATTCAACAACGAAATTCCACAATTCAGACATTGCAGGTTGTTTATACTTAAATCTTAATATTTCAACAACATGAATATTTTTCAGGTTCTGATGTTATGTTGCCTACCAATGAGTATAGAGTTCATCCACTGCATATATGTGAACTGTGAATCATTTAACAACTTCTTGAATAGTTGTTCATTGTGGGTCCGGTGTAAACTGCTTTGGAAGCATTATCATTATTGAACAGAGCAGGCATTTTCACTTTTAAATCATATATTCTTGATTTCAAAGCTCTACCATGTTCAATATCTTTCAGAATCATTGTCTTGGCCTTTCTATCACTTATTCCAGGAAGCTATGACCTTCCTTTCCTAGATAAAATCACATTCCTCTGATATTATTCTACTGGTAATTGAATTTCTATTCATGTTTTAATCATTACGCTGGCCTTCACTTTCTGTTGTAGGCCAAGATTAAAAGCTTGGAAGTTCAACTCAGTGAAGCCTCTGGTCAAGAAAACTCACATGTTGGTTCAAATTCATCTTCTGGAACTTCATCATTTCCCAAGGGACATGGGGATCGAGATATTTCAGCAGTAACCAAGAAACTTGAAGAAGAACTAAAAAGACGTGATACTCTCATTGAGGTCTGCTACACTTAGCAAACCATTAATCTATGTAATCTTGCATAACAGGAATAACTCACTTGAACATGAAATTATGGGGGCCGAGTTTCTTTCTTAACAATTCCACATGCTAACCTGAGAAAAGGAGGATATCTAAGAGCACTACCATGTTTCGGCCTTTCTGTAACATAGAAGATAGGATCATTTGAGCTACAAGGCCTTTCGATAAAAGATATGGTTTTACGGTTTTGTTCTATTTTAACAAACTAAAGATGAGCTGTTGATCTGAAGATGAGATGTGTAGTTTTTCAATTAGGCCCTATTTTTCTTAACCCACTATATAGTTCAACATGTTTTGCTTATGTAGATACATACAGAACCACATTTCATGTATCACTTCTGCTGGTCCCACTACTTATTGTATATATAAGTGAAAATTAAGTTTCTGTGTATGACACATGCAGGGCCACTAAAATTTTTTTTCTTATTTCCTGAGTGCAGAGATTACATGAAGAAAATGAAAAATTATTTGATAGATTAACAGAAAAAGCATCATCAACTGGATCTCCACAGGTTCTCTTTTCATCTGATGAACATTTCTGAATAATGTTGATACTTCACTTTCAATTCATTGTCCCTATTGTGTGCTTGTCACCGAAAACAGTGTTAAAGCTTATATTAGGATATCATTGGCAAGACTTTTGAAGCCTTCTTGAATAGAAACTTGTGTGTAGAGTAGCAAAGGTTCTGAGTTTTTTCACTTTATTTCAAGAATATTGGTCTTTAGGTTCTACTCTTTTCCATTATAAAAGATCCTGTGTATTGGAACTTAGAGATCATTTATGTTGATCCAAGTTATTTGAAATGTTGATGTTGTGTATGTATTGTCATGATATTTTTCATCTCTCTAAGTTGTTTGCTTTAGAGCTTTTAACAGATTTTGTCAAATATTGAATTTCATAGGCGTGTAGATATATGCAAAACATTTTGGTACAATTTTAAGAAGTTTGTATCTTTTTCTGATGTTGACTGGTAAAGTGATAATGGCATATTCACCATTGTGTTTTTCACTAAGTCTGCTATATGTTCTAATGCTACCATTTCATGAACTTAATAGGGCTTGCAATGTTGGGGTTGCTTTTCTATTGTCTGTCTTAATTGTTTATTGCTTTTAGAATGGCTTCTTGACATGATATTGGAGCCTTGTACGACTGTGACTTCTCGAGTTCAAGTTGCCATTGCCTCCATTTCTGATATTTGTGATGTATTTTGGTGTGTTATAGAATGATATTTGTACCATTTATTGAGCCTCATTCAACAGCTTAAGGTTTTGGGTTGAATGGTTTCTTGATTTTACAAGCCACAAAAGTAGGCAATACAAGATTATACTAATACTAAAGAATAACACCCTTCCACTACAAGATACTTTATATAGAGGAACCGTGGCTTAATAATACTAATTTTTTAACTTTGTTAACTTCTTTTCAGCTCTCCAGTCCATTACTTAAAGGAATGACCAATGCTAGGGATCTAGGAAGGTGATGTCATTTTGAAACAAATAGTACTTATCATATAACGTCTTGTGTTTTCCCTTTTATCCTTCTTATGCTGACAGCTGCTTATTTAACTTGCAGGACTGAAGGCAATAATAAAGGGCTTCCAATAGATGTTGTTCCATTTTCAACTGATAACGCTGATGGAGCAATAGCCTTGGTTAAATCAGGTGCTGAGAAAGTTAAAACCACGCCCGCGGGAGAATATCTTACAGCTTCTCTAAATGATTTTGATCCTGAACAATATGATGGACTTGCTGCCATTTCGGATGGAGCAAACAAACTTTTGATGCTGGTAAATGTTTGTAATTTTTAGTTAATTTTCCTGTATTGAACATTATTTTCTGTTCTCTTCAGCTGAATATCAATATTGGCCTCACCATGTATTTGCTGATTTGAACTGTATGTCAGTTACCCCCTTGTGGATGTGAAACATGTTAAATTAAGTTCCTTTTTTTTTTCGAAAAGAATGAGTTTGAAGCAGGATTAGACAGTACCTTGATAACAAATTTTCTGATTTTTTAACAAGATTGGGACAAATAATTACAGGTTCTAGCCGCTGTGATTAAAGCAGGTGCTTCTAGGGAGCATGAAATACTTGCTGAAATTAGAGATGCTGTGTTCTCTTTTATTCGTAAAATGGAACCAAGAAGGGTAATGGACACCATGCTTGTTTCTCGTGTCAGAATCTTGTATACAAGATCCTTACTTGCTAGATCTCCAGAGCTGCAGTCCATCAAGGTAATGATCATTGATTGCTTCTTCATTCCGTTAATCTGCTGAGCATGTATACTGTGCCTTTGTTGAGATTTCACTGTTTTGTCCATTCTCTTCCTTCACTTTATAGGTTCCTTCCGTAGAATGCTATTTAGATAAGGCTAATACTGGACGTAGTAGAAGCACCAGCCGAGGTAGCAGTCCTGGAAGATCCCCTGTGCGTTACATAGATGATCAAATTCAGGGATTTAAAGTGAATATAAAGCCAGAAAAAAAATCTAGGTTGTCATCAGTGGTTCTGAGAATGAGAGGAAGTGATCAGGTACCCACTATTGTGTTCTGCTTTTCATGTCATTATTTTGAAGATAGAATGCTCATACTGACCATAAGTTCTAAAGTGGTTTAAAGAAGAGGCAAGATCGATAAACAACTGACCAGTTTTAACAATGATCTGACTCCCCAGATTGCATATACTAGCCACGTGAGTACTTGTATGCACAATTTCCCCCTCCTCTTCACACATACCACAAAATGCATGCACATGCAGAGACATCCCTATACGTTATGGAAAATGCAAGTAAAGGGAATCGTGTTCATTGTGTGTGGACAGAGCTCCGTGTAAGCCTAGACAATAATGAAGAACGAAAATACAAAATGTGGGGATGTTTTAATCTTTCTTAATTATAATTTTAAATGAAATGAATGTGGATGAAATTTCTTTCATGCTCTCTTGAAGTGTATTTTTGATTGTCCGGCTAATGCTTCATGTTCTTATATGTTCTCAAATCCTGCAATCTTCTGATTACGGTAAGGAATATTTACAAGATGCAAATGGATTCTTAAAACCCTCAAGTTTTACGATGATGCCTGCAGGACTCAAGCAGGCAGCAAGTTACTAGTGGAAAATTGAGGGAAATACAAGAGGAGGCAAAAAGTTTTGCCATAGGAAATAAGGCCCTTGCTTCTCTCTTTGTTCATACTCCAGCTGGTGAGCTGCAGAGGCAAATTAGGTCCTGGATTGCAGAGAACTTTGAATTTCTTTCAGTTACTGGAGATGATGCATCTGGGGGAACCACTGGTCAACTAGAACTACTTTCAACCGCAATTATGGATGGTTGGATGGCTGGGCTTGGTACTGCAGTGCCTCCTAGCACAGATGCCCTTGGTCAGCTGTTATCTGAGTATGCAAAGCGGGTGTATTCTTCTCAGTTGCAACACTTAAAGGTATGCCACTTCATTGTTTGCGAGTAGATGATAAGTAGCTTTCCAATGAACAAGTTAAGGTTATTTTTCTATGTGTTTTTGATATGAGGATCGAATATTTTATTCTCTATATGGTCAATAACCTTCCTTTTAAACTCATTGTACATTACTACCTTGATTAGCATCTTTTTGTGTGTTTGTTAATTTTATATTTTTTCATATTCCTTGTTTTATTAGTGATCTCCTTTTTGGTTGATATTACATGGGTGCATCTTTCTGGCTGATATTTGTTTCCTCGTGGTAATGTTGTGTCGATGCTTATTCCATCAGCCTTCTTTGAAAAGCCACTTTACTAGAGGAGTTTGTATTATTCTGATAGAAACTTGATCGTAGAAGCAAACTTGCAAAACGCCCTTCTTGTGTCAGAACTGTTGGTGTTAGGAAGAAGTGTTCAATCTTGCAGCATTGATATAATTTGTATAACTCAGAAATATAAAAAATGGTTAATGATCATGGTCTAAATTCTTCTGGAGATGTGTCAGTCTCTGCATCTGTTATGTGCCCGTGCTGGGGACCGAGTCCAAGGACGATTCTCATGAAAGTTAATCTCTTTTCCCTTATTTATGTTGGTCCCCTTCCTTGCAGAACCTAATTTTTGGTGATGAAAAACTGGCATCACTTGTCAAAGACAAGGTTTGCCGAGATTGGGCTAAATTACTCTACTCCTAATTAGCTAATTTTTATGATAACTTCTTCCTTTATTGCATAACGTAGTAGCCTTATATAGGCAAAGTCACATAAAAGTTTCACCTAAACTAGGACTCCTAGAAAAACTCCTATTAAAGCTGTTTTAGGACTCTTAAAAAGACTCCTATTCCAGCTGTTTTTATTAACATAACTATAACAGAAACTAGTGCAGAAATAATGCAAAAAATAAAATACTCCTCTAATAGACTCCTAATAAGACACTCCTCTTTGCAAGTAGTAGGTCCTTCCCACAATGCATCCACATCAGCATCTTGAAATGCTACCTTAAGTAGGTGCTAATATTGTGATTACTAATACTGAGAATGATTAATATATCTGTATTACCAAAGTTGAGAGTATAAACGAAAGCATATTTGATTGAAGTACAGTTAATTTGAATGGCTATAAATGGTAAGTTATGCATTACCGCCTTCATACTCTGTCACTTAGTCTTCATGCCCTCAAATATTTTACTTCCCATTTGCCTGAGCTCTTAATTTTGCTGCTGAAAGTTATTACAATCTTCTTAAAGAATCTAAGAGCTCCTATAACAATATGTTACCTAATATATCATTCTGGTTAGCATGCATAGTTAGAAGAGCATTCTACATCTTTAAATTAACGTTTCAAAAGTTCCCTTTAGCACTCTACTTTATCCTTTATTTACTGCCGGTAACATGCACTTTTTCTACAAGGTTCTACCTACAAAACCGAAATTGACTAATTAGATACCATCCTGCATTTACGTCATTCTCTTTGAATGTACAGTTCTGCACTCATTAGAATCTGTTTTGAGATTCTAAGCATGTCTGATTTTTCTTTGTACCGCCACTTTTATTTTTATCAGGATATTGCTGGAACATTAGCCACGGAGGAAGCAGGAGATGCAACCCAGGTTTCTAAACTGCGTTCTGCTCTTGAGTCTGTTGATCATAGGAGAAGAAAGGTAATTTTCCTGACCAGTATGTTTTCCCTCTGCTCTTGAGTTTGTTATAGATGCCTCGCTTGTTACAAGGTGTCTATTTTCCAATCAATATGCAATGGTAGTTATTTGTGCTTCATGGTTGATTGAACTGCCGTCATTCTTTGGTCTGTTTGAGTTATCGAGAATGAGAATATTTGAATGATGTGATTTAATTTCCCAGCTGAGATCGTAAAATGTTCAATGCTAATGGATATGGAAGATTGGGATGCTTATGCGGTCCATATGTCAATGAAACCTTCTGTCAAATAGTTATTTATTTAGGATGAAATGTTTGTTACTTCGTGCAATTTATAGTTTTCTTTGGAATGGATGTTTGAAAATGGGAGTTCTATTTCATTTTTGTGTTTTCTTCTTCTACATAGCCTTTCGAGGCAGGGTAAAATTTGGGACTAGAACCATGTGCAATAGTACCTAGATTTAAACTTTCGCGGGATAATTACTTTGCCCATGAAATTTGAACTAGAATCATCATGGAATTTGAAGTATCATGTTGCTGTTGATATTATGCGTTTGAGAAAGGTTATGAACCATGTATGATTCTGCTGTATGGTTATTGAGTCCTCGGTACATTTTTTTCTTTTTGATTTTTGTTTCTAGTTGAGACTGCTATGCATCCTCTTTTTCACTCGAAGTCTTTCTCATATTGATGTCGCTTTGCGAAGTGTATATCTTTTTGTAATAATCCTGTGCCGTTGATTTTTATTATATCTTGATGCAATTAATTTATGCTGTTAGATTTTGCAACAAATGCGAATTGATGTAGCCTTATTGACATTGGATGATGGTGTTTCACCCATTCAAAATCCTCCAACTGCTGCAGAAGATGCACGATTAGCATCTCTAATTTCCCTTGATGGCATATTGAGGCAAGTCAAGGTTTGTACCTGTAAACGAAACTGATCTTATAGTATGTTGAAATTGAAAGGAAAACATGAAGCAGTGATGTACTTGGTGTTTTGAACAGGATATACTGAGGCAATCTTCTGTAAAATTGCTGCGTAAGTCTAAGAAGAAAGCATTGCTTGCATCTCTAGATGAACTAGGGGAACGGATGCCTTCTCTTCTTGAGATCGATCGTCCATGTGCCCAAAAGCAAATTGCTGATGCTCGTCTGGTAGTCCAGGTACATGAAGTTTGATATGGTTTTTTCTTTTTCTTTTGCTGCTTTTATGTCAGGTAGACATTTTTTTATCATAAGATCAAGTTTCTTGTTCGGTGGGCCGAGAAATATGCAGAATACGATAAATTCTCCTTGGTTTAAGAGGATTCAGTCGGGGCCGATCAATTCCTTTTGTTTTGATCTGTCAAGACCAGGGAAAGTGTTATTGTAGGATGAGAAGGAACGTTTTTTCATTGCATTTGAACGAGAAACTTCTGTCCAATTTCAAACTTGATTGTGGCTCAGTTATCTTGTTTAGACCTAATTCTTCACTCTGTTGACGCTGCAGCTGATTCCTGAAGAAGATGACGACCTTCATGACCTGGCACAAATGCAGAGATCACTTACAGATTTGGGTTTGAGTACTGAAACTGATGTGGCACAGTGGAACGTCCTGCAGTTTAATACAGGCTCAACAAGTCCGTTTATCATCAAGTGTGGAGCAAACTCAAATTCTGAACTTGTAATTAAGGCCGATGCAAGGGTTCAGGAGCCTAAAGGTGGTGAAATTCTGAGGGTTGTTCCAAGACCATCTGTTTTGGAAAATATGAACTTGGAAGAAATGAAACGAGTATTGTCGCAACTTCCTGAAGCTGTAAGTTTACTTGCCCTGGCAAGGACTGCAGATGGTACACGAACTCGGTATTCTAGATTGTACAGGACTCTAGCAATGAAGGTTCCATCACTGAGGGATCTAATCGGTGAGCTTGAGAAGGGGGGAATACTGAAGGATGTTAAGTAATGAGTTCCAAGCCTGCAAAATATCATATCCTTTCGTAATATGTATTGTGTGTTCATAATATTCTTTCGGGTGGGGAGGTAGTACGAGCTAGGATTTTCTCAGCTCAAACAAACAATTTTTTTGTATCATATTTTGCTATTTATTTGAGCCAAGGAAATCTGCATTTAAATCTTCAACCCAGTTGCAATGTAATCTACACGAGTTTGCTTAGTTCCTATCTTCTTCATCTAACTAGCAATTTTCTCCAACATCTTTCATTATTCAATTCATTGGTCAATGCCATTTTCTAATACGAAGAATCCCAGAAACCATTTGTTATTTGTTGATAATCTCATGTGCAAGTTTTTCTTTTCTTGTGCCACGGTCATTTTCTGGGACTAATAAGCGGAAACATGGTCTGTAACATCACCAGGGTGAGACATGCATGGTGGCAAAAATTACACAACTGAAACTATTGCCAGGACATGATTTCCCGTACTAACATGGGTAGTAGTCTTTTGTTGTTTAATAGTGCAAGTGACTGGGGACTGATATGGTCGTTTGTTGTGTTGTTTAATGTAGTAAATATCTCCGCGAGTTCTTTGCAACTGATTTCGGAAGGGGCTTCTGGCCGGAGAATCCGGTGATGCTCCTGAATGACTCCATCATTTTACAAGCTGTACGTACATATCAGCCAATTTACGCTTATCTATAAAGAGATTGTTGGTTCTTATTACTTTATTCAGTAAAATCTAATTATTCTGCATCAGCCGTCGATCCTTTCGAGTCATCCCAGTTATTATTTTCAACAATATCTATGGCCATAATCCTTTCTTGGTTCCAATGATATTTTGTTACCATAATGAATTAAACCCATATTTCCTCTGTTCTATCACCGTGAAGCACGTAAAACATTTCCGGTTTAAAGAGCAAACTTTACCTCTCGCAGGGGTGACTCACCGTTCCAAATGGACCAAGACGTCCTCCTCAGGGTTGTCACTCGCTTTCTCGGCCTCCGTGACTTCTCCTCCGCTCGAAAGTACGCTCTTTTAGCACAACGCTCCTACCCAGCTCAACACGAGTTTGCCAAAGCCATCGCCGTCGCCGACGTTCTCCTTGCCTCAGGCATCCCTCTCAACAACGGACCCGATGAGTGGTTCTCCATTCTCCAACTCAATTCGTCGTCCCATTGCGGTTTCGAAACTCAGTTTGAAAATCTCTCGACCCTGTTAAACCCTGTTAGTAATCACCTCCCTTTTGCTCGAGATGCGTACCAGCTTGCTTGTCATGCATGGTCTGTGTTATCTTGCCCAGAAAAGAAAACCCATTTAAAGAATGGGGTTAAGAACAAAGGTGATGAGTCACAATTGAAAGAAAAGATTGGTGCTTGTGAGCAAGAAAAGGGGACGTTTTGGACTGTGTGTCCATATTGTTACTACATGTACGAGTATGAGGAGGTTTACAAGGAGTGTGGCTTGAGGTGCCAGCACTGCCGGAAGGCTTTTCATGGGTTGACGGTGGCGCCGGAGGCGAGTATGATGGTTGAAGGGAAGGATGAGTACTATTTTGGATATGGATTTTCCCCCTTAACATCTGGTGTGGATGGTTCCTCCGGGGACAAGAAAAAGAGAGGCTTTGGTGACGGTGAATGTGGTAGTGGTTTCTTAGATGAGAAGAAAGGAAAGTACGCTGCATTTAAAGGTGGTGTGCTTAACGTGGTCGAAATTTCTGATGATAGTGAGGATAGTGAGTGTGATCTAATGGGAAGTGATAAAATTGAGATGGACGATGATGTGAGATTAGAAGAGGAGACCGTGGACAAGATGGGTGGAGTGAAAAGGAATATGGGAGTTGGTGGGGCAGGCAACGTTATACAGGGGAGAAGTAGAACTGATGTTAAGCCAAGGGTAATCAAGAAGGTGAAGTTGATGGCGAGGCACACGAAAAACAAAATGAATAAAGGAAAGAAGGTTGAAGTAATTGAATCTGGGGAATGGATGCAAATGAAAGGGGCAAATATAAATGCTGAAATTGGAGAACTAGCTGGAAGCACTGAGGGGAATAGTGGAAGTGGAAATGTAAATGGAAGTGGTTATGTTATTTGTGAAGGTGACTTGGAATTCTTTCTGGGGGAGGATGATATCTATATTGGTCTAAAGAATACAGGTTGATGGTGAGCAGATGATGCTTTCTGGAATCTTTTAGGGCAGTTTTGACACTCTGATTTAAGCACTGGATCTTGTAGTTAAGAATTAGCCATGGTTTCCGTGTACAGCTTTTGACATAATCAGCCATGGTTTCCGCGTACAGCTTTTGACATACTTCTTTTATCTTATTGGTATAACCAAATTACATAGGCAAGTTTAGGAGTTGGCAGTCTACTGCTATCATGCATGTGCATTAGTATGAAACTTCTAATAGCATTCGGGATTTTGTGGTGTCTAAAGTTTTTTGTGTATTCTTGATTAAGTCTAAATCTTCTTGTTTTAATTACCCGGACTTTGCAGTGGATCCTGTATGGTCTTCTGTTGTTTCTTTAACCAAAGATCATTTCTAGATTAGTACAGGTTCTACACTCTGTTTTGAGGTCATTTTGGTAGATTTAACACATCATAAATTCTGCAAGGTTTAGGAGATCTTAATCATGAGTCCTTTACTCATGTTTTTCATAATTCAGTTTAATCAGAAAACTTTAGAATTTGAGTCTGGTATAACACCAGCCAGTGCGTAGGGCTTAGCACAAGCTCTTAATCCTGACGTCTTTTGAATTGAATGTTCAGGAACCTTTGCATTACTTTGTAATTAAATCACTCTTAATAGTAAAGAACCTCACTTTCTTGTTCCCTTTTTATGGGCATCACAATCTGCAAGATCAACGTTTATGTTTGGACCTTTCTATTATGAGAAATTAGTAAAAGGTCAATTTATACTCTAATCTTGCTCATTTCTAATAATTACTAATGTTATCACATATTGTATGATATCACATATATTACAAATGTTAGATAACACAACTACTAGAACCATAGTTACACACTTAACCCTCTCTTTTGTTTTGCAGAGAATTTTTTTATTATAAGTGTAGAACACACTATTTAAGTGCTTTCTTTTCTTGGGAGTATTGAGGAAAACAATCTGCATTAAGTTTTGGGAATATTGTCTCTTATTAAAATCACAAATTGTCTGATACAGAGTATCTTGGATTTAAGGGCAAAATCAATAGAAAATGTCTATTGAGATTCTGTCATTAAAATAGATTTGGTTTGTTATTCTAATCTTCCTTTCTTCAATGCCATCATTACTGTTCTCTCTATGCTCGTACAACGAACTTTTACCAGTCATCTTTAAAAAAGTAAACACTTTGGTTATATCATATTCTTTGCATGGACGTAAATATAGTTGAAAGAAAACCATCAGTTTTTCAACTTTCCCTTTCTGTTTCCAGTGCTGATTCCCAAGTGAGAACTGCCAATTCGTTAACATTATCTCCATGGATACTCTGCAAGAGGTAGTTTCTTATGCTATCAAATCACCCCATTTCCTCTCATGTCCGTCCCTCTTTTCCTCTCACTCTCTGCATGCGTGATTCTCTTGTTATAGATGTAAACAGTTTGGTACTTATTTGTATAAAAACCAGCAGGTACGTGGCATGCGGCGTCTGGCAAGTTGTTGTGCTGGTGGAGGAAGTAGCTTATCATCAGGAAAAATGGATTTCCGCAGCTCTGTTGGGATGTTAACGAACTATAAGAAGTCATTAACCAGAACAGTTTCCAAGGAAGAGGCTCAAGCAATTGCCTCCGAGAAGCACAAGTTTTCTGAGAGGAACAGAAGAGTGCGAATCGCTAGCCAGTTTGCTGCCCTCCGTGCTATCCTTCCTAACTTGACAAAAGTACGTAAGTTCCATATATAATCTGCAATAATAGTTTTATAAGAGATTGTAAGCTTACTAGTTTAAGTGTTAAAATTATAGAAAATCCACTTTCGTTAAATCGCAGAGTTCCAAAGATTTTTTCAACACTTACTAGTTCCAAGTCACATAAAAGTTAGTATGATAACATGTAGAACACTACATCCTGATTAAAAAAAGCAGAGGAACAAGGCATCAGTGCTTGCAGAGGCAATCAAGCAAGTAAGAGAGCTGGAGAAAGTTGTATCAGAATTGCGAGCAACGAGAGACAGTAGTAGGGACATGGAATGTGCAGTTCCTGGTGGGAGAGATACGTTAAGGGTGGAAAACTTGGAGAAACACAGCAGGGACATGGTGAAGGTTATGTTCAACTGTAAGGACAAGCGGATGCTAATGTCCAAAATAGGAAAAGCAGTGAATTCTGTTGGAGGGAAAGTGGTGAGAGCAGAAATGGCGACAGTGGGAGGGAGGACTGGCTGTGCTCTGAGGATACAAGGCATAAAGGGCAATCAAGAGATGATTATCCTAAGGTCTGCTTTGGCAGCTGTTACACAGAGAATATGACGAAAAATAACAACAGACCAGAACAGTTCTCTCTGTAGCACTGGATGGAAGCTTCGGTGGAGGGTGTTACTAAGTAAAGAAAGTGGTAAAGAAGTGCATATGTGAAGTTTACTTCAGGATACAGAAGAATGATCAGTCTAGGTTGAATTTAGCATGAGCTCGCTTTAACAAATTGAATAATTGTAGATACTGACAGATTATACACTAAGAGATTTATATGTGTGTGTTTATGTCCATGAATTCTAGAGATCTATGCCTTTATGATCAAAACTGTGTGTTTACGCATAATAATAAGGATTAATGACAAAAAAAATTATCAAACTTTGCTTAATTTTATAATTATAATCCAAACTTCAAAGCATGGCAATTACACTTTCAATTTTGTTCAATTCTAACTTGAATTGGCTTGATTAATTTTGCTAACGTGGCTTACCACGTATTTCAGAAACTCTATCTAATACACGTCAATCAAAATTGAAACAAGTCGTTTAACCACATAATTAAAATGACGTCGTTTTAAAAAAATGATGCAATTTAATCCTTAAATCTATTTACGAAGTTCCGATGCTCTCACCCTTCGTTTTTAGTTTGTTCCTTTCATTTTTGTTTTTTGTTTTGTTCTCTTGACGTTCTTACCATTTTTTTTCAATTTGTTTCCTTCGTTTTCAATTTGTTATCTCAACGCTCTCAGTCTTTCATTTTCAGCTTGTTCTTTTGACAACCTTACTTTTTTTGCATTGCATGAAAATGAAGTTAACAATGGAGAACGAACTGAAAACGAATAGCTTGTTGGTGCGCTGTAATAGGAGAGTAGCTTAGGGTATCAAGAGAATAAACTAAAAACGAAGGGTGAGGGCGTCAAGACTGAGTAAACTGATTTAGAGATTAAATTGTATCATTTTTTTGAAACGATATCGTTTCAGTTATGTGATTAAATGGTATTGTTTCATAAATCTTTATTATTTATATTAATTTTGGATGACGTATATTAATAATTAGAGTTTTGAAACACGTGGCAAGTCACGAAAGCAAAGTTAACGAAAACATTAACATTGGTTAGAAATGAATTTTTTTTTTGAAACATTAACATTGGCTAGAAATGAATTTTTTTTAAAAAAATTGAGCATTTTATTGTCACTTTTTAAAATTCGGGCTATAATTGTAAAATTGAGTCAAATTTTAAATTTTTTGTAACTAACCCTTTTATTTGCTTACATATTATTTATTTATTTATAGATTGCTCCAAATTTTTAGTATATTGGTAAATCGTATACCTTAGAAAAAAAATAAGTATTTTCATGAAAGGTTTCTTAAATTAGTGAATTTGACAAAATGCTTACGATATGAGGGTCCATTTAAATATTTAAACTTGGAATTTTTATATCGACTCTACTGTCACTATTATACTCCAAGAAAATGGAGCCGCGATGTTCATAGCTTCATATGACTGAGCTTTGTGCGTTGTAACGTAAGTTAGTTTCTTATTAATGATGTTGATATTTTGGTGAGGAACTTGAAAACTCTTGAAATTTCCAAAACACTTCTTAATTTAAAAAAAAAAACAAAAGAACAGCTTAATCAAAACTTACTTTTTTTTTTTTACATCAATAAAAATAATTCAGTCCGTCCTCATCGAAGTTGGATTTAGAGAAAGATGAAGTAATTGTATAAGCATTAATTCTATAGTCGCTTATGGCATTTACATTGCTTGTTGCTTTGTCTGGTTCAACAATACCACTTAATCCTAGTGAGTTTTACGTTCCTATTGGACCACACACTTCACAAGCTCAAGCTTAGATTGTCTCTAAACACCTTCGAAATCTACCTCAAACCCTGCAACAAAAACCGCACAAGTCATTGCCTTTCTCTGGTAGATTGCCTGTCTTAAGCTTTCTTTCAAAAAGGTGAATTTCAATAACAGGTCAAGTTGAGAAGGTGAACTAACAAGTTCTTTTCTTAACTTCTCCACCTACATCTCATCAAACACAAGAAGGAAAGAACCCTGTATAAATACCTGTCAATCAGCTGCTTTACACCCAAGTCACAAGCGTATCTTACCTGAATTTGCAGAAGAAGCTAGCATTTTCCATTATCACTATAATGCCTTCCTTGAAGTTCTGTTTCGTGTCATCTCTGATTTTAGCATTATGGTTGTCAGGCATCAACATAAGCATAGCAGCTCGACAACTTCTGGACACGAACGCATCCCCACCACCAGCATTACCACTGCCTTCAGCTCCACCGCTACCTAAGACAACCTTGCCACCCTTGCCTTCAGTTCCACTGCCAACCCTCCCAACTCAGCCTTCTCTGCCAAAGAGTGCACAGCCATCATTGCCTTCAAATCCATTGCCAACACAGCCAACTCAACCAATTCCACCACAGACGCCACTTGCCCCGTTGCCGTCACTGCCAGCGCAACCAACTCTTCCAAAGACCACATTGCCTCCATTGCCTTCAAGTCCATTACCAACACAACCAACTCAGCCAACTACACCAAAGACAACACTGCCTCCATTGCCTTCTCTGCCAACTCAACCAGCCCTGCCTAAGACCACATTACCTCCATTGCCATCAACTCCGCTACCTACACAGCCAACTCAACCTAGTCTGCCAAAGCCTACACTGCCACCTCTGTCAAATCCAAGCTTGCCTACATTACCCACTGCCCCACAAGTAACTATACCACCAAGACCAATCCCCACTATTCCTATTATACCTTCAATTCCAACCATTCCAACAACAATCCCCGCTATCCCCTTCCTCTCCCCACCACCATCAAATTAAGTCATTAATTCCCCCAACCTATGTCACAACATTATCAAGTCTACTAGCTTATCCCATGGTGGTTCTAGATCAGGATCAACCTGCGATATGCACTTATTTGAGTTGTACATGTGTGAAATTAGCATTCTTTTTCCTAGTCATTCCAATACTATAGTTGTCTCTGATATAGCTGATTGTATTCTTCTAGCTGTTGTTATATATTCTTGATTTCATACTATGATTAACTATAATCAAATAAATATAAGCAATGTCAATGCTAGCAGATAGCTCAAACACAGGGAAAACTTAAACTTGAAAATAAAGTAAAGGATGGCATAAAAGTAAACTATGGGTGCGTCCTTTGGTTCCAACAACATTAAAAGTAGAGAAATACAGCTCTTATGATATTCACAAACAATGCCTTTCAAAAAAAAATGATATTCACAAACAAACATCAAGATTATTGAATAAAATGATTTTGAAGAATTCAATCATTTATTTCTTGACAACACTAACTACTATAAAGATTTTGACCTAAAATAACCTCTCTGTATGTTTTTACATGTTCTGGCACCAGATTCTGTAGTGAGAATTTTAAATAGGAATATGTCTGCTCAAAACAACAAGATTTTAAAATGACCTTCACAAGATCCTCTCTCTGAACGAGGACCAGCACTCAATGTACCAGAATATTTAGAGACATGGGAACCATCAAGATACCCTACTCCACTTCTTCAACCATGCTGAAGCCATGATAAGAATAGAACATTTGACTTTTTCATCTGGAAAAGTTAGATGCAGCCATCATACACAATTGTTTCCAAACAGAGCTAACAAGTGCTACTTGGCAACTGTATACTGATGTGTATATAAGTTCTATGTCCCATATTTCTTATCGCTTATAGAAAATCAATTCCCTGCTACAATTTGTTTTGATAGCATCCTCCAGGATTTTAGCCTGGTCAAAGTCAACTGTAAAGGAAACCATAACAATGCCATCTTTACCAGTCTCATAGTCCTGTCTGATGTCCTCAGCTTTAAATGATTGCAGCTGTGAAAACCAGGAACCATATCAAAATAACGTAATCACTGTCGTGGAAGATTACAAGGTTATCAATTTCCATGTAACATCACGAGGTGGCAACACGACGGCACTTAGATGGAGAAACTTAAATGATGCAGCTTATCCTCATCGATTTTATAAAGCTAAAGACCAGCAATGTCCAAATTGTTTAGAGCTTTTCTGAGGCTAACTTATGGGTGCATCAAGTTAAAGTAAAAGCTTTCACTAGAGCTCAACTATTTAATTCCAATTCCAGATAAAAGAGTTATAAGTTTGCATATACCACATGACAGAATTTAGGATGGGCAAAACATAATTCCAAGACATAATTTCCCCGTGAAATTTAAAAGACAAATGATTTACCACAGTTGTAACAAGCCAAGGATAGGCAAGAATAAAGGTAAGAAGATTAATAGCTCATGTAAAAACATTATTTTCCCCTATTTTTTATTTTCTTATTTATTCTTTTTGTTGTACTTTGCCACAGCAATTATCTTTACATCAGGAAAAAAGAAATCCACATGGACTATAACTTAGATAACCTGATGATGCAGAATTCCAATAAGATCAAAGGGAACCTCCACACCCATGGGAACCTACCAAAAGCAAATGGAATAGCCAATAAGAAC
>JAOTAX010000198.1:3160100-3172422 GCA_025629825.1 Erythroxylum guanchezii | reverse complement strand
AGGCTCCAAGTCCTTCTCTTGCAGCGCATTTCCAAGCAATTGCTGCATTTGGGATGCAAAGATGTCATCCAAAATCTGCAAAAAATACAGTACAAGTGAGAAGGCTTACAAAGATAATCACCATTTTGTTGAATTTTATTAACTGGTGGTAATGAGAAGCACCACTTTTTAGAATATCGATTAAGAATCTTTTACGATAGAAAAATATGAGTACCTAAAACTGCATTCTATGTGTGCATATAGAATAACATAAACTTTTCAGTAACAAAATGTTGTTACCATGTGACCGCTAAAGTTAAGTTCTGAATGACAGTGCAGGAAAAGATATTTCTTAACTGGTTGGGGAAATGTAGACTCACTATCTTTTCCTCTTGTGAGTCAGCCTATTGCTCAGTAAATCCAAAAACTACAATGATTAAGATGATAAGCATAGTAGATTTAGAGGAACTTACCGAAACTGCAATTCGAGCGCCTTTATATGAGGATCTATTCTCTCTCCTGTCTTGCAAAAAGTTAAGTACCTCCTGGTTTAAGGAGAATAACAAAATTATAAGTTGGAGAAATCTTCAGAAACCAAAACTCTGTCAGAAAAAGATCCATGCAAAAATGTCTACCTGTCCCAGGCGATCCCAGAAACCTCGGCAAATGGTTATGAACAGCTGTGGTTCAACAACCGTTTGCAGATGATCTATTGTCTTAATCAATAGATCCTTCAAAGGCTGCATCCTACTTCTTACATCTGATTCAGCCACAGGTTCCTTTGAATCTTGGATGATCTTCTTCAGTTTCGTTGCACTCTGTAACTTTGTCTATATAAATAGATAAACAGAAGTCTATCAACATATCTGAATAGCAACCATCTCAAAATCTGAGTATTAGCAAAGAAGCACGCAATTGAAAAATCTAAAAGAATTCAGATGCACCCTCTTATGCTAACATTTTTCCACAAAATATATGAGACCAAATGTTCTCAGCAAGAATAATTCATGTTATTTGTTAAGTACGGAAATAGTGACTGAAATTTTGTGAAAGGCATATCGGAAACTGTAATCAGATAGGCTGCCTATAGGACATCATGTGCATCTAGAAACAGAAGCCCTTCAGCTAGCCGAGAAGAGAGTAGAAGCAAGAATGCGTTGATGTAGTAACCACAACTCAAGGGCCCTTCATGAACCACGGTAAGGTCCTAGAATGCATACTCAAACAATGGTAAAACTTGGAGCTGGTGAATCTTATAGCCCGTGTATGTTCTTCACTATTAGGACTCTCAAACCTACTAGCTCAAGACAGCGGTTCATTAACTACCCAATATTTTCCATACATTGGCATAATAATTTGTACACACACATCACTTCATTCTACTTGTCATCAACTCATCTGTCTTAGTTACAGTAACATATGTTTCGTAACAAACAACTTGAAAGCAATATTACTCACATTATCCACAAGCATCTCCACAATGGCTTGCAGGTAACTTCTGAATTTGGATCTCAACATGACTGTAATTTCACTGAGACACTCCCCTGTGACAGCATTTACCCCCTCGGGGATACAAGAACTCCACGACTTCAACTGTATTTCAATCTTAGGCCCCAGCACATCCAGCATCCATTTCATAGAATTAAGAAGGATCCCTAGCTGAAATACAAGAATGAACATCAAAAAACTGAAAAATGCCCTGTTTGAATGACACCCAAATTTATCGATAAATGTTTACCTCATCAGGCACAAAATAAATTTCGCCTGTTCGTTTAGATAACTTCTGAACATATTTAAGTCCAAAGAGCTTTGGGTTGAAGCTATCCTTCAATGGTGATAAGACATCAGCATATTGCTTGTCCAAAGCTTCAATAATAGCCTTCTCAACGTCTGCAAGAGCCTGAAGCATCCACATGGTTTGAGACATTCAATCAACCACAGAAAGTAAAAAGAAAAAGTTGCATGGATCAGGGAAGAGATAAACGTACATTTCCCAAGACAACAATATACTCTGGCCATTGACGAATGATTACTTCATATTCATTCAGTGTCTCTTTCAACTGAGTATACATTTCCTCAACAAAAGGAGTTGTCGAATTTTGTGTTTTAACACCAGACCACTTGACCTGAAAGGTATAAATAATGGTAAATCGCTAGAGCACGTGACATCATAAGTAAAACTCATAACTTAGACATTATATTTTATAATAGTAGAAAAAAAACTACTTATTTTAATATTAGTCTAAAACTGATTTGTTCCTGGTTTAATGTTATAACAGAACTCCATGCCAGGTAGATTCTAAAAAAAACAAATATAGATAATCATATTTGCAGAATATAGAACTCATGACGTTTTGTGAAAAAGAGTAGCTGAAAAACTTAGACACTAAAAAACCTGAAACTGTTAGTCATTTATTAATTAAGAAGTTCAAGAATCTATAAAAATAATGTAGAATTAATTGATATATGTAAGAATATGAATTTCAAAGCTTATGTGAAGAAATGAGAACCTTGATGAGTTCTCCAAACTTCTATACAAGCTACTAAATAATAATAAATGGGAAATTAAGATTGAAATTTAAATAATCACTAACAATATTTAATGGTAACAAAATACATTAAAACATTTGGGTGATGCTATTTGAGACTGAAGATGCCCTTAAGGATGCAATAAAAATATAAAATATTCACAAAAAATTGCAAGTAAAGTACACAATATATTACAGTTGGTCAGTCAAAAAAGCAAGGTGAAACACTTACCTTATCTAGTTTGCACATCTCAAGTAAAGTATGACGCTTGTCCTTGATCCAGAGAGTGATGTATGAATGAAACAACTCTTTTGCATCAACACCACCTTTTGCAGGGCTATAAAATGAAATATGATTAATACATTTCTGCAGGGTTATAAGATGAAAAAAAGAAGACATCCAACTTACTTAATGTTCCAGGAATCAAGATCCCTTTGGAAATCTGCTGTCGCAATGACAAGTTCTGCAACAGGCAGTGAGGGGCTTGAAGGAGGGCACGCAATCAGAAATGTGCGCAATCTAGCAGAAAGCTCCATGCCGTAAAGCGACGCACAAAGATTTGGAAGGTCTATGAAACTGCAAAGAGAAAGAATTCATCAGTTTTCAAACGGTCAGCAAGATAAAAATGTCATTTAACGGCAATTAAATGACCACTGCAGAAAACTTGTGAAGATTTTTTTATTAGTTAAATAATATATTCGATTTAAGAATCACGAATATGCATATCAACAACTAGGGGTTTGGTTGGCAGAAGGGATTCAAATCTTGGCAGGCATAATCAATGAGCAACTTATCTGTATATTAATGTTTCGCCATGTAATAAATAAATATGCATATTGAAGTGAAAAGTTACACAATTTTTCCTCATGCCTGAGTATAGGACACCAAGACTAGGGCGGAGGTAAATGGTCAATCATTTTTACCTAGGAAGTAAGTGCTGATTGTGGATCTGTATGTCAGTGTAAATCTCGTTTTTGATATTCAAGATTAGAGATTTCATCTTTTGATAAGCTGTTGGAAAGGCGACAGGATCTATCAGAGAGGCCTCACTAGAATTTATAAGTTCATCAGTTTCAGCCAAGTGCCTTCTTGATCTCTTCCGTGCAGCAGCCTATAAAATGATTTTCCAAAAGTGCTTTGTATGTGAAGTACGGAGGTGAAGGTGAAACAATAAACAACAAAAAGTTTTTATCGGTTTTTTGTACCTGAAAATATCTTGAAAAAGCTAATTGAGCCTCGGGGCTTAATATATCATGCAATAGAGTGTATAGCTTGACAGCAGGTGCCAAAGCCGGAGCAGCCAATCCAGTGGCTGGAGCAAAAACATCCATCATGCCAGATGGTGACAATTCATCCAATGACTTGTAGTTCTCAAAAGCCAGGGCAAGAACCTGATGAATTTGATCTTCAACCTCTCCAAAGATGCGATTCTGGTTCAAGTTTCACAAAAAAAGATATTATTCTTCTTCTGCGACTTTCATTAAAAACATATATCAGCATTAAAGACTGCAAACTAGAAAAGAGGTCGCTTTGTTTTCATCCAATTCGTCAATTGTTAAGTCTATGGAACATACAAACATCATTGAAAGATTGAAAAATGTTTGTAGTAAAGAAGGTTTGGAGCTCAGCAATACCATACATCTACAAGCAATTGCTATATGCAGTACCATACATCTATAAGAGGTTGCAATCATTAAGATTTTTATGTCAGAATACTCACTCTGTTCAAGAAATCTATTTAGAAGAAAGATTTTATGATCACTCCTAAATGATAAACATGCAAAACCTACCTACTGAATATCAAATAGGCATGGGTGCATTTGCAAACTTCTGGATCAAGAAAAATTAAACTTCATAATATACCTCTTGATGACTCAACACACTCTTCCTATTGCCCTTCATGACTACTGGATGCAGTAAATCATATACTAACTCAAGACAATCTTTGGTAGGCGTAGCAACATCCATGACATAGGAGAGATACCTGCAAGTAGCATGGAAAGGAAAAAAAGGAAATGAACTAGCAGTTTAAAATTCTAGAAGGTGGAATGAGTTAATACATTGCCATAGAGAAAATCTGACATAATCCCAATACCTGAGTTTGGTGTAAGCATCAGACACTCCATAATATGATGCAAACTCAGTCACTAACCACTTCCACGGGCCATGTAGTAATAGTTTTCTTTGCTGAAAACGTACCATTTTCATAGCAACTTCCAAAACAAAATCATAAGCAACAGTTTCTGCAACACAACCACACTGGAAAAAGAAGTTGCTTTATCTTGTTTCTTGATAATGCTTCACATATATTTTATAATTGATAACTCAGCTAATTTCACACACAAAATGAAATGTAGATAGTAACCAATGAGACAACGAAAGCTAGGCACCTTCTGATGACTGCTCTCATCTGGAGTTATTGAGTAATTTATGTTCAACTGGATTCTACCAACAACTTCATGATCAGGCTCATGAAAGATGGGCCACCAACGAAGCTTATTATTCTGTATTTAACCAAAACTAAGAAACTATGCACCATTCTCAAAAACCGATAAAATGGTTCAGGAAAAGAAAAAGAAAGATACCGAGTCATCTGCAATAGCAGCAACTTGGGCTTGTCCACGACCACAACACTGTCCCTTGGAATCGTGAAGTTCAATGATCAAATCATCCCCAAGTTTTTCAGGAAAGCTGTGTGACCATCCGCAAAAGAAGTTACCCACCTTTGAATGGAGAAAAAAACAAGGGGAAATAACAGGAATGTATAAAGAAAAAAAGCCACTTACAACACAAGAGATTCACCAGTTCCTGGTTGCACTCGAACTGAATCCTCGTCAGATTGGCTTTTCAACCTTAACAAGCAAGTATATTGCTCTAGTAACAAAAGATCATCATTACATTATAAGTAGGATAAGAAAAAAGGTTGCTTTCACAGGCTTTATTGAAGTAAGACACAATAAATCAAATGTTAATACTTATAATAATTATGCTCAATTCAGACACAGAAATATTATTAATGCAAATGTTCAATTCAGACACAGAAATATTATTAATGCAAGTGTTTAATAGTGTGCAAAATAACTGATAGTGCCAACACAATGTTATTGAAAGTGGTAGATGAAAGGCAAAAGAGGGAAAAGAGAAAGGAAAGAGAAGAGAAAAGAGAGAAAGGGAGAGAAACAGAGGGAATGAGAGGGAAATTGAAGAACAGAGAGGAATCAAGAGAATTTGAGAGAGTAGAGAGAAAGGGAGAATGCAATAGGATTCTCATTAATTGCCAAAAACATACATACAATAGCCGCGGGGGGACTGTTATTTATAGTTACTCATAACACCCTCCAACTGACAGTAACGGTCTTAACTGCCATCTACTACAAGTACATATTTTCGTATCACACAACATCGTGGTTGTTCTTCTTTCATGCTGATAACAAGCAACATAGTACTAACATCTTTGAAATAATTCTCAATTTTTCATCATTTCCTTCTCTATTGTTTTACCACTGGTGCATGTGGTTACTCTTAAGCACAAGTGCATGCACTTAATTTCCCCTAACTTGCATTTGAACCCTTCAAGTGAAAGCTTCTCAATAACCACTCAAACATTCGGTAACAAATGTTCCACAAACAAAAAAGCTGTTTAGGTACCAATCTGTCCAAATACATATTAAAGATATTTATTCCTCTCAAAAGGAAATATTGATAAAAGATAGTTCACAACCATAAATACATTAATATGATCTCCAACTTCTAATCAAATTAATATCTTGACATACAAGGAATTCCTAATTACTTGTAACCTAGTTTAGATTGTGGGCTTACCTATTGACAATTTTATGGTCGACTTATTAAAAGTTCAAGGATATTAGTTTATAGTGGCTCCAAAATTCATTATGGAAGTTCGACTAGTGCGAGGTTGCATACCTTGCACCACTTCATATGATGAGGGACTTGTGCGCAAAGTAGTTGTTCTACTTTTTATGAGCCTTGAGACCTCTTTGATATACTGAGTGCTTGCACGCACATATGCCATGCTTTGTTGTGAGAAAGAACCATTAGGAGGAACACGCGGATTCACACGGACTTTTCGCACTTCTTCCCATCCAGAAAATAGCGTTGAATTCAGATTTGAGATTTGTCGCCGAATAGATTCAATCTTCATAACGTGTGGATTTAGATATAAAAAGTTGCAGCTAGGAGGGGAGTCCAAACCCATTTTCACAGAGCGAACTGCAAAAATGAACAAAATGTACAGATAGGAATTTATCCAAAAAAAAAAAAGAAAGTACAGACAGGTTATAAAGACCACAAATTGCAAAGAGTAAATCAACAGTCTATATGCCCTAGCAAGCATGGTACCTTGCACTTTCAGTTTTGCATAATTCTTTTTAGATTTTGGAGCAGCTTTCTGGCTCACTAATTCCACAGACCGCTTTGCTAACAGCTCTTCTTCTGGTTGTAGTAAAATTTGCTGCACACTAGAGTTTTGAACGGAATGAAATAATCAAGAAACTGGAAATCACCAAATGCAATAGAGGTTGAGCTTAATCTATGCAACTTTTGACCACACTCAAATACAAGAAAGGGTGAAGATATCAGAATGGAAATAGATCCAAAGCTTTTCAGCATAGAATCTCATCATCCAAAACGCCACCGCTTGCTGGCTCAGCTGTGCAAAGGCAGCTTCAGCAGCAAGTCAAGTAATAACACTGAGTTACATAGCCTATATTTTAGCATATAGTGGATAGGTACCCCAAATTCAACAACAGCGTAATATAAGGATATAAATAGTAGGAAATAGAAACCCACCCAAATGCATCACGCAACAATGCGCATTCCGTATCCAAGAAGAAGGGAGCTTCTTCCGTGCAACCTTTGGCCCATGAATGTAGACACAGCCTGACACATGCGTCATAAGAAATCACAGCACACCATGGTCCTTGCCCACTGAATCCATTCACACAAATTATAAAATAATAAAAATATAGAGCAGGAATTGTAAGACCATGCTTACACTGATACTGACCATCGAATCAGAAATAACAAAATCACAAACATTGATATTAGGATCAATTTAACGTAACCAACCTTGCATGAAATGTAGGGACGCGAGCAGGTAAAGAACTTGGAGACATAGCTTCTTTGACAACAGCAATCCTGTGATGGATAACATAAATGCCCAAAATAAGTTCACTTCAGGAAATATAAGCATAGAGATTAAGAAAAAAAGATCCAGACACCTTTCAGATAGTTTTGGTTTCTCTGAAACTACAGAACCGTTCGTGTTTGCTAAATGTGGTGTCATGTTAGCACTAGATGTTGAAATTTTCTCAACTTTGCGTTTTATTTCTGCACCAGAACCCATAGGAGGTGCACTGGGCATGTCCTTGTGAATATTTTTTTCTTGAGAGATTCTACCACTGCGAATTTTATCATCTTGGGGAGATGTATCAAATGAGTGAGGCACACCATCAGCCCCATCCTCAGAGTCAGAACCAAGATCCATGTCTGATCCTGATCCACCGTCATCTCTGTAAACAGGTGTGGTTTTTGACACATGAATTGCAGCGGAAGTCAAGTGCCCACTTTGAAACTTAGCTGAAGAAGGCAATCCAAACCCCTGTCCATCCTTTCTTACTTTACCAAATGGATCAGAGTTTGGTTTCTCAGTAAGAATCGAATTGAAAATGCTACCTCCTCTGATACCACCCCCCTGATACAGGTTTTGGAAACTTCAATAAGACCAATATAGCAACAAACACTATCTGAAGACAAACTAAAATACACCCTTGGCTAATTAGCAGTAAAGTGAATTACGAAATTCCTCGTTTGCTTACATCTCGGCCCCATCTATCAGTATACATTGTCTTCAGGATTCTCCTTCACCTAAACCACCAATCCACAATAGAACAATCCAGTGCCGAAACTGAAACACTCAAACAAAGATTGATCAATAAGATTTTGGACATCACTAAAGAAGTTATATCCTCAACGCCCACGAACTAATTACCATAAAAATCAAACCTTTACCTCAATAACAATATTGACAGAGACCCCAAAGCGAGATTCTTTCACACTCTTAAAATGGCACGCCACACTCTCTCTTAACTGATCATCGCCAAACACTAACCACAAAAAGTTCACACCACTGAATCAAAATTACCAATGCCCACTAAAGAACTCACTCCCTGTTCGGCCCACAAGATACACTGATCTTTTCCTTTGGCCTAAGCAACGTAAGAGACCAAAAACGTTCACTCCTCGACTATAAACAAGAACACAAAGAGAGAATTTAAGACAACTTAGGGATACCCAGATGAGAAAAAAGAAAGAAAGTCACTTAAAAGAAATCATCAGTGGACTCACTTTGTCTTTAACACAATCACACAGAGTCAACAAACAAAAAGAGAAAAGCAGGAACACTGCAACAAACAAACAAACAAAAGACCAACCTTTGAGAAGAGAAAAAACCAAAACAATGTGAACTTCTTGCGAGGACAGAATGAAGGGAGAGAGAGTGAGAGAATTGGAAGCAGTAGTTTAAGGAAACTACAATTACTTCCTTTTTTTCTTATTGTTCTCTTCCTAATCAAATTTCCTCCTTTTCCGTTTTTTAAAGACTCTTCCTTTTCTTTTTATTTTTTTTCATTTTACGACTATAGTTAAACAAAAAATATTAAGAATGAGAGAAAAAAAGGAAATTTTCATTTTTTGGGTTATATAAAGAAGAGAAGATCATGACAATTAACGAAATATCATAACTTTCTTAGGAAAAAGAGATAGAAAGGAACCATAATCAAAGGAAGATTAGATTCCATGACAGAAGGAGGTGGAGTGGAAGAAGGAAAAGGACACTTAACGGAGGGAAACGTATGATTAACGTGTGAAGATGACGTGGCAGGTCAGAACGCGCTCTTTCCCGTAACGGTCGAATGTTGCTGTTTGGTTCGTTACACCTTTTCATTTGTTTTGTTTTGTTGGGCATGTGCTGTGTTCTGTTCTACTGCTACCCTCACCATCAACATCAACATCAACATCAAGACAAGAAGTACGCAGCTTGTCTTTTATTATATTGAGAAAATATTATTTTTCACAACTAATTATTTTTATTATAATAATTTATTTAATGTCTACTTAATACTAATTACTGATTATATTGGTTCTTATATTTTATAATTTAACGTGATCATAGAGCAACGTTTTAATACGAGACCGGAAGTTAAACCGTATCGTAGAAGATTTAAAGTTTAAAATGTTCCATTTTTATTAAATTTATGTAAAATTCAATTGAATAAGATTAAAAATTTTAAAAAACGATGAAAAAATATTCTTACTTGTTAAAAACTTTAAACTTTAATTTTAAAAAAAATTATTAAATAAAAATTAATTAGTTTATCTTAATTTATAAAAATTAATTAGATTACAAAAATTAGTCGATTTAGTAATAAATTAGTAAATTTTTAATAAATTATTAAACTAAATAAAATAAAAAATTTTAAAATTAAATCAAAAATTGATCAGTTCAAATTTTTTATTGTTAAATTGGTCGAATTAGTTCAGTTTTTAAAACTTTACTTATAAGTTTAACTTATGAGAATTTTAAATTTAAATGTTAAAAAATGACTTGAATGCCAAATTCTATCTATATGATAAAATTTACTGCTTTGTTGACTCTATTCCTTATTATCTAATTCATTTTTTAAAATGTGCACATAATTTTCTTATATTATGGTATTTATAAATTAAGTTTGAAAATGATAAAAACTAAGATAATATAACATTCAATTTTATAGTTATTGGCACAAGAGTGTTATATATAAAAATTATAATTATTTATAAGAGGGATAATTTAGTTAGTGAACTAAATTTCCAAGAATCTTTTAATTTGATAAATTGTGATAAAAAATTAAACTCACTTAAAATTTGGGATATTTAATAAGAAACAAGAACACTATAAAACTTATAAATAATAGTTGGTCGAATTCTTTACTTATATTTAAGTTATTTGTTTTTTTAATAATTTATTAAATATATGATTTATAAATTATTACTACAATAATAATAATAACATCTAGTACAAATCTCACTGAGATGAAGCGAGGTTTATTAGTACGCAATCTTATTCTTAAATAATAGGGAAGTTGTATAATGGATTTATAAAAATAAAATTTAAAGCCAATAGGAACATTAGAGGTAACTCTGGAGGAGATGACAGAATGGAGCACTTACAAGGCTCCTCCTGGCCCTTTTTGGCTGCTTTCAAGGGTGAGTGTGGAAAGTGTGAGCTGTCTCAAGAAAAGGGTAGTCTTTGAAAATTATATTATAACATTTAATGTTTGAATGCTGGCCCTTTGGGGTATGGAAGCTTGGTCACTAAGAAAAGTGCTTCCTTTTTTGCTTTTTCAGGTCCAGGAATTATTAATTTTGATTAAAAAGTTTAAATCTTTAGATTAAATCTTAAATTTTGTTAAATTAATTTTGATTCAATTAAGTTCAAATAATCAAAATTAGATTAAAATTTAAGTAAATGCTATTTTAATTAATTAAATTTTAAATTATTAAATAAAATAATATATAGATATTTTTTTTATTGATTGAGAAGAAGATATGGAAACTAAAACGATTCAGTCATTTTCAACCATGAAGAATGTTTGAAAACAGCGATTTCTATTAGTTGTCAAGTGGTTGCATACAGCTAGTTGGAAAGAGAGCGGGGTCGGCGGTGATTGCCCAAGCTGTTCTTTTCATGTCAGAGATCGTAAAAGCTTATATGAAAATTTAGGGATATTTGGTTAAAATAAAAATAAAAACTGAAACCAAATAGCTCTAAATTTTTATATAAATAAAAACGTTTATGGTTGTTGGTACGAACTGCTTCTTACTTTTAGAACCTATACTGAAAGTTACAAAAGTTTAAGAAGGCAAAATAAGAACAAGGTTTAATTGAAGAAACCAAGGCCTCTACATTAAAGAACGTAATGATCTTATTTTTTGTGATACCTTTGGTTGCTTTATTCATGAGCTTAAATAGCAGTATTAGCTAACAGCTTAAGCTAATTACAAGGCAACAGCCCAGCTATTATGCAGCAACTAAATAGGAAAGAATAATAACAGCAAAACTAACACAAGACTTATTCAAACATATTATTAAAGCCACGTGACATTTCCCTTCTCCTTAAACAATTCTCTTGTCCGCAAGAGAAGCTTCTGGAAATTGCTCTTTAACTTGCTCGAACTCTTCCCAAGTCGCTTCCATGGGAGATGAACCTCGCCAATGAATCAAGACTTCTCTTTTGTTCCTTCTAATCCTGCTGTCCAGAATCGCTTCAGGCTGGGAATTCGATTCATCATCATCGTCAAACTGAGGTAATTGCGTCTGTACACTACTCCCAGCTCCAATATGCTTCTTAAGGAGTGAGACATGGAATACAGGATGCACTTTTGCTGTTGCTGGCAGCTCCAACTTATAAGCGACCGCACCAATTTTCTGCAGAACTTTGAAAGGACCATAATACTTAGGAGACAGTTTGAAATTCCTTCGCACCGCGAGAGACCGCTGCTTGTAAGGATGCAGCTTAAGGTAGACTAAGTCTCCCATAGCAAATTCACGTTCTTGGTGCTTCAAGTCGTATATTTGCTTCATTCTGTTCTGCGCCTGCTGAATTTTTCCTTTGAGTTCCCTCAACGTGTCATCACGATCACCCAATTCCCTTTCCACTGCTGCTACCTTGGCAGTCCCTGGTATGTAAGTAAGTAAAGTAGGAGGGGGCCTACCATATACTACCTCAAAGGGAGATTTTCCAGTAGCTGAATG
>JAOTAX010000198.1:3143586-3160000 GCA_025629825.1 Erythroxylum guanchezii | reverse complement strand
ATTTGCAACAAAAAACCCTTTTTGATGTGTTTGAGCATCTGCTGCATCTGATATGCTGAGATGGCTTGATTCGGAGGAATTGGAGAGCCCTGAAAAAATACTTGTATTCCATCTAAGTTGAATGCCATTAAAAGCTTAGAGAAATCCCACACAATAGGACCCAAGGTATGCAGCCACTGAGTGCCCAAAAACGACATCATAGCCTTCTAATGGCAATATGTATAAGTCAACTGTTATCGGGACGCCTTGAATTAGAATTTAAGTCTGAGTACAAATACCTGGGCTTGATAACTCTTCTCCGGAGGCTACCTGTACCTTTAATTTTTTTCTCATTGTTGGCTCCAATCCAGCTTTTCTAGCGAACTCTTCACTTATGAAATTGTGAGTACTGCCAGAGTCTACTAGGACCATTCCATCTATTCTGGCCACCCTTCCGCAAAGCCGCATTGTTTTTGGTCCTTCAAATCCCGCAATGGCATGTAGGGATATTGTCGGAACCTCCTCAGCGGAATCCTGATCTTCTATTTCCATTTCAGTGTCATCATCACTGTCCTCAAGAACTGCTTGAATTGAAAAGAGCTTCTTGCACTTATGCCCAGGGCCAAATTTATCATTACATTTAAAACACAGTCCCAGACGTTTTCTTTCATTGAGCTCGTCCCATGTCAGCCGTTTGACGGAACCAGATGCTGGACGAGATGGGGATCGAACCATCTGAGATGCTGGTCGGGTTTGTGTTGGCAGCCCCTTCCCTGAAGCTGTAGTTCTCGCTTCATACAACCGGGCAAGAGCAATCGCTTCTGATAATGTTTTTGGCCGATTGGCCTGAACATCAGTGCGAATTAATGGTGTTAACCCACTGACAAAACAGCTGACTTGTCGATCTTGCGCCAGTCGCCCCACTTTGGCCAAAAGCTTCTCGAATTGCACCTGATAAGTGTGGACTGTACCCTGCTGTTGCAATTTCGAAAGCTCACCAAAGAAATCAATGAGCTGATTTGGTCCGTATCGTGCATAGAATCCATCTTTGAACGCTGCCCATGTGACCGCAGGATTCTCTTGCTTCAGTAATTGGTACCATAATTGAGCATCCCCAACCATGTGGAAGGAGGCGATGCCCACTCGATCTTCATCGGGGGTGCGATGAAATTGAAAGAATTGCTCCGCTCTACAAATCCAGCTCGTGGCGTCTTCCTTTTCATCAAAACGTGGGAAATCCAGTTTGACCATTTTCGGCGCATATGAAGAGGTAGCTACCGAATCGTTGGACCTAATCCTGGATTCCGGGGTCCGAGGTGCTGGCTCAGTGCGCTTCTCTTGAGAAGATTGGGTAGCCAGCTGATCCATCCTCACGTTTAATTGGGAAAAGAGTTCTTCTAATCTCTTCGCAATTCCTTCCTGTCCCCCAGAAAGGGATTGAACTGTCTGCTCCAATTGCTCTATTCGCTGGTCCATCCCTGAGCTCTGATACCACTTTGGTACGAACTGCTTCTTGCTTTTAGAACCTATACTGGAACTTACAAAAGTTTAAGAAGGCAAAATAAGAACAAGGTTTAATTGAGGAAACCAAGGCCTCTACGTTAAAGAACGTAATGATATTATTTTCTGTGATACCTTTGGTTGCTTTATTCATGAGCTTAAATAGCAGTATTAGCTAACAGCTTAAGCTAATTACAAGGCAACAGCCCAGCTATTATGCAGCAACTAAATAGGAAAGAATAATAACAGCAAAACTAACACAAGACTTATTCAAACATATTATTAAAGCCACGGGACAGTTGTTAATTTAAATATAGTTATATTTGTATTATTAATAATAATTACATTTTAGATAAAAATTAAAGGTAAATTATTTTTATTTAAATACATTTATTTAATCTCTTACATAATATTTATTAACTAATTATTCATAAAATTATTTTATTTTAATGAAATAAATAATTTAAAAATTAAAATTTTATTGATAAATTAATATTTATTTGAGATATATTTAAATTATTAAATCAAATTTTATTTGAATATTTATATATTTTAAATTTAATTATATATAATTTAATTATACAAATTAAATAAAAATTAAATTATTCATAATTTTATTGATAATTAATTTTAATTTATTAAATATATAAATATAATGTTGAATGAAATTATTTATAATTTTATTAAATAATTAAATAATATATATCTATTTGATAGTAAACCAGATTATAAAAAAACAAAAACAGAAAACAAAAACTATTTTTTTTTATGATTTTCATAATGTTTTAAAGATGGAAGAAACTAAAACCAAAAATAAAAACTAAAAGCATAAACAAACAAATTTTTTTGCTAAATTTGAAAAATACAGAAAACCAATAATAAAAATGGAATCAAACACATTTTGGTAAAACATAATCAAGTTGGACCTTTTTATTTAAAGAGTTAAGGTTTGAATTATAATAAGTAAAAGATATTATCTTTTTCTAAAGTTTTTATTTTTCTAAAATAGTTTCTCTTAAATTATGTTTAAAAACTAATAACAAAATACATATGATGTTAATATTATATGTAAGTTCTTAAATTTAACTCAAATGAATTTAACGTGACTTAAATAGATAATTTATAATAAATTATTAATTTAAATTATTAATTAGTTTGATTTAAATTTAATAATTAATTAAATTATTGGGTAAATAATATTTAACTAATTCATATTGTGTATATTTCATAATTATGAGTCAAAAAATTTAAAATTATAAAATAATTTTTAAGAATAGAACTTAGGGAAAAATGTTCTATAAGAAAGTTTGAAATTCTAACATTAAATTTGCCGAAAAATTTCTAATTATTTTGTTTTTGATTAAAAAATAATATCATGTTTAATCTAAAATAGACTTGAACTTACGACAATATCTTCTAATTAAAAACTCTTAAAACCACGATTAATAAAGATAACAAAGTCATATTAAACCTAAAAGTCAAGGATCAATGAGAAATTTCATAGAGTTTTGGTGAAGCATATGATTTACAATCTACCATATTGTGCTTGTGAAACAAAACAATCCAACATTAAAATAACTCTTTAGAACGAGAAAAACAATCCCAAAATTAAGAAATTAAAAAAATGACATCCTTTTATAGAATTTAAGGTCCACTCAAGAGCACAAAAGTGGACTTAGGCTCAGGTCATAAAGAGGTCAGACTATTGTGATCCTTAAAAATATGGGAATTCCTCTTTATCAAGGGACGAGATCCTCTGTTTATTTTACCCTGTCTCATGAATTTCAGCCATCTATTTATGCAGGGTTTACGCGAGACTCACATAAATAAATGGCAGAAATTTATAGGATAGGGTAAGAATAGGTTAAAATGGACAGGGGATCCAGGCTAAAGGCCTTAGGAGAGTAAAAGAATGATGTGAACTCAGCCTTTTGCAATCAAAGAAGCAATAATAGCAAACTGAAGAAACATACAAAAAGAGCTATATTCATTTTCTATGATATGTTGCCTTAAAATTCTAGTTATTGACATACTTGTACATAATTTTCTTAAAGAAACCTTCAATATAAACATGACACCATATCGTTATTCGAACAAATGCTTTTTGACATGAATGTACTACGTAACGGGACCTTATTTATGTATCTCCAATCAAATGTAAAGGACAATAAATGAAGAAATGCAGACAATATCTGATTTCGGTTCTATAACTTCAAACGAACTTTTTGAAGCCGAAACGAGCGCGAATCCACTGTTGCCTTAACGGGAATTGCTCAATGGAACGCGATAAATCCTTTCTATAGTTTTCTCAAAACGTAAGCTCTCTTAACGGATCAGAGAATCTTTATGCTTACGAATGACATGAGCAACTGCAGGAGACTTTAACCATTATATATAACATCCATATCGGCTTCCCCATCACAGGCCTGATATGAGTCCGATCTACACTGATCAGGATCTATTTTCCTCCTGAACTTCGACCCACTGACTTAGATCATTTATTAAGCCACTTTATTATCTTTATCGAACCACTTTGTTATCTTTATCTGGATCAAATTACGTAAATTAACTAATAATTTATTGAAAAACTGAAAAATGCAATTAATTGTTGTCCAACTTTATAGGAAATGTCTAAAATATCCATCATTCTCCCCCTTAGACAATACTTAATTGTAGTGTTGACTCAAATTGAAAACAGTTTAAAAACTCAGTTAAGTCTCGCTACTGTATTAGTCGACTAGGTTTAAAAGCAAAACATTTGATCCAAAGATAAGAAAGTCCATCATTTCATCCTGCAAGACTTTCGATACCTAAAAATAAAAAAACACATGTGTCATGTGTGACGTAAGTCCAATATAGACACACATATCTAATACGTTACTAACATGAATGAGAAAATAAAGTGTGACAAGCTAAAATAATACCTGTATGATCTAATATGTATCATCTTTGTTTGTAAGTCTCAATTCCTCTAAATTTTATGCTAAACCGCACATGATAAACTGTATTAGAAAAATCATATTTTCTCTCACTGAATGCTAACACAGCATTAAGGAAAACTTGTTTCCTCTCACCAAATGCTAAACTACATTAGAGAAAACTTTTATGCTCTCTAACTAAATGCTAAACTGTATTAAAGAAGTTTTATGAGATTAAAAACTTATATCACCCTATTTCATGTCAAAATTCATGGATATCTGTATAAAACTGTATGCGTCTAAATGATATAGGCTCAAGGTCAATCTGTATATACGCCCAATGACCTTTAAAATGCTTAAGATTGACATAGATTTTAAGACTTTCATATGTATTATGATAGTGTACGATAGTACGTATTACTGAAGATAAATGATGATTATCTTTATTGATGAACCGTCATACTGTCATAAGACATCAAATGTATATATGTACAAATGTACATGGAGCAAATATAACGATCCCCTAACTAACAATGTCTAAAGACTTCAAAACACCCATACTGTATACTTGTCTTCTAAACACAAATGGGAGAAGTTCTTTAGTTAAAGGATCAATTTATAGTTCCTCAGTCCTTAAATGCTCCAAACTTTGATGTCGCCTTTTCATATCAACCTCTTTTTAGTCAAATATTTGACCTCCAAATGTTAAGACCCTGTGATATTCTTTATTGTTACTACACAACATAGCAGTAAGATTATTACAGTACAACCGAATGGGTCTGGCTACTGAATCAACCACAGACAACTCAGACGCCTGTGAAGCAACCCCATAGCATGCACACTGCATACATAGTCGAGGAAATTAACTATGTCTACTTGACACTCTTCCACAATATTGTACCATCTGCAAACTTAAAATTGTAACCTTAAGTAGACTTTGGATCATCCGGACACATAACTTAAATCTGAATCTGAATTCTCTACAAGGTTTAGACTGTTGACTTTTCTATATGTCAACCTATAATCCTTGGTTCCCATTAAGTATCTCAACACTCGCTCGACTACTTTCCAATATTCTATACCTAGGTTAACTAGATAGTGACTAAACAACCTAACCATAAGTGTAATGTCTAGCCTAGTGCACACTTGAGCATATATCAAGTTATCAACCGCACTAGAATACAGAAGATTCTTCATAACCTCTCTCTTTATTTCATTCTTTAGACACTATGCCAAAGATAATCTCTCACTATAAGAGATTGATGCTACAACAGGTTTACAATTTGCCATATTAAACCTTTATAGCACTCGCTTAACATATGCACCTTATGGAGGCCCGATGAGTGTTGAGATCTGTCTCGGTAAATCTGAATACCTAGGACAAAAGATGCTTCCCTATAAAATTTAATGTCAAAATGCTTGGCTAAAAGTTGCTTAACCTCATGCAATATGGTTAAGTAATTTGATGTGAGCAATGTATCATCCACGTATAGTAACAGGAAGATAACTTTGCTCCCCGTGACCTTAAGCATCTTTAAACTTTATTTTTCACAAAGTCGAAATAGGTCAAAACCTCATCAAATGTAAGGTATCACTTTCGAGAGGTTTGATGTAAACCATATATTGATTTGCTTAACCTACAAACCATGTCAGTTCCATCTGGATCCGGAAATATTTCAAGTTGTACCATATATAGACCTCTTCATAAGGGTTTTTGATTCAGGAGAGTGATTTTGACAGCTATTTGATATAACTTTATATCGTTTTGAGCTACAATTACCATAATCACTCAAAATGTATCCTACTAGGACACGAGAAAAAAGGTAACATTAAAGTCAACCTTTCTTCCTGAGTAAACCATTAGGCAACTAAGCGAGCCCATAAACCGCTAAAATTTATCCTGAAATCCTTTAAATCTTAAAACTTATTTACAACTAACGGGTTTGCAGTTTTGCTGCAAATCAACTAGCTCTTATACCTTATTATGCTTCATGACTTGCATCTTATCAGTCATTACATCCCATCACAAATCCACATTGGGTCCAAAAATAACTTTTGTAAAAGTAACTAGATTCGTAATGTGTCTAACATTATAGTATTCACTAAATAGACTATTTAATCAGATGAGATGGCAGTTGTCTCGCTCTAGCGGATCTACACAACTGCATTAGATTTTGTACCCTAAGAACCTCTATATGTACAGGTTTGAGTTCCTGTTCTTGTACAGGCACGATACAAAGATCTAGATCCACCGGATTTAAACGTATGAGTAGCTGGTACATAATAACTGTGGTATCACCTTGCTATCAGCTGAAGGGTCAAAGGGCCCACCATCAACAAAGACATCGTATTCCAAAAACTTGGTTGTTTATGATTGCACTATTCTGATTCCTTCTCCAGCCTTTAAGTGGTGGAAATATCTGACTAAATAGCAATGGGCGGAACAAGCATACACTTTGTCTTTATAAGGATTATACTAACATAACAGGGCAGCCCCATACACGAATGTGTGTAAGGTTAGATTTCTACCCTATTAGATAATTAGGTAGATTAGTCATATTTTGCATTGACTTTTTCATGTCCTTTAGGGTACAGTCATGCCTTTCGGCAATACACCATCTTTCTCAGGACTACATGGCGTAGTAAACTTAGTCACTATTTCATGATTCTATATACCTGGCAAACGAACCTTTTCATAACCTGAAACATCATGTTTTCCATGATATTTTCCTCTACGGTCAGATCTGACACTCTGGATGGATTTTTTAATTAGTTCTCAACCTTCAATCTTTAAGCAAGAACACATAAACTGTAATGGAAATAATCATCAACAAATGTCAGAATACATTTAGAATTGCACAATGAAACTGTATAAGGTCTACCAATATCCATATGTATCAGACCCAACAAGTTAGAAATCCAAGTTAACCTCTTTATCCTTATTTCAGTCAACTTACTCCTGCAACAGTCAAGACATGTTTCTAGATCAATATAATCTAAAATTGAAAGAATGCTTTCCTTAATCAATCTCTCAACCCTAGCTCTAGAAATGTGGCTTAATATTTTATGCTACACCATGTATGACTTATCATTCATCATGGTTCTTCTTTTCATGACTTATTCGGCAAGATATGGAGAAGCATATATCTAATTCGGAGTAAGACATATTTTATACAAACCTATGACAAGGAAGTTGTATCATTATGTTTTTCATTAAACAACAACTGTACAATAGAAGCATTAAATACAAAACGTTAACCTTCTTTGTCCAAAATTAATACAAAGATCACATATAAAATGTGTCGTGTAAAACCAAAATGAACCTTGCAGCAAGGTTCAATACATACATCCCCAATAGATATTACATTCGCTTCTTCATTGCTGTCAACCATCAATTTCTCCTTCCCTTTATTTGGCTCTGTCTTGGATATGAACTCCTATATTGTGGAAGCACCATGAGTAGATGCTCCACTCTATAGCCACCAAGTACTTAATGCGACTATCGCAAAGTAGATTCATAAATTGATAAGCCAAGGAGTTACCTGACGGTTTCAGTCTTTCCTTCTAGGCCTTATACTGCTAGCTTCTTTATGTTTGTAGGACCTTTACCAACACTGAATTGACTAATATTAATATATGGAGAAGATTTAATCTTTCTACCTTTGAACTCAATAGACTTCATTTTTGCCTTCCCTTTAGTTGCTTCGAGGGTTGTAGGAGTAGCAAGCTTGAGTTTCTCCTCCTCAGTAACGTAATGGGTAATCAAAGCATTGAAGTCTCATTCCTCATCTAGCGAATAATATGTCGTCATTAGATTACTAAACTTTGGAGGGAGTGTACTTAGAGTCTGGTGAACTATAAAGACATAAGGAAGAGAAATATTTAGCATCCTCAGTCCACTGTGAATATGGATCATTTTTGATATGTACTCCATCACTCCTCCTTTTCTCTCATATGCCTTATGGAGAATAATTCTTTCATTAATGCACTTATCTCAATATTAGATGAGACCATGTACATCTGGGAGACATTATTAAGGAACTCATTCGCTATGTCTGTGTCCGAAAGTCCATTAAGCAGATGGTTAGGTATGGATCTCTTAATGGTTATGCAACATAATTTGTTAGACCGATCCCAAGTTACATAAGTTGCTTTATGAGCTCTCGAGCTCATGTATGTAGCTGGAGATGGCCTATCCGTCCGTATGACCATATCAATTTCAGCTATCTCTATAGCATTCAATACATCCTCTGTCCATTTCTTCGTATTGAAACCAGTAAGGGTTTCAATGGTGACACTGATATTGTTGACAAAAAAGGCGACTACAAAATGACAATGCATAGATCAGTACAAATGCAACATACCAGTCATACTCAAAGCCATTAAATAGTCTCTATACTGAGAGTCCAATTACACATATTATGAAACACCTTTGGGCTGAATACAATAATATATGCAATTAGACCTCCACAAAAAAGCGATTAGAGTACAAACTATCAACTCTTATGACACTACCATCTTTGGGTGAATAGATGATTTGAGCAACAACTTTCCTCCATCTAATGTCTTTATACACATCTCAAAATCTTATGTAAGGCTAACACTTTGGGGTAGAATAACCAAACATAAGACTAGAGACATCTCCCAACATGCAAGCGGAACAATTTAAAATACTGACTCGAAAGGCCACTTTGGCGACTACATCCTCATCAGCATTTAAAAAGTCCACAAACATAAAGGATATATCTTTATGTTATTCTTACATTCTTTATGGGCATATGGTATGTGGCAATGTAATATCAATAAATGCAAAACCCGAATGGTTGTCACACACTGGTGCTGAAGACATTTCCTGAAAACTTTATTTAAGACTTTCGTAGTAAAAAAAACTCATTAGAGCGACTATCGTACGTCAACAAACACTGAACCGATCATCTGAGACATAAGAACCTCATGTATCTCTCTTATGGCAAGTTTGTTGCACGAAAATTCACTCAAACATGACTTTAGAATGTCTTAATTCCTTTTTCAAGTGACTGTCATGTGATCCTGAGCATTAAACATGAGACCCGAGATACGAGAACTTGAAGTATCTCCTTCATGTGATGTCTAAAGCGTGAAAATTTACTCAAAATCAATTTCAGAATGCCTTAATTTCTTTTTTAGAGTTAAATTTATTACTAATGTAATAAATCCAAAAAAATGGACAATTTTACTTTATGAATTTTCCAGACCCGAAAATTGACCCAAACCACCCCGGGATATCCTTACGGGAAATATGAAATTATTGGGTTTTTTTGTATTTTGGAGTTACTGTAGCGCTGACGTCAGTATGACGTCATCACCTGGCGTCATCATGACATTAGACTGTGTGTGGAGAGAAGTGACGCGTGTTCCAACTGGTATGGTGTGTGTGTTGCACACACCAACACATGGTTCCCCCTCATCTACACACATATCGATCGCTGTCGCACGCATTCGACGATTCTTCATCATCTTCAATGTCATTTTTCGCGCTCATAGCCTCATTTTTCACCCTGTTTCTCAAAACTAAACACTTTTATGGCAATTTCATGCAATAATAAGTAAGAAAAAACTGAAAAGCGAAACTTTATTTTTCGAGAACCTTATGGAAAAAATCAAAAAATCTTTGTTTTTAACCACCCGATCACGTCAACTCTTTAATACTATATGTAATATATAATAGGACCTTAGTTATGTATCCTGGATTGAACGTGAAAGGACAATAAACGAAGAAATGTAGAAAATATCTGATTTCAGTTCCATAACTTCAAACGAACTTTCTAAAGCTAAAATGAGCATGAATCTACCACAACCTTCCTGAGAACTGCTTACCGGGATACGGTAAAGCCTTTCTACAATTTTCTCAAAACACAGGCTCTCTTAACGGGTCAGAGAGTCATTATGCTTACGAATAACATAAGCAACTGCAGGAGACCTTAACCTTTATATATAACATCAATATCGGGCTTCAACTTATTGATTTAGATAATTTATTGAGTCACTTTACTATCTTTATCCGGATCAAATTACATAACTTAACCGATAAGTTATTGAAAAACTAAAAAATGCAGTTAACTATTGTCTAACTTTATAGGAAATGTCTAAAATGTCCAATATCAAACTCTTGAGTTTCTTGAACACCAGAGAAATAGTCCATAGAATAACATATAAGGACTTTAGTGGAAGATTGTTACCGTTCACAAAAGAAGATGATTATATTTATTGAATGATCGTAAAACGATTTTATACAGGAAGTGTAGATGTACAAAGGGAGTATAATCTCTCTCATCTAACAAACTATTATTCCATCATGATTATTTACAGTTGGTGAAGATTATGGTTGTCCTAGCATGTGCGGTTAGCGTGATGCGGAGGACGGTGGTGTGGGCCTATCGACAACCCCCCTCAAGTTGGTGTCGGGGACAACAAACCCAACTTGAATACATTTAAAGATAGGTTCGTGGCTGATAGAGGTTTGGTGAAGCAGTCAGCCAATTGTGACGAGGACGAAGTGTGAAGAGTGGAGATGAAACCAGCGATAACAGCGTTATGAACAAAATGGCAGTCGATTTCAACATGCTTTGTTCGTTAATGAAAGATCGGGTTTTTGGATATGTGGATTGCCACGACATTGTTGCAGTGGAGAGGGATTGGTAGGGACAGAGGAAGTTGCAAGTCACAAAGGACGTAAGTGAGCTAGCGAAGTTCGTAAAGGGCGCTGGCCATGCTTCTATATTCGGCTTCCGCAGAGGAACAACTCACCGTCTTTTGTTTTTTGGTTTTCCAAGATATCAAAGCAGCTCCAAGCATGACGCAATAACTTGTGAGCGATTTGCGCGTAAAGCTGCAACCAGCTCAATCTGAGTTGGAGAAAACACGGAGCTGGACTGATGTTTTCACTGGATACAAAAGTTTTGAAGCTGCGGTTATTTTGATGTAAGGTGTAGTAAGGTCGTCCAAGTTGTCGGGATGCGGAGGTGAATTGGGTTAGCTGGTGGATGGCAAATGTTACATCTGGTCTGGTTAAGTTTAAATACAGTAACTGACCCATGAGTCGACGGTAGCGATCGGGTTACCTAGAAGGGGACCATCATCAGGTGTGAGTTTACATCCCTGAGGAAATGGGATGATGGTGTCCTTTAAACCTAACAACTGTGTGTTCGACAAGATGTCATTTATGTATTTTTCTTGGGATAGAAAAATGCCTTCTGGTGAGCGGTTCAGTTCAATGTCGATGAAGTATTTAGCAGGTCCCATGTCTTTGATGGTGAATTGATCGTGTAGGTAAGCTTTGACGTCCACAAGTAAAGCTTCCGAAGGGCTGGTAAGGAGCACATCGTCCACGTAAATGATAAGGGCGATGGAATTGGCAACAGAACCTTTGATGAACAAACAGGAATAGAAAGTCAACTGAACAAAGCCGTAGCATCGGAGCTTGGACGTTAGCTCTTGATTCCATTGTCGGTCAGCTTATTTGAGGCCGTATAAGGATTTTTGTAGTCGGCAAACCTGACCGAAAGTAGCTTTGTGATACCCTTGGGGAGGAAGTATGTATAGTTCTTTGGTGATAGAACCGTGAAGAAAGGCGTTGTTGATGTCGCAATGGTGCAATGGCCAACTGTAGACTACGGCAAGGGCTATCAGGATACGAACGATGGTGAGTTTGGCAACAAGGGAAAACATTTCGGTGTAATCCATTCCTTCCCTTTGGCAGTATTCACGAACGACCAACCTTGCTTTCCGACAATCCACTGACCCATCAGCTTTCTGTTTAATTTTAAAAATCCATTTTGTATGCAGTGCTCGTTTACCTTCTGGTAGAATCGTCAAATCCCATGTCTGGTTTCGTTCAAGTGCATCGAGCTCCAATTGCATAGGGCCAACCCAGAGTGGATTAGTAATAGCAGTAGCAAATGACAAAGGTTCACGTTCAGTATCAACATTGGCTATGAAGGAAGAAAATGATGGGAAACTAGAAAATAAAGAAGTTGAAGAAGAGGGACGATCCTGAGATGACGACGTCGTAGCTGCGTCAAGAGGAGGAAGGGAGGTGATGTAGTCCTGTATGTAAGATGGGTCTGATCTTATTCGGGTGATATGCCAGAGCGGAACAATAGGTAAGGGCTAGGTAGTGTGTGGTGGTTGGTGATCGACACTGGTATTGGGTGTATTCGGAGAGAAAGGAATGGGGGGTGGTTAGTCGTCAAGGTAGGAGATGATTCTGGTGAAACGTTTTATGGTGCATGTGAGGATGGGTTTGGGATTTGGGTGGATAGGTGATCTAGTGGGCTGTCAATAAGATTAGGGAAAATTGGAATATGAGCTTGATGTGTGGTGATGGAAAGGGAAAATGGTTTCATGGAAATCTACATCTCGGGATACAAAAATTGTCTGGATGTTGAGGTCAAGTAATTTATACCCCTTTTGGCCTGGCAGGCAACCAAAAAAAATGCATTGTTTTGCACGTGGGGCTAATTTGTCTTTGTGGGGGGTGTTATCTGTTGCATAAAAAAGGCAACCGAAAACATGCATGTTACCATATGATGGTGGTTTGTTAAAAAGCCTTTCGTATAGTGTTTTCTAAAAGAGGATTTTTATGGGAAGTCGGTTGATAATGAAGATGGACATGAGTAGAGCTTCCCCGCAAAAGTGTTTGGGTAATTTAGCTTGGTATAGGAGGGCTCTAGTGGTTTAAAGGAGTTGTTTATGTTTGTGTTCAACAACGCCATTTTGTTGAGGGGTATAAGGGCAGAATTTTTGATGGGCTATGCCTTTGGTTTGTAAAAAATCTTTACATCGGTTATTTACAAACTCGGTGCCATTATCAGTGCATATACTAATGACTGAGGATTTGTATTGGTTTTCAATCATGGCTGTGTAAATTTTTAGAGTTTCATATACTTGGTCCTTACTGCTCAATAAATAAGTCCACATGGCTCTCGTGAAATCGTCAACTATGGTTAAGAAATAAATCGAGCCATCAAAATTTTTGACCCTATATGGTCCCCATAAATCAAGGTGTAATAGCTCAAAGGGTTGTTGGGTGGATAGATTGTGATTAGGAAAAGATTTTCTGATTTGTTTGGCTAAGGGACAAATATCAACACAATATTTTTAGGAATCGAAATACTTAAATTTGGTAAATGAATAATTTTCCTCCTTGATATGCGTCCGAGGCGTAAATACCAAATATCAAAGCTGTCATGTATATGATTAACAACCGGGTTTTAACATAGAAATCTAGAGGAGGACCTTTAAAGGTGGATGGTATGAATTGATTTTCTGCTCTGATTTTGTATATTCCCCCTTCCGCCTCACTCACAGCCACAATGTTGTTAGTCTACAGGTCCTGCAAATACACTTTATCATTCACAAAAATGATGCCAATGTTGTTTTGGGTGGCTAGTTTATAAACGGATAATAAATTGTGGTGGAATATTGGTATGTGAAGGACATTGTTTAATTTTAAGGTTTCATGGAAATCAATATTTCCAACATGTTCGAGTGTGCTATTTGAACCGTCTGGGAGAGTGACTGGGTTAAGGTGGGAAACTTTGGCTTTGTTGGTGAAGAGGGTGAGATCATGGCTCATGTATGTTGAGCCCCCGAATCTACTATCCATGTACAATTGCCAGATTTGCTACTGTTAAAACAAAAAGTGTTTGGAATCATACCTGCGTAGCCATTGTAAGCTACGTGATTAGCATCAGCTGATGATTTACCCTTAACCATGCGCATCAGGTCTTGAACTTGCATTGTGAGGGCCGTGATATCTGCTTCGGTCTTAGACTGGGTTTTTGGTTTTTGTTCCTCCAGTGAGCTACCTACGGACATTGCAGTGAATGTTGTTTTGCCCTTCTTCTTTTGTAGTTCTTTGTACCACTCCGGTATTCCATAAATCTGAAAGCAGGTGTCCTTCGTGTGTCCCTTTTCTCTGCAATGCTCGCAAAACTTTTCATCTCTTCTGTTTCCGAAACGTTTGCCAATAGGATCCCTGTTCCCCTGTCTTTTGTAGTTGTTAGGGGTGGCCATGAGTGCCACTCCCATCTGAATTGTATTCTTAGCATTGACAATTTTTTTGTTTTTTTATCGTTAATATCATAAAATATGCTTTGTTTACCTGCGGTAAAGACTCAAGTAACATGATTTGACTTACCACAGTAGCATACTCTTCCCTGAGACCCAGCAGAAACTGCATCAATCTGTTGGTGTTAAATACTCCCAAGTTTTTTCCGGCATTTTCACAACTGCACATACTCATCGGCATCAAAGAATCTAGGTCGTTCCATAGCCCTTTAGTTTTGTAAAATAGATAGTTACGGTGCTGTTACCTTGTCTTAAGTTACTTACTTCTTGCATGATTTCATACAGGTGAGGCCCACTGCTTTCTCCATAACGTCCCTTTAATTCATCCCAGAGGTCTCTCGTCGTTGTCACCACTAAGAAAGAGTTGGAGATTTCCTTTGACAACGGGTTGATAATCCAGACAATGACCATGTTGTCTACTTTCTTCCATTTCTTCATAAGTTTGTCGTTGTCAACAGGTGGCTGTAACTCTCCGTTCACGAAATCTAGTTTTCCCTTAGCTTTTAGTGAGATAATCATCGACCGACTCCACGATAAATAGTTTGCTCCTTCAAGAGGTGTATTGACGAGTGGATTTCCTGGGTTATCTGCCGCAGTAATGCTACAAGCTTCCTCATCGAAGATGTTTTCCGTAATGTCTTCCATCTCCATTTTTGGAGTTGCAGGGTAGTATATTTTACAGGGTAAGACAGAAACACTGCTCTGATACCATGTTACTCTTCGCAAAAGAAGAGGATTATATTTATTGAATGATCGTAAAACGCTTATATACAAGAAGTGTAGCTGTACAGAGGGAGTATAATCTCTCTCATCTAACAAACTATTATTCCATCATGATTATTTACAGTTGGTGAAGATTACGGTTGTCCTGACATGTGCAGGTAGCGTGATGCGGAGGATGGTGGTGTAGGCCTGTCGACAAAGATAATCACAAAATATATAATCGATGGAAAATTTCAACCAATAAGTGAAAGTGTGACTATGATTTAAAACCCGGACCGAACCGGCCGGTTCGACCGGTGACCGGTCGGCCATCCGGTCCAGTCCACCCCTAAAAACTAGTTCTTAATTAAACCAGTGTGAACCGATCAAAACCGGTCAATTGACCGGTTAAACCGGACTGGTCGAATCGGTTCGACCACCGGTTTAATGACATAACCTTCATTAACTTCTACTCTCTCAGACGTCGGTAGCTTCTAAAACTATTCTTGTTTGATTGTTCAATATAAAATTACAGTTTCATGCTGAATAATATTTTCTTTATATATTTATATATTTGCGTACAAAAATCTATTTATATATTTACTTACATATGTAAAATAGCATTTGAGCTTAGGAACCTTGCACTTTTTAAAAAGTTCAATAGCCTTATCAAAGACTCAATGATCTTGTGTTTGTTCATTACAATTTGAGGTTGCAGCATCGGTAAGATTTTTTCACTTGTTAATAAGTTAGTACTTTATATTATTATCATAAACTATGATCCAATTGATTATGAAAGCATTGACAAAGTTAAATTTTGGGTAGTTGATGAGGATTCGAGTGGAGAGCTTGATGCTGATAAGATAGAAGATATGTTTGAAGAAGAATTATCTAATGAAAATTTGCAGTCATTCGAGATTATATAAGAAACTACTTAATTTTTAATTGTAATATTATCTACCTGTTTAATATTTCACATTATTTAATTGCATTCTTTTTATTTAGGTGATGAAGAAGAAACAAATAGGATCAGTGATCACATTGATTTAACAATTTTTGCTACCGGAACGTCGAGTTCCAATGATAGTAAAATTGCTTGTATCTTAAGGCAACAAAGGAATCACCTCGTTGATGAAGATGATGATTTTTAATGTGACTTTATTAAAATACTTGATGGTGGATTGTTTGATTTATTTGATGTTAAT
>JAOTAX010000198.1:3086223-3099704 GCA_025629825.1 Erythroxylum guanchezii | reverse complement strand
ATAACTTTTTCGATTAACAAAAACAATATCATTTTATCAAATCAGTAAAATTAAGAAATTAACAAAATAATATCATTGTGTTGAATTTAAAGTCCACTCGAGGGTAAGATTTTGAATTTCGTTTCGTACCAACCAGAAAATAGTACAAAGTAGATGCGGTTATGCACCAAGTGTAAATACCAATTAGTACCAGCGTGTTTCGTATGGTACCTACGATATTTATAATATTGACCAGTACCGAAAATTTTAAAAATTATAGGAACTTTTTTTTAATAAAAACTTCCCTAACAACAACAAGCAGAAAAATAAAAAAACCAATTGCAAAGGAGGAATAACTAATCACAATGTACGATTAACCAGAGATTAAGAGGATGACGATGGTGTATGGAGCTGAAGATCACGACGGCGAGGAGGAGGAAATTTTTTTTTCCTACGGACTAGTGTTTACGTAAGTGAATTACCTAGGTAATGGTATTTCTGAGGTAAAATACCTACGAAAACATCCTGCCATAGTAGTTTCCCTACGTAACTCTATTTCCGTAAGGAAATTCCCTACGAAAACATATTTCCATAGGTAAATTACTGACAAAATTTTTTTATGTCAATAAATTTAGTACGTAATTTTTACGGGGAACCTTTGGGGCTTGTTTTTACAAAGACTTTCACTATTTCGTACCTAAATTCAGTCGGTAAAGCTTAGTCTCCTCCTTCAGAAATAAAATTTTTTGTCATAAATTACCTTTTTTCTTGAAAAATTTACCTACGGAAAGCTATTTTCGTTGCTAATTTACTACAAAATTTTTTCCGTAAGTAATTTTTCGTTGGTAGTTTGCAATTTTCTTGTAGTGTGTTCTATTTTTGGAACACATCTACAAAAAATTTGTCCAAAACATGCTTTCAATAAATAAGGATCATCCCAAAAATAATATTTGGATTTAACCTTTATTTTGTCTTTTTGAGCTGTTGATAAATCATTCAAAAACAACCTACTAACTAAATAATTGCATACATCTAAATACCAAGGTGAATCACCTTTAATGAAAGAGTAAAGTTGCTCAACCGGAAAGAATTCAGAAACTATATTCTTCGCATCTTTTTTATCTCTAATTTTTAAATCAAATTCTCACAATAAGAGAATCCACTGTAGTAACCTAGGCTTTGATTATTTCTTTTTTAAGTGATATTTAAGTGCAACATGATCTGAGAAAACAATTACTTTACTTCCTAACAAGTATGAATGGAAATTTTCTAATGCAAATATAATAGCAAAAATTTCTTTTTCCTTTGTAGTGTAATTATATTGAGCAGGATCCAAAGATTTAGATGCATAGTATATTACTAAGGCTCTTTATCTTTTCTTTGACCTAATAGTACTCTAACTACCTTATCACTCACATCACACATTATTTCAAATGGTAAATTCCAATCAGGTGAGTGAATTATATGAACATTAGTTAACCTTTCTTTCAATTAATAGAAAGCATTTTTACCAGTATCATCAAACACAAAAAAAGAGTCTTTAGCTTGTAATGCACATAAAGGAGATGCAATTTTTGAAAAGTTTTTGATAAAACGAAGATAAAAATTAGCATGGCCTAAAAATGATCTAACTTCCCTCACATACGTAGGATATGGACGAGAACTTATGGTCTTTATCTTTGCCTTGTCAACTTCTAAACCTCTTGGACTTACTACATGCCTTAATACCACACCTTGTTTTACCATAAAATAAAATTTATAATAATTCAAAACAAGATTAGTATCAATATGTCTTTACAAGACAATAAAAAGATTAAGGAGACATAAATCAAAAGAATCACCAAACATAATAAAATTATCCATAAAAATTTCCATTTTATGCTCAATTAAATAAGAAAAAAATGCTCATTATGCATCTTTGATAAATACCTAGAGTATTACAAAGTTCAAATGGCATTCTCTTAAATGAAATTGTACCAAAAGGGTATATAAATGTGATTTTATTTTAATCTTCAAATGATATAGCAACCTGTGTATACCCTGAGTACCTGTCTAAAAAGTATAAGTAAGATTGGCTCATTAGTTTTTCCAACATTTGATCAATAAAGGGTAAAGGGTAATGATCTTTTTTAATTTCTTAGTTTAGTTTTTGGTAATCAATACACAGTCTCCACCAATTTGATATCCTGGTAGGAACAAGTTCACCTTGGCTATTTTCTACTACAGTTATGTCTATTTTCTTGGGTACTACACATATGGGCTTACCCATTTAGAATCTAGAATAGGGTATATTATGTCTGCATCTAACCACTTTAATATTTCCTTATTTAATATTTCCATCATGGGGGGCTTCAACCTATGTTGAGCTTCTCTTATGGGTTTAGCATTTCTTCTAAAAGGATCCTAAGCATACACAAAGTTGGGTTAATCCCTTTTATATCAACTGTGGTCCATCCTATGACATCCTCATGGTCTTTTAATACTTGTAAAAGTTGCTCTTCTTGTGACCAAGATAAAGCACTTGAGATTATAACAGGCAAAGTAGCATTCTTACCTAGAAAAAAATACTTAAGATTTATGGGAAGAGGTTTCAACTCTAATTCAAGTGCTTGAACAATAGATGGTACTAAATTAGAAGCAGTAAGAAGTAAATGATTAGAAAGTATTGATTGATCCTTTTGTAAGGAGTTATCTATTCCTCGATGCTTTTGATTCCCTCTAATTGCTCCACATTGTCACCTGTGCTCATGTTAGACTCAAATAATATATGTACAATCTCATCAATAATATCCACAATGTCAACAAAGCATAAATAATTGATGTTATTAAGGTATCACATAGCATAAAAAATGTTAAACATGATAACCTCTCCGTCAAATTCCATGGTCAGGTCACCTTTATGGACGTCTATCTTTGTTCATGCTGCTTTAAGAAAGGGTCTTTCTAACAGTAGGGGCACTTCTTTTGATGGATCAAAAATTTCTCTTTTATCTAACACATAAAAATTAACTAGAAAAACTAATTTGTTAACTTGCACTAAAACATCTTCAAATATACCGTCAGGATATACATTTGACCTATTAGCTAGCTAAATTACTAACATGTCTTTCTTAAAGGACCTAACTTAATTAAGAGACTTATAAATATGTCTAGGTATAACATTTATAGAGGCCCCCTAAATCTAGCATACACCTTTCAAAACTAATGTCTCCTATCTTAAAAGGGACCGTGAACATACCAAGGTCCTTACATTTTGTAGGAATTTTCTTTTGAATCATGGCTGACACATTCTCTCTTATACTTATCTTTTTGTTTTCCTTGAAATGTCTCTTCATACTGCATAACTCTTTCAAGAATTTAGCATATTGTGGAACATGTTTGATTGCTTCCAAAAGCGAGGAATATTATCTTTAACTTTTCTGAAGGTTTCAAGAATTTTTTGATCGGCTAACTCTTTTCTTGATTTCCCTAACCTGTAAGGAAAAGTAGGAACACTTTTAAAGTTTTCAATTGATGATTTTTATTAGTATCTACTTTTGATGTCCCTTTATTTTCTTCTTTCATATTTTCCTTTTCAGACTTACGTGTAACTTTTAACTCTTTTTCCACTTAGCAACCTTTTCTTTTGCTTCCTTTAGGTTCTTTCAATTCTTTCTCACTCCTAATCAATATTGTGCTCGCATTTTCTTTAGTACTTGGGATGGGTTAAGCAAGAAATTTCTTAGATAATTAGGTTTCTACAATACTTAGACTGGTGCAAATTTGTCCTATTTAGGTCTTTAAGTGTTATAAATGTGCATCTATCTTATTTTGATATTCTACCCCCTGTATAGGAACTTGCCGAATCTAATTAGCTAATTGTTTCACCATATCTTCTAAGAATTGACTAGTGGGTTAGATATAAAAGGAAACCTTAGCTTGTGTTGGTTACTAACCAACGTAAGTGAGTTTGCCTTAGGTTCATAGCAAAAGTTTAGATGATCTTTCCAAGCTTTATTATATGTGTTTGAAAAAGGGTCATTTTCCCCCTGTATTTATCTACGATAACTACTTATAACATTCACATATTGAACATGCAAAGAAGGAAATGCATCAGTAGTGTGAGTAAAATCATTACAAATTTCACAAGCACGAGCTTGGGTAATACCACCAGCTACAAGTTTCAACACTAAAGTAATCAAATGAGCTAATTGTTGAAAATTTTCCTTAGTTGATCCTTAACGACATGCACATCTATTTCATCAACTCTCCTAATTTGATTAATCTCATTTTAGTTCCAATTTGTTGTGAATTTTCAGTCATGTTAGAGATTAGTTATCTAGCTTGTACATGAGTTTTATTAATTAATGCCCCGCCATTTGTTATGTCTATTAGCTCCTGTCATATAGTAAAAAGTTCCTTATATAAATATTATATTAATAATTGGTTAGGAATCTGATGATTAGGGTAACTAGCTAATATGTGTCGCCAAGCATGTACAAATTAATAACTCATTTCTACCATTAATTAATTAACAAATTTAGTATAAGGTGAAATAAGATTTGATCCCACAAGGAGAGTGTTGTTTATTAAAATTCATTTCGAATGCAAATGAGAGTATTAATCAAGTAAATGCATGTAATTATAATTCCAAACAAAGTAAAATTCATTGAGAAAAATTCAGCTCACAAAAACAAGGTGAAATACCTATAATTTGATGTTTAATTTGGCTCAAACTCATGCACAACTTGTACCCATGTTATTTACCATATTTCAGCTCCTTAAATGAAAAAATTATGATCATGAAACCTCTCAAATCAGATAAGGAAATTGCACAATAAAATAGCATGTAATTCACTAGTTTTGACTAATTAAACTTTAAAGATTGTATTATACTTAAATCCCGTTAATAACCCAACACATGAGCTGTCATTTATCATGTTTTTGGCACTTAAAACAAGCTAAAATCATGTTAAAACTTCAAAAATCAGAACAGAATGTACAACCCAAAAACAAAGAGCAAACAACGTAAATTTAGCTTCTTCGGATGTTCAAGATTGTTTCTTTCAAGTTCATTTAATCTCATCATCTTTCATTTGAATTTCCAGGCATATTAAACTTAAGCTTATGTCAAAATAATGCTGAGAAATCAAGAAATTAGCAGTAAACAATCAGCTCCCAAGTCCGATTGCATAAACAGTCTAAGAATAACGCTTTCATATTGAAGTTGCATATTTAAAAAAAATCCAGCTTTAAGAAATTAATTTCTGCAGGTTTTCTAATCGCATTATAGCATATAAATAACACCCTAAACATACCCAAACATAAAAAAAGAAATGACTAGTTCCATGACATAGATTAATCATAATCTAGCAAATACGCAAACTATACGTGCTGGATAACCACCTGTGTAATAAATTAGATTGAGTAGTTTTGGTATTTCTTCTTTTGAAAGATCCTTTAGGCCTTCAATTTTTAACCCTTGAGACTTATAAAATCAGCAAATATATGATGAGATGTGGAAAAATCACATGTAAACATTTAAACATAACAGAAACGAAATAGGTAGGGGTTGGAAGTTTTCTCGTCAATCACTTTACTACATATCCTTTAAAATTCCTTATTCAATTACTTATTTTAATGAAGATGTTCTCCAATTAATTTTGCAGAGATTAGTCGTTAAAATCATTCAACTTATGGCCTCATCTACTAGGAAAGCATAGTCAACCGGAAACCATACCACACACATGTAAAGATGAGAAAGGGAGGGTTCAATCAGAAGCTAGAATTAATTAATTAGAACATAAACTTTTAACACTAAAAGCATAATATAAAAAAAATTGAACATGCATATAAACAAGTGATCAAGCATACATTAAGCCTATAAATTTAGTTATCAAAGTTCAGATTTTTATCACTGACATCCCGAGCTATAAAGTAGGCTAATTGTAGAGACGCTCACTAGCTAAGTTCTCCTTATCTTCCTTTACTAATTTATAACCGAACAGCCCAACTCTAAATTGATTAATGCAATTATTTCCAACAAGATATCATTAGCCCTAAGAATTTCAACCAACCAATTAGCGAAATTCTTAGATCATGCGACACTCTAATTAAATCTCAGCCCTTTGACCAACTAACGATTTAATAATTACTACTCGACTCACTAAACTCAATAGTAATTACTGACTAAAGAGAAAGCGATAGCAATCAATTCCCATTCAAATATATCAAGACGTTTCTCAATTCTATAAGAATATGAATCATAAATTAGTAAATAAATTGGCTTAAGCATCGCACAAATATTGAAATACTCGTAATGTTAGAATTAAATTGAAAATGATTGTCTCAAATTATCCAAACAAAGAACTAAATTGAAATTCTAAAAACTTTTAGGCAAATTAAATTTTAAAGAACTATATATAAAGAAAGTAAGAGTGAGAGAGACTCTTTCGATTGATAGCCCGAACTATATAGATCGATGATTGCTTTGACTCAATAGCTCGAAACATGAAATCCTCTCACAGAGGTCTTAACTAGCTCAATTCTGATGGTTTTGTATCTCTCGTACCACCTGAACACCTCCTTACACTAGCCCTCTTCACCAATAGCTCTCAAGTTTTATTTTACTCTCAATTTTTAAGTGATATACTCGATCCCCTTTTCTCTTTCCACTCCTAGTATGTGACAAGCTTTCCCAAAGACAAACCTATAGGCAGACATACCTATTGGAGTCTTATATGCAGTCCTGTAGACCTATAGAACATTGTCTAAACGATTGATCCAGTCCTTTCTATCAGGTTTCTCCATTTTCTCCAATATAGATTTTATTTCCCTATTAGGCACTTCAACTTGTTCACTAGTTTGGTGATGATATGTCATAGCAACACGATGGGTCACATGGTATTTGTCCAATAAAGCTCCTAAAGTCTTGTTACAAAAGTGTGTGCCACGGTTACTAATTATAGCTTTGGGAATACCAAACTGGTTAAAAATATGACTTTTAAGGAGCTTGATCACAGTTTTGTCATCATCTAGCTTAATGGCAATGGCCTCTACCTATTTAGAAACATAATTTACAACAAGAAATATGTAAATGTTGCCAAAAGATGAAGGAAAAGGGCCCATAAAGTCAATGCCTTATTGACAACGTGTGTAGAGTGCATTGCAAAATTTACATGATTCTGCACATTAAAATTAGTAGTTATGGTAAGTCGGGATCGAATCCACAGAGAATGTTCGGTTAATTTTCGTAATGAAATTAATTAACGCAAGGAAAATAAATTGTGGAGGGTTTGGGTTTCAAACAATTTAGAAAATTAAAGTAAAATTAAACTATCAAAACAAATTAAAACAAATAATCGAAAATAAAAAAAGTGTTGAGTATAAGTAAGGTCCGGTTCTAGGGTCAATCTCAGCCTAAACACAATTAAGCATATTTCTTCATGCTAAAGTCTTTACAATTCTTTTCAGACTATTGATCTAAGACTAAAAGAATGCTCTACAAATCTCGATTTTCTCTTAGGTTGTATTTAATCAAGATACGATCATTAACTAAATCTAACTACCGAATAACCTAAGATACGATCTCTAAATTCAATTTGACAGTCACATTATGAATTGGAAAACGATCCATAAAAGTAGTAACCTCACATGCTCGGGTTATCTAACCTAAGTCATGTTGCTCCTAACGATTAACGATCATTAGATGTTACTCACAAATATTAAAAGTAATGATTACGGATTACAATCAATATTTTAGCAATAGGTTTGAAATAAAACGATCAAAATAACATATCAAGATCATTAATCTCAAAACTATCAAAATCAATACCAATAACACAACAATCTGAAAATAAATTACAACTTTAAAATGACATAAATAACTTAAGCATGATTTAGTGTCGATATCCCCGTTGAATCGGTGTCGGGAGCCTAGCCTTCCATCTTTAATTTTATGTTATTAGTGTGGACCACCTCTTCCATATTTTTCAGCAGTGTCCCAACTCTTTTCTTCTGCTTAGCTTCCACACCTGCCTTGCTCCTCACTGTGCTGCGCCACTGCTTGATGTCCAGCCACGTTATACTCCTCTAGTGTCAACTTGCTTTGATTCTTCGTTTTCTTCTTGCGCCCCTGTAGTGATAGCCTTCCAACGTTTTAATGCTGTCTCATGTGCCGCCACTGTTCCTTATGACAAGACGATTTAAAACAACACTCATTAAGACCCTTCCAGCGTTTTATAACGCACGAGCTGTGCGTTTCTAGCATTTAAAAAAATGCTAAACGCAGCAGCGTTGGCTGCGTAGGTGCGTTTAATGCTAACGCAGCTAACGCCTTAAACGTTGCGTTTAAAAAAATGCTAAACGCAGCAGCTTTGGCTGCGTAGGTGCGTTTAATGCTGACGCAGCTAACGCCGCAAACGTTGCGTACGCAGCGCACAAGAATTTTTTTTTAAGGTAAACAATTGTACTTCAATTTGCTAAGAGAATTTTTTCTTTTTTGTCTCAAAAATCTATCAATAAATCTAACCTAGCAGTTAATACAAATTGAGCATTTTATCTTAAAAATAGGATTGAAATCACATGTAAATACATAAAAAAATATAAGAAAATTCAATCCTATCAAATACCCTCACACTTAGTCTGACCATCTTCGGGCAAATCATCAAAATCAAAATCACAAACTAAAACTTTAACTCATTTTTCACATTTCTTAAGAATAGATAGCCATAAGTAAAACTGAATGACTTGCAAACACCTAAGCAAAAACTCAACATTCAAAGCTTTTACTCATGATCTATCAACATTCAATATCTTCAAAAACTGAGCAATCTAGTGATAGACTCAAGAAATATGTTTAACTAAAATATATTCATAGGTACACTCAACACCATTTATGAAAATGACAATCGCATATCATTTCATTTCTCCACCACTAATGTTCATTTGTAAAATCATGAATCAAATGACTTTTTAAGGTTGTAATGTGGGCAAAGGTAAGGTGAGGTATATTTGGGTTAAGTAGCATGGAAGTCATCAAAGCTAGTGAAACAAAGCAACACTTATCAAAAACTGGGTACCATCAGCTATGACAAATGTAACATTTATATTTCATAACCTCATTCAGCTCCCACACATAAACCACATAAAGCAAATATCAATCCGAAGGAATTACTCATACAATCTATACTAATGAAATCCCAAGAGTGAACCTTCCAAGCCAACCTCTACCTCATATTCAACATGCTCAAATAACACAACCATTACAACTTTAGGAAGATGCATAAACCAAAAACAACTTTTCAACACAAATTCCTCCTTAATAAATTTATTGTAAACTTTTTTTTCTCTTTTTTTTGCTTCATTTTTCTTTTCTTTTCTTTTTTTCTCTTTTTTCTTTTTCTTAAAAAATTAAAATAAACTACATCAGCATGAGAATTTCAATGATAAGACATAAACTAAAATCCCAACATTATAACCAACTCTCACATATGTGCACCCCCACACTTAAAATTTTGTATATCCACAAACTCAACAATCCCAAATGTTCCACTTGGGTAGGACATTTAGTTAAGTTTAAACGCATAGAATGTGGTTTATACAAAAAGAGAGGCTAAAGCTCAAGAGATTTTATCAAGGAAAAAATCATGTCAATAGGGTAGGTCATTTGGCTAATGTAGCTTATGAAAGACAAAAAATGCCTAATCATATCCATGTTAATGCATGCGATAAAAATGTGATCTTGAATAGAAATTCAATGCAAAATCAGGATGTACATGTCATGAAGGTCAAACACATCATCAACAGACAATAAGACTGATATAGATGTGTCAGTCAAATAAGGCTCAAAAATCTCATCAGCTTTGTCTACCATTAGTCACCACTCTTCTAAAGATAACGGACATTAACAAACCATAAGAACAAAAGTACATGCCAAATTTTGCTATGGATTTTACTAATCAATTCAAACTCTAATTATGATTAAATAAACTTAAAAGCAATAGAAAATAAGAAAAATTTTGATTTTATCGTTTGATTTTGAAAATCGCCTGAGGAGTCACGAAAGCTACAATTAAGCTAAAAAATATGCATCAAAACTAATGTATCCTACCCCCACACTTAAAACTTACATTGTTCTCAATGTAAAATCAAATGCTAGAAATGGAGTAGCTAACAAAAATAACAAATGCAAAAATGTAAAAGATAGAAATTAACTCCCTTTAGGTTGCATGCCAAGCAGCGCCTTTGTTTAATGTTGTTGGCTCAACCTCCAATTGCGTGCTTTAAGTGACACCAGTAACATCCTCTAGCATCAACACCTCCAAAGCCTCCGTTTCAAAGCCCTCATAATACGGCTTTAAGCAATGACCATTCACTCGGAATGTTTGTTAGTTTTGAAGCTCCGTATCTCTACTGCACCAAAAGGAAAGACATGAGTGATAACAAATGAACCAACCCAACGGGAATGCAACTTACCAGGACAGAACTTGAATTGAGAATGATATAGTAACATTTTCTGGCCCACTGAGAAACTTTTCCTCGAACTCATCTTATCATGAAAAGCTTTCATCCTCTCCTTATATATTACTGCATTTTGATATGATTTATTCCTAATCTCTTCCAAGTCCTAAAGTTGTAACTTCCTATGCACTCCCACATCATCCAAGTGCATGTTACATCTTTTAATAGCCCAATATGCCTTATGTTGTAATTCCACTGGAAGATGACATGGCTTTCCAAACACTAGCCTATACGGCGACATTCTAATTGGGGTTTTATAGGCCATCCAGTAAGCCAACAATGCATCTTCCAGTCTTACACTCCAATCCTTCCTATTGGGTTGCATAGTTTTCTCCAGGATTAACTTGATTTCTTTATTCGAGACTTCAGCTTGTCCGTTGGTTTGAGGATGGTAAGCAACAGAAACTTTGTGCGTGATGTGATATTTTATGAACATTGCTTCCATCACCTTGTTGCAGATGTGGGTTCCTCTATCGCTAATGATGACTTTCGGTATCCCAAACCTAGAAAGAATGTTAACCTTAACAAAACCTGCAACATCCTTAGCATCGTTAGTCCTAGTGGCTTTTGCTTCCACCCATTTAGAAACATAATCAACTGCAAGAAATATATAAGTAAAGCCAAAAGACGGAGGGAAAGGTCCCATAAAATCAATGCGTCAAACATCAAAAATTTCACAAAAAAGTAAAGGGGTTTGTGGTAATTGATCCTTACGGGATAGGTTACCTGATCGTTGGCATCTATCACAGGATTTGCAAAAGGTATATGCATCTTTAATCAATGTTAGCCAGTAGAAGCTGCTCTTTAAACTTTTTGAGCTGTTCGTTTTACTCCAAAATGTCCTCCGCAAGCGTACGAATGGCAGAAGGCTAAAATTGATGATGATTCATCTTTCGGTACACACCTTCTGATAACTTGATCTGCACTGTGCCTCCAAAGATAGGATCATCCCACACATAGTACTTCGCTTCACTTCGTAGCTTATCCCTCTGAGCTTTTAACAAACCAATAGGTAATTCATTAGTTACTAAAAAATTGACAATGTCTGTACACCATGGTGGTGTCGCATCGACAGAAAACAATTGCTCATCCGGAAACCTTTCTCGTAGAGGGATATCATTTTCTTCCTTTATCAAATGACTGAGATGATTTGCGACCACGTTTTCTACCCCCTTCTTATCTCCGATCTCTAAGTCGAATTCCTGCAGGAGGAGGATCCATCTAATCAGCCTCGGTTTTGCTTCTTTCTTTGTAAGCAAGTGTCGTAAAGCTGCATGGTCAGAATAAACAATCACTTTAGTACCAAGCAAATACGATTGAAATTTATCCAACGCAAAAACCACAGATAATAATTCCTTTTCAGTAGTGGAACAATGGAATAGAGCTGGATTTAAAGTCTTTAAAGCATAGTAAATGGCATGCAAAGCTCTTCCCACTCTTTGCCCTAGAACCACCCCTATCGCATAATTACTCGCATCACACATGATCTCAAATGGGAGGTTCCAATTTGGCGGTTGAATCACCGGTGGGGATGTCAGAAGCTCCTTAAGTTTGTTGAATGCTTATTTGCACCTCTCATCGAACTCAAAGGAGACATCTTGTTGAAGAAGCTTGCATAGTAGTGTGGTTATCTTCGAAAAATCCTTAATGAATCACCGGTGGGGATGTCAGAAACTCCTTAAGTTTGTTGAATGCTTCTTTGCACCTCTCATCGAACTCAAAGGAGACATCTTGTTGAAGAAGCTTGCATAGTGGTGCGGCTATCTTTGAAAAGTCCTTAGTGAATCTCCAATAAAAACCTGCATGCTCCAAAAAAGAACGCACTTCCCTCACAGTAGAGGGGTAAGGTAAAGAAGAAATGATATCAACTTTGGACTTGTCTACTTCAATACCCTTAGCAGATATCACATGACCTAAAACTCTACCTTGATCCACCATAAAATGACATTTTTCCCAGTTCAACACAAGGTTAGTTCCTATACATCATTCCAAGATAATGGCAAGATTCTCAAGACATTCATCAAAAGAAGATCCATACACACTAAAATCGTCCATGAATACCTCAATAATCTTCTCAACATATTCAGAAGCTTACCATACACCTTTGGAATGTGATAGGTGCATTACACAATCCGAATGACATCCTTCGGTAGGCAAAAGTACCGAATGGGCATGTAAATGTGTTCTTCTCCTAATCTTCCGTTGCGATCGAGATTTGAAGATAACCTAAAAGCCATCTAAAAAGCAATAATAGTCATAGCTAGCCAATCTCTTAAGCATCTGATTAATAAAAGGAAGGGGAAAGTGATCTTAACGAGTAGTAGCATTTAACTTTCTGTAATCAATACATACTCGCTATCTGGTTGTACTCAGGCGGGAATCAACTCACCTTCCTCGTTTGTCACAACGGTTAATAACCCCAGCATCAAGAAGCTTCAATACCTTCTTCTTCACAACTTCCATCATTGGAGGTAAACACACAGAAGGAATGCAAGGAAATCATATAAGGAGCAGCTCACGTGATTACACGCTACGGACAGAGACAATTTAATTGAGAAATCAAGGCAGCTACAGACAGCAATTAAACATCACGCATAGTAGACGCTACTCGGGAGTCGCACAAGAGAGGAAATTAAATCAGCTAAGCCTCTCACAACGTAAGTGACGCAACAATAAACAGTGAGGGCTGACGTGGAATTAAAGGAGGAGACTCTTAATTGATAGAAAAAAATAACGAAACAGAGACGATACGGGAGAATACAACAGAGGCGGCGGCTGAGTGCAGGAGGAAAAAAGGATATAAAGAAATTGACGCAATAGGAGATAAGGGGGACGCGACATCGGAGTTCGGCAGCAGCACTTGGAGAGGACTGGGCAGTTTATGCAGCCTCGTCATCTGTGGATCCGTCTTTTCGAAAGACGTAATTAGGACAACTCACCAAATAGTAACTTGTGCTAACGATACCTTGATCTTATTTGAGTTTAAATCACACTTCCCCTTT
>JAOTAX010000198.1:3016499-3033147 GCA_025629825.1 Erythroxylum guanchezii | reverse complement strand
TCTATAAAGGTTAAATAACTAAAAGGAAAGTACTATATAATAAATATTTAGGCTCAATATAAGGCATAAGATTAAAATAAATTTATTTATGATTAGTATAAAAAAAGGGCTTTAATTTTGGTTGACTAATTAAGCATGCATACATAATATTTATATGTGATAAACCAAATTTTTTTGGTAAATATAGCTAAAATTAAATAAAAAATCAATTGGAGAGTTGACAACTTCCACAAAGCCGACTCTCAAAATATTAATAATTAGATCTTTACGTAAATATTAATTATCCAATTTATCTAGCAGTCCTTGTTTGTACCAAAAATGTTATGGGTACTTTTTTTCAAAATTAAAAAATAAATTTAATTTAAAATTTAATAAACTCAAATTAAATACATTAATTTTAATTCAGAAGGAATAAGATCAAATCGAATCAAAACCAGCCGACACTGCCAATCCTATGATGTCATGAGATAGACTAAGTAATATCATTGCATATTACAGGACATCCAATGTGCTCATCGTTGGACCATTAATGTCCACTACAGCGATCGATCAATCGTGACTAATAGCCAGAAAACTCCACACTTTCCATTAATTACAGAACAGAGTCGAAGCTACTAAATCGGACGATGGTCTCTTCCAGATCTTAAGTAAGTGCACGTTTGTTGATGGGAAGTGATGTTCAACTTAGGTGCAATTCATGTCTGAAATCTGAATGTTGTCGGATTATTGCAGTCTAAGTTGGCCACAGTTTAAGCATAATTTTCTAGTTAGTATAATGATGTTCTCTAATTCAATTTTCTCTTAGGCAATGATGCCTATGTTCCATTAAGCATCTACTTGTGATATTCTTGTAATTAAGAAAATTATCAAACCTTGAGCAGCCTACATCTTAAAGTTGCCTGTAATTTCTTATCTCTCCATACCTAAGTTTTTTATTTTGAGTATGAATTTAAAAGTTTTAGACTACTTTTGATATAATATGCAATATTTTAAAAACCAAACTGAAAGTTAAATCAATAAGACAATAAATTCAAGATTTAAAAGGTTCAATCGGTATTAGACTGTCATAAAATAATTTAAGGATTGAATAAAAATTTAATTAAAAAAGATACTATTAAATGAAAATAAATTATTTTATTTAAATTTATAAAAAAGATTAACTTATAAAAATGACCAATTAATTACTTAACTGATCAATTTTTAATAGTAAGAGCTATTAAAATAAATTAAATTAAAAAATTGAAAATTGAACAAATTCGTTAACCAATTTAAAATTTTCATAGTTGAATCGATCAAATTGGCTTGATTTTTTAATATCACAAAAAAATACGTTACTCATATAATCAATTTTTATTTAGCATTAATTATTTTATTTCCTATTATATTATATTCATATTTATTTTATTAATTTTTGAAATTACATTTTTTATTATCTTATAGTTTTTGTTTGAGAATTAAAAGGGTCACATTCTATACTTTCTATTATAAATTAAATTTTCATTTTTATAATTTTCTTGCTCTTTGAAGTTTGAACCCAATCAAATAAATGTCAAGCTTGTTCATGTAAACTTAACTTATGCTTTGTTGCTAAACAATTTATTTCTTTTAATCCGTATGTCTCCCTATTTTGAATTAAAAGATAAAAATTAAATTAAAGAAAGAGTTCGTACAGGCTTAAGTAACCATGACATAAAGTACAAAAATTAAGATACATTATTAAAAATAGACATTTTGTGAGCGAAAGTATTAATTTGAAACTTCACATACTCGTTAAGTTAAATACAATATCATCAATTCAATTGAAGCTTACCATATTGGACTAAGTAATTTATATTAAAAACCGAAATAAAAAGATTAAAGACCGAATCATCTATATTTTAAATACAAGCGACAACAACAATTCAGTAAAAATCTTGTTTATATATAAAATTTTGAGAGATTTAATAATATACAACCTTAACCTTACTCCTAACTTTAATTAATAAAGATTTCAATGATTAGGAGTTATTATAATTGTTGATCATCGAGAGTCTCTCAACTTAAGAGATTATAGGGTCTTTTGCAACAAAAAACTATAATTTACTTAAAATTTAGAAATAATAGAAAACAAAATTGTATTTTATATAATTAATCATAATTTATAATAAATTATAAATTATTACGTGCATTCAACGAATTACTTACTTAAAAAATAATTGATACAGATTGCTTATAAAAAAGAGTAATAATGAGAAGAATGATCTAAGTATGTTCTTCAAACAAAGTTGCATGTGCCTAATCGTAGATAACAAATAGATTAGTTTACCCCATTATTCTTTTCCTGTTTCTTCACTAATTCCCAGCTTAGTATATGCCGAAGAGGCAGAAATCTCGCTACTTTGGTCGTATCGTATCTTTAAATGTTCAAAACACGTATGAGACAAATGCATCAGCTTAAAGAGCTTACATTTTGGTCACAATATTATGATCAATCACTGTCTCGTTTCAGGGTTTGACGAGGAGGACCAGATTCCCATATACAGGACCACATTTCCAGAATGCAGCTTTAATTGATTCTGGCTTTCAATAACTTTCCCGAATCAAGCAAAACCATCCTCGACCAACTCTATATGTCTTGCTGTTTAGTTTTTGCACACCAGAAGAAGCAAAACTAGTAACAATAGCAATAGTAGTACAAGTATTTGTCATGCCACTTGAAACATCAAGCAACCATTCATAACCTGAAACATTGCACACCACCTTGCACAGAATTGGTAAACCAGCCAAAACATGCACGTTTACCTATACTTTACCTTATATAAGCAATCAGATTTGCCCTTGTAAATTGTGTTCCCTTTTCTTCTTTTTCTGCTGTTGTTGGGTTGAACATGACTTAAGGTTACCTAAGTCATATGATATGATTTAAGAGGGGAAAAAAATTATAGAAGTTGAGGACAGAAAGTTGAAAGGAGATTCTAGGGATCATAATGGGATTCATTCTAAAGAAATGCATCAAAAGTCGAATCTTCAAGGTGTGGTTGTAGTTCAGCAGAAGAGTTCGAAAACAAAAAGCTGCGAAAGTCCAGGAAAATTTTTTAGATTTTATTAATTTTTTCTGCTAAAAGAGCCCACATGTTTCCTCCCAGATCATGTCATAATGGAAATGTATTTAAAAAGACCAAGCTTTGTATCCATTCACTTCCTCAAAGCATGCATGGGACTTGCAGACATTTGGAGTTGAGTTTTCCACAAGACTTCAGACCTTGAAGATTGCTGATGCATTTTCTTTCCCAAGAACATACATTTGAACATGTGAAATGTACTGAAAATCTAATCTTATGTGTTTGTATATCATGTAACCTTCCCAAGGAGACCCATCAAGGACGACCTAACTTCTGGATTCTGAGTGTTGCCTTCTCTAGCTATAACTCAATCTAGAAATCAGTAATATGATAGGTACTAACTGTAGATAATTGCAGAAAAAGAAAGAAGTGGGTGAGAGTGCAAAAGTAAATATTATGTGAAAAAGGCTAAAAGAGACTTGGAACAGGAACAGGTCGGTGTAGGAAGGAGGTCCCATGATGAAGCTTTACTTCGATTGAGCATTAAAGTTAGAAAGAGTTATAAGAACCTTCAGGGGACAAAACTAGTTACAAAAAAGAGAAGAAGAAGTAGGCAAAGGTACCATAATGTGAGAGAGAAAAAAAAACTTAATGAATCCACATTCTGTGGAGGAAGAACTTGCACTCTTTCTCTAATACACAGGTACATGTGAAATGTAGCTTTTTCACTATAGTTCATATCCTGAAAACTTGGTTCAATATGATTCATCAGACTCTCAATCACCAAAAACCCATTTCTCAGTTTCCATTTTAGTACAGATTTTGTCACTGTTAGATTGCAGAACATAAAGTAAAGACAAAGGAGTGAAACTCACAAGCATGAATAGGTTTCAGAATGCACTGAAATGAAGAAGGTAACTAAGAAAAGGCAGTGAGGTCAATGATACTCCCATTAAATTTTAATTATGCAACCTTAACAGGATAAATACCCACATGATCTTCCTGATCCTTCTAGCTATACCTCCAACCTTCTTGCTCTCTCCCTAAAAACCCAGAAAAAAAGGAGTCAAAATAAAGATAAGAATCAAAACGAAGAACCCTAAACCCTCCTAAACTCTTTGACCTACTGAGCAGAATTCTGATCCAGTAAACATACTTCTCACACTACTCTTTCCCTGAAAAACCCATCTTTTGCTATATAAACCCCAAAAGATTTGATCTTTTTTTTTGGCACTAGCTTGTTTCTCTTCTAGGGTTTCTTACCAAGAGTGTGCTTGTTGTTATGCATCCAAACCTTAAGCACATGCCTCTTAACACCAGTCTCATTAGAAAACTCTTGCACAACAGCTTCATCGTGTTTTTGTATCCTCCACCCTAACCTCTCTGCAAGACCCAACATTTTCTCCTTCTGTTCTGGTGTAAACTTTGTTCTAAACCTCTTCCTCGAAGAACCTCCACTCCCAACACCGCCATACCCACCACCACTAGGGTTATTGGAAACATCCTCCTGATCCTCCCTACTATACCCTCCCGATGTTGAAGGCAATGCCAACAGTCTCTGCTGCGGCGGTGCCACGTGAAGGTACGCCGCTGGACTCCTGTAATAAGGCACGAATTGTGGTAACTGGGGGGGCTGGTGGTGGTGGTGGTGGTTTGAACGAGAGTGGCCGTGAAAGAAGGGGTCGCCACCTCCGATTGTTGCTGCAGACGAGTCGGCAGCTTCTTGGCGGTGGAAGTTACGGTGACAGTTGCAAGCTGCGCATTTGAGCGCGTCAAGAGTGCCTTCAGCTCCGGCCGGCATGAACTCACCACAACCGTCCACTGCGTGGCCGCCGATCCCAACCGCGTGGTTTTTCAAGCACTCCCTGTACCTCATCTTACTACTACCACCACTTCTGGTTGCTCCCATGCCGGAGTTTTCTCCTCCGGGGCTCGTCGTCATCTTGACCCGACCCGAATTGCCATCATAACTCGGTGCAGACAACCCCATCTCGTCTTCTTGCTCCTCCTCTTCATGCTCTACTTGATCTTCAAACTCCATGAACAGAAACCCCTTCAAACTTAGCAGAAGAAGCGGAATGTTCTACATTAAGGAGAACAAAGAGCAGAAGTTAAAGAATGAGGACATGGACGTGTCATTTAAGGAGTTTGTTCTTTGGTTCGGTTCGGTCGGAGGGTTTGATGTTGAATTGCCCTTTGTCCATAATATGCCCGATTTTCACCGGCTATTACCGGTAAAACCGGTCTTTTTAACTGCTCGGTAAAAAGTTAACGTTGTTGCATTGGACAAGAACTGAACAGTAAGAGCGCCAGGTTGAGTGAGTGGTGCTTTGAGAGGATGGTACAGTCTGTATTTGCAGAGACAAAACTACACCTCTTCCATACACGCGCTTCTCCACGCGCCGTCACGACTCACCCTTGTTTTTTGGGATGTTGGATTGTACGATTACGAGTACGAGAAAGGGGGAGTTCGTTGGGTGGTGTTTTAATTAGGACACTGAATCACTTGCGTGAGTCTGAGAGAGAAATAATTGTCGGCATTTAAGAAAGCTGGATACGTGCGACGACGACAGGAATGACACGATATTAACGTCATTACTAAGGTTGATAAAAGTTAAGAGGCCAATCAATAATCAATTTCCTTCCATTTTAATATTTTCAACATAATATTATTACTTTTTTTTAACCTTAAATGTAGTTGACTAAAATAATACTATTTTAGAAATTTTAATTATTAATTTTTTAAAAATATTGATTAAAATTATATTATTTTAGTAATAAAATTAAGGTCTTTTGAATTTTGAAAGTAAATTTTAGATTAACTCTACAAATGTTATGTAAGTGATTGTGTACGATACTAACAAAAACTTATTTCACGATGTAAAAAAAAACGTAACACAACATTTAAAAATGAGGAAAAATAAAGAGGGGGCCAAATAATGTTGTATTCCAATCCTTGTTTGATTAGTGTTAAGAATTGATTCGAACTATTGTTGATTCTGATATCAACTTTAATTTCAATACAAAAACTTTGTAAGACGACTTTATTTATTGTGGGTTGAGAGATCAATTTTTCTGTAAGTCCTTACTGAATTTAATAGATTTGCTTCCCGTAATATTTTTCCTCTATATTGGAAGGTCCGGAATCATTGTCTTAAGGAAAATCAATATTGCCAACATTTGAAAATGTCCAAATAATTTCTTATTATTTTTTATTGAAAAATATTGCTTAAATAACAAATTGATAGCTATTAATTTTTTATTTTTAATATTATTTTGTGCTTTGTTGGAATTTGGAAACGTAAATAAATATTATTTTAACTTATTTAAAAATTTTATAAAAAGTTTAATATAATATTTTCATGTTAAGGGGGAGCGTGCGAATCACGCAGACCAAACGCTGTGGCTGTAGGGAGAGGACGGAGATATCTAAAAGAATAAAGGGATAGAGTGCAATTTGGAACTAGGCGACAGGGAAGGTCTCAGAAACTCTCGCTGGTCTGATCTGCATCTGCTCACTTTTTTTTTTTTTTTAATGTAAAAAGTGTGCGTGAGTGAGAGTGTGGTGATAGGTGAGCTGAGCTCTGCTTGTAGTTGAGTTGAAGACAGAGAACTCTTCGGGTCTTAAGAGTCAAAATGGTGTCAGGATTGATGGAAAATGATGTTCTAATACCTAGGGAGAGGTTTAGTAGACTTCATTTGGTCAAACTCAGACTGTTGATGTTTTGTAATATATATCCATCAACTTCATTAGGTTTGGTAATTTTTGTTTGTTTTGGATTCATTTTATAATTGAAGCCGGACCTTAAATCCGACTCAAGTGATTCAAATTTTGTATTTTAATAATGTCAAAAATAATTTAAGTTAATTTCAAGTTTGATTAATGTAATTAATTTAATTCAATCCTTTTTTATTTTTAAAATATATTTTTCAGTAGTATTTTTTGTTTTTCAAATTAAAAGGCTGTGTTTTCCTTTGAAAGGCAGTTCAATTAGTAGTAGAAAATTCTCTAATGCCTTTTAATTCTTAGAGATTAGGGTGTAAGAAAAGGAGGCAAATAAAACTAAACTTATTAATATTTTGGATTAAATTTGATACTTTATTTTGAGTTGTCAAATTATAAAATTAATTAATTTAAATCATATATTTATAAATTTATTAGGTGCATTAAATATTTTGTTTAATATATTTAACGCGTAATTATATAATTTAACTTATTATTTTTGTGCGCTGATGAGCACATTGAACTATCCATGTAGCTTAGAGCCCTCACAATTCAGGCATAATGACGTAATTATTAGGGGCATGATTTATCACTGAGCTAATAACAAAACCATAAGTAAGTTCCCATATTTACCAAAAATCTTTAGATACAAATTTCATTAATATATATTGTATGGTTTGACTTAAAAGACTTTTTCTGCATTTCTTACCAAGATTTATGATGGACCTTGTTCTGATGTGTATTGAAACTATATCAGTATAAATTAGGTCTTTGTTAACATTTTATAGGTCCGATGTAAAGTAATACTTATTATAATAAGTATGGATACTTATTATAATGTTATCATTAAAATTAAAGATTTTTTAATAAGTATTTTTTCCATTGATACTTTTATTTTTATCATAAAAATTAATAATTTCATAAATCATTAAGAAAAGTTTATTATTTATTTATAAAATATAAAATATTTTAATTATTTATTTACAAAATAAAATCATATAATAACTACATACGAGTAAAAAACTTTCTCACTATCATTTTTAATATTTAATACCAAATATTAGCATCACTGTTTACTTTGTTTAACACGAAATTAAAAACTCATAATAAGTAACTTCATTCCTATTTTCACTTTTCATCTTATTTTCATTTTTTATTCCAATTCTTTCATAACAATATATTAGACCTAATATGAAAATTATACTTAAAAACCATTCCTACCTTGAATATAAATTAAACAAAGACTAAATTAAACCCTTACCTTTGTTTAATCGTTACTCATTTTAATTTTTATTAATAAATTATAAAAATTTATAAATTATTAAAAGAATAAATTTTAATATAACATTATTTTATAATTATTAAAAAAGAAAAAACTATATCATAATTACTAATAAACATTAAAATGAGCAAGGATTAAACGAAGGTAAGGGTTTAATTTAAACACACATAAAGACAAGAAAAAGAAAGAACCGCAAGATCTTTTCTCCGGTGCCCATGATTAGCTTGAACCAGAGTTTGTCTTTTATTACAAACAGAAAATGCATAGTTATCGTTAAAGATGCAATGATAAATATAATATATATATATATATATATGCAACGTCTAATCACATCAAAATCAGAAAATGGGCATAATAATTGAACCGTCTCCTGTCTTTCTTCCACTTCTCTCTAAACCTTTTAAACTTTCCAGAGCGTTTTTGACACTTCAGTTAGAAGTGACCCGTCTGTGTCCGTACGTCCAAACAACCTCTCTTCTCCACCGCCTCGAAGACGGCGGGCGACTGACGGGACGGTCGCGTAGGGTTTCCTGTGAGGTGAGGAAGGGTGGCGAGAGATTATGCATGTAAGGGAAGGCAACGTCATCGATCATGGATGTCTCTTTTTTAGTGATCACATTCATTAAATGTGATAAGTTATTTGATAGTTAATTTAGCCTTTGCTTAGGCTCATATTAGTATAACTTTTATTAATAGATTTTTTTTGACAAAAGTTTTTTTAACCAATCAGTTGACTCTGTGGTTGTTATTTTTTTAAATTTTTTTAAAGAATTTCGTACAATAAATTATTTGACAATATAAAAAAAATTACTTTTAATTTTAACTATATTTTATTTTATAATAAAAATTATTTATGCATATAAATATTATTTAAATTATATTAAACAATATGCAAAATATAATATATTAATTATTATATAATTTTAACCATATGAAACATAAATCAAAATATATCTAACCAAATCTTTTATACATATTATAATATAAGTAAACTAATATAAAAAATAAATATTAAAATATATAAAAAAAGTCAAATAATATTATATAAATATTAAAATAAATATCCAAGTTGAGTAAATAGTTAAATGCATAATAAACGGAAGATGAGTTTGTGAGTATTGTGAGAATTATGCGAAAAACATAAGGACAAAAGGGATTAAAAATAGGCTCATTAATTGATCTGAAAAATTTACATAAAAAAATACTTTTTTGAGAAGTTCTAAATTTGAGTTTCTTAAAAAGCTGTATTTTAGCTGTCAAAAAAATCATATCTATTAAAGAAGTGTTTTTTATTTTACAGCCAAATACTTATTTTTCTTTAAAAAAGCTTTTGATTATTTGCCTCCCAAACACCCATCCAAACAGGCACTTAAATACAATTTTTTTTAATGGATACTTAATTACAAGTTAAATATTTACAATAACCAAAAATCTAATGATAAATTACTTTTATTAAAAATTAAAATAAAGTTTTTTATACTCTTTTTAAATTTTAAGTTACTATTATAAAATTAAGTAAAATGTGATTATAATCTTGCAAGGCAGGAGTTAAATAATAATAATTTTAATTAGTGTCAAGAATTCGATACGAAAACTCAAACCTGAAACCAATAACACTAGAGAATCATTAAGAGTGCCATTCCAGTTTCTTGCACAACTTATCCCTACAATTGCCAACAACAGGAAGAGTCTGTGTGACAGAGGGAGAGAGAGAGAGAGGTGTAAAGAGAGAGAATTGCGGGGAAAAGGGGAAGGAGATGGTGACGAGACAAGAAAAGAGTGGGACTCTCAGGGACGATCTTCAATCTCATGTCAGCTTTTTTCCTTTCTTTTGCTCTTGTCTATTTCAGTTAGCTTTGTTTCTTCTGTGGATGCAAAACCATATAATAATTATAACAAATGCCCATTTCATTGATTTTCCTTTTGCTTTCCATGATTTTTTGTGTTTCTTTCTTGGATTTGATGTCTCGTGACATGAGATGAGAATCAAAAACACAACTGTTGGTTCGATCTTCTGTTCCTGTTCTTCCAAGTTAATGGCCAATGACAATAACAAAGTCCACGAAAGGTTGTTTAAATAGTAAAATAAGTCTATGATTTAAGTAATAAAATATATTTTAAAAGAGAATTATTAGTTAAAAATAGATACATCATAGTATTATAAATATTTTTAGATCATTAATATGTAATATTATTTAAACAATAATTAGTTAAAAATAAGAGTGTGCATAAACTTTCATTTGAAATTAATTTTATTTATTAATATAATGTAATTTGTGAATTTATATATCTATCAATTATTTAATATACGTTTAAAAAAAAGAGATAATTGTATTTTTTATCATTAAAAAAGAGAAAATAATTAATGTATTTCATCTTTAAAGAAATAATTGGGCTCGAACAGAGTTATGATGAGAGTCACTTTGGATGTAATTAGAAGAGATGCTTTTTTGTAAGAACGGTTGGGAATGTACGAACCCCACTTCCTCTGGTTTGGTTGACATTTAGTATGATGAAGGATAAAGGGTAATCGCTTTCTTTCCTAAAACTCTCTTCTTCATCATGCTCCTGTTTTTTTTCATTATTTTAAAATCAGATAAAAAAATTATTTAACAATTCAATCGGTTTGTTCAATTAATCATAAAATTATTTGAACCACTCAAATTTTTGGTTTTGATTTAATTTTCTGATTCGATTTACTTTAACAACTCTTTTATTAAAAACTAATCAATTTATTAATTAATCGATTAATTTTTGTAAAATAATAATTTTTAAAAATAAAAATGAATCAATTAATTTTTATTTAAGAATATATATCTTTAACTAAACTTCAAATTATTCGATGAGCAAGGAGAACCTTTTTCATTCGTATTTAAATTTTTTTAATTTTATTTAATCTTTTGTCAATTTTATGACGGTCTAATACCGGTTGAACCTTTTAAATCTTAAATATCTTATCTTACTAGTTAAATTTTTGATTTCAGAATATTAATACACCCAATTGAAATCCTTGAAAGATAGTACTAATGCATTAAAAAATTATAAATACAAATTTTTATTATATTATTATCCCAACTTAAGTTAATGTGATGTTCTAATAATTTTGTTGAACTAAAATATAATAATTATAGAACAATCCTCATATAACTATGTGATCTTATTTATATCATCAATTAATAATTCGCCATAACTATAAATATGTATTATTGAATATAATAATTTTAAAATATTACTATATTTTAATACAATACCAACTTTTTAGTAAAAGTCTCATTGAGATATGAGATATGAGCAGGTTCAGAATTACACAGCTTTATTCCTAACTAGTAAAGAAACTATTTAAATATAGTAATATATTTTAATAAAACAACGATGATGATGACAGTAACAGTACCTAATAAGAATTCCGCTGATACGCAGGTTTTGAAAAGGTTTAGTAGTACATATTTTTACTCTTAACTAATGGAAAGGTTGTTTCCAAATCACATATTACTATATTTTAATGTGTTTTGAAAATTTCAATCCAATTAAAATTTATCTCTATTTTTTATTTTTACATTTAAAAAAATTGAGAGCAAATTATAGAATTATAATAAATATATGAAATACCTTTTTAAAGTAATATATTTATATGAATCAAATATTATTAATTTTATAAAGTTTTTACTAGAATTGGCCTGACAAAATCAAATGCTCCCTCCACTGGCATCCAACTATTACTTGAAAGGAAGATATTCTCTTCAGGGCATCACTGTTAATTATTACATTGCTTCATAAATTCTTCACTTTTCCTATCCCTCTTTTTTTTTTGTTAATTATAATTTTTTAGTTTATTTAATTAAACCAAAAGCTATCTTTTCAATTAATAGCAGAAAGTATCTGCATATTATGCTTTTCATGCATCTCTCTGAGAAAAAAAAAGGTTATGTACTTGTATGTGACATTTAATGACCAAGATATCTTATCAAGTAACTTTCATCTGTTTTCTGAAAATTAATAATAAAATAAAAGTGTTAAGTTTATTATAATTATGTAATTTAGTATATTATTAATATATTTTCTAATTTTTAAAAACATTTTTAAAGTTAAAAATATATTAATAATTTATCAAACGTAAGAAATTTAGTAAATTTAATACCTGTTGATGGCAGGAAGAATAAGTGCTCTAAAATTAAAATAATAAGTAGATTATTAATAGTTTTTAAAAATTAAAAATATATTAATAATTTATCAAACACGAGTTTTTAATATATATATTGATGTTAGGAAGAATGAGTGCTTTAAAATAAAAATTATAAGGAGATTATAAATAGTTTTCAAAACTTAAAAATATATTAATAATTTATCAAACACAAGAAATTTAGAGTTTTTTTGCTTTAAAAATAATTAGCTAAAAATAAAAATATGTCAAAATATGCAAACTTTATTAACTTAAGTTTATTATTCCATTTTAACTAAATAATTAATCCAATAATACATATATACATACATACATACATATATATATATATATATATATATATCTTCAAATTTATTTAATTTATATTCAGAAAATAACATTTACAAGCTATAAAAATAACGAATAACAATAATTAAAATAAATCCTACTGACACATAAAAAAATTAATAATATGCATCTTTATTTTTAATTAATATTAAGGTACACTAAGTAATATAAAAAAGAAAATTTGGTAGAGTACATAGCATTAACTTCAAATAATGATTACCCTCTGTTTACACAGGCTCTGGAGGATACTGTGACATGATAAAAGGAGCTTTTCCAAGCACTGAATGAGATAGACAACCCCAGGAATATAATTTCAGAGAGGTGATGATAAAGAGTAAGAAGTAAGAAATAAAAAAAAGAAAATGAAGGTACAGTAACCTGCCATGGACAGCGTGGTGCACTTAAAATAGTAGTTAGGAGGGACCAGATCAGGAGTTCAGAGTCTTTGTCTAATTTTTATGGTGTTTTATTGTATCTAGTGAATTTCATTTATTTGTTTATGTGGACTCCACGTTTATTTATGTAGAGTTTACGCAGGACTCGCATAAATAAATGACTGAGAATTGAGATTCATTAGACACCATAAAATTAGACAAAGAATCTTGTTCTCCAAATCATATCATCCATCACATAACATTGTGTACTAGCTGTTGAAATCCTTAATAATTTCTTAAATACGAACTAATGTGTCATCTATGAAAACTACTAAGGGACAACTAGAGATAGCTTTGGGCACAAAATCTTAAGCAAGACTAGTGTCTTGACCATTAGCATAGTGAGATGTCGAGTGCATGTCCTTAACATAGTTTACAAATGCTCCCGATAACCAAGACATAAGAGGGTGTATGTTGGATACCTGAACCCCATTTCCCTTAACATATAAAAAAACCTAATTGTCACTCGGGGTTTGTCAAGATTTTATGCTTGACAATTTGGGGTTGGCCAAGCTCGCTCAGAGCTTAGCTAGAAGCCAATAGAGCAAGTTTGATTTGACCAAATCTTAGACTTAATTTTTTGCTTGACAATTTGGGGTTGGCCAAGCTCGCTCAGAGCTTAGCTAGAAGCCAATAGAGCAAGTTTGATTTGACCAAATCTTAGACTTAATTTTTTTCAAAAATTTAAGTCTCAAAACGGACTCATCTAACAAAAATTGACTTGATAATTATTAAAAATAAGACGTCAAATGGCGTTATTTTCTATTTCTTATTTGAATAATAAAATTATATAATGTAAAATTTTTAATGGAATATAATGTATTGTAATGATTTATAATAAAATGCAACGTAAATAAATGTAATATTATAAAATTATTATTTGAGAGGAATAAAATGATTCACAATATAATACAGTGAAGCATTGTTTATATGAAGAGTTTATAATATAATATAGTGTATCATTTTACATTCCATCCTAAATCTCTTAAATTGAAGGTTTTATATTTTTACTGTTTATGATAAAAAGAAATGTAATATAAAACTCTCATCTTCCATCTCATTCTATTATATTCTATCATAAAACTTCATCCCAAACAATATAATAATATTACATTCCATTATAAAACCTATAACCAGACATAGCCTAAGTGCGGCCTAGTTTGTCTAACTTTGAAGCTGGGGAGTAATCATGTTTCTTAAGTTTCACTCATGCAGTTGTAAAAATATGAGCTAATTACATTAGTCCTTACTTGATTTGATTTTTATTTTAATTTTTATTCTAAAATTTATTATTATTTAATTATCATATGTAATTGTTTCTTTATATTATGTTAAATTTTATTTTTCTTTCATTTATAACTAAAAATAATATCATATAAAATATAAGAATTACAATAATATATTATTCAAGATAAAAAATAATACAAATCGTATTGAAAATTCATGATGAAGCCCAAATTTGATTAAATCAATATGTTAACATTTGAATTAATTAAATTTTAAATTAAATTAACCAAAATTATTTAATAAAATGTTAAAAACAACATCATTATACAAAAAATAACATTACAACAATGCTGTTTTATCCAAAATCTACTAAGTTTAATTATTCAAAATAAACATGAGTTAAACAAATCTAAGTTGACTAAATTTCGAATTAGATCTTTAGTCATAATAAAAAATCGAGTTAGACTCAACCATAAAAGTTCTCGGCCCCTAGTTGATAGTCAATCCTGATTATATAATACTTAAATAATATCATAAAAATTTAAGTTAAAAATTTTGTCCTTTTTCTTTATGTCGGATAACTGTTAATTATAATTTTCGGTTTTTCAATAACTTATCTGTTAAGTTACGTAATTTGATCCAGATAAAAGTAATAAAGTGACCCAATAAATGATCTAAATCAATAATTGAAGTCCAAAAAGAAAATAGATCATAATTAGTATGGACCAGACCCATATCGAGTTTGTGATGGGAAGCTCGATATATAAGCCATATATAAAGATTAAGGTCTCCTGCAGTTGCTCATATCATTCGTAAGCATATAGATCCTCTGACCCGATAAGAGCGCTTATGTATTGAGAAAGCTGTACAAAGACGTTAACCACGTATCGGTGAATGTTTTCTGTGAAGATTTCAAGAGATTGGAACTCGATTTGGCCACGAAAACTACTTTAGAAGTTAAGATGGAACTGAAATCAGGTATTTCGCATTTCTTTCATTTTTAACTTTTTTATGAACAATCGAAGATACGTAATAAGGTCTATGTTACATGTAAAACAAAAAAAAAGGGTCAAATTTCATAAAATTACAATGTATTTAAATTTTAACCCTAAAAGCGAAAACGTGAAGATTACTTTTGGGATCATCGAAATGACAGTCCCGCATGCAAATTGGTCAACTAATAAATCACCTTTGAAGATCCATGTTACATTTACATTAGTATCTTTGCTGTTCAGTTCAACTTTAATTACAGATTATAGAGGTGGTATGAAATTGATATTTACTTGTATTAAAATACGAAAAATACATAAAATTTGATATAGAGGTAGTGTGAATTTGATATTTACTTGTATTAAAATACGAAAAAATATATACTTTTTCATAATTTTAATTACTGAAAAATATTTTTATAATTATCATCTTTACTGATTTTTTGAATTATTTTAATAACAATAACATTTAAATAATCATTAAATTATGTCATGCACGTCAACAATCAATTATATGATTATTTTTATTAAAATAATTTGACAAAACACTTAACAAAAGATTTCTCTTTAAAAAGTTTTAAATCTTATAATTTTTAATAATTTAAAATGAACAAAATCACAATAACATTCTTGTCTTTAATCCTTAAATAATTTTAAATTTATAAGGTGAAAATAAAATGTAGTATTACTTAAACCAATTTCTTGGGACGAATTCAAAGAATGAAAGAAGTATAAAAGTGTAATTAGTGTGAACCAAACCCGGAGACTTGAATACATCAAGCTCGTAAATATAAAAATTTGAAAGTTGATTTTAAATTATTAATTCATTAAATAATTTATCTAAATATAAACAATAACAACATTTCAGTAAAAATGGAGAGTCATAATGTATGCAACTTTCCCTTTGTATTTTTACAAAGAGATTGTTTCCGTAACTTAAACCTACGATTACAAAGAAGCAGCTTTATTGGTTGCTCCAAAGTTACTCTCTTAAAAGTACACAGTCTTATCCTTAATTAATAGAGAGAATGTTTTCAATAGACATACATAAAATAAAACTATATGATAAATAATTAATTAACATGTCAAAATAAAATAAAATAAACATGAAAAATCAATAAAAAAATACATGTTGAAATAATGAAGTAGTAAATAATTTACCTGAATATCTAATATATATAAACTATTATATACATTTGATAATTTAATCTACCGCAGCTTGCAAGAGAGAAAACACACCTCTTTGATTAACACTAATCTCAAATGGAAATTTTCTCTATTTGGAGTAAGCACGTTGGCAACAGAAAGGAGATATCATCAATCAAGTGTTAACAATCGGTTGAAAACCAATCTTTTGTTTAGTTAAGTAAGCACTGTTTCATATTGGGTCACAGATCATGCACATTAATGAAAAATAAAAGGAATCTTAGTGGGCATGACAATT
>JAOTAX010000198.1:2978928-2989144 GCA_025629825.1 Erythroxylum guanchezii | reverse complement strand
TACACGTAATATGGCTTCTTATTACTATGAATTAATGAGGGAATGAACCGCTCTACTAGATCTCATTAATTAAAAAAATACTCTTCTAACATCATTAAATCTTATTTTATCATGTAAAAAAAAACTAATAAACACAAAAAGTATCCTTTTTCTTATTACAACTTAGTGTAGAAAATGCAATTAATATCATAGTTAAAACTTCAAATATTATATTATAAAAAACGCAGTCGTATAAAAAAATGCAATCCTATAGTCTATTACTAAATCAACTCATTTTTCATTCCTTTCTAATAAATAAAACTATGTTTGAATTTGTACAAGACAATATTATTATATTATTTATTAGTAACTATATTATATATTTTTAAAAATTAGTATTACTTGCTTGTTTAATATTTATAATATCTTATAAATATCTAAGCTAATATATGTGCCTTAAAAAACTAAAACTGTAGGATTTCTTAATAAATGCGTTTTACACTTATTAATTTCTTTAATTAATCTCTAAATGATTATATTATTTTAGTCAATGAATTTTTTCTGTTAATAGTTTAATACTTCGATCAATAACTTTGACACATATTAATTACTATTTGAAGTAGAAGTATTGAGTGTTATGTATTAATTGTTACTTATAATAGCAATGTTAAAGATTAATGTTTAATAACATAGAATTAAAGTAGTTTTTTTTCCCTTTTCTTCTTTTTTTTACTCAAGAATTAATATAGTAAATACTAATGAATTTATTATTATTAATATCCTCTTAAATTATATCTAAATATATGATAGTCTTTTGGGTGTTTCAGGTTCATGTTTAAACCTTAACCTATAAATTAGGTTCAGTTCAATTAACCTGCTATAGATTCGGTTTAGGCTAGAACCGCAAATTAGAAACCTTCCGGCTCACAAGTTCGTGGATTTTCTTGAACACCCCTAGATCTAGGTCTTTATATCATGCCTGTATAGGAACAAGAATCCATACCTGTACACAAAGTGGTTCTCGGGGGTACAAGATCTAATGCAGTTAGGTAAATCCACTAAAGTGAGACGACATGTTATCCCATCTGATTACATAGTCTATCAGGTGCAAAGGACTATGATATTAGACATGTTTCGAATCTAGTTAGTTTTACAGAAGCTATTTCTGGACCTAATGGGAATGTGTGGTGGGATGCAATGAATGACGAGATGCAATCCATGAAGCATAATAAGGTTTGGGAGCTAGTTGATTTACAACGAAACTACAAACTCGCCATTTGGAAATGAAGATTAGACCAAAAGGATTTTGGGATAAAGTTCAGCGATTTATGGGCTTACTCGGTTGCCTAATGGTTCATTCAAGGGGAAAGGTTGACTTTATGTTAGCTTTTATCTCGTATCCTCGTAGGATACATTTTGAGTGATTAAGGCAATCGTAACTCGTGATGATATAAAGGTACATCAGATAACTGTCAAAACTGTTTTCCTGAGTAAAGACCTTTATGAAGAGATTTATATGGTATAACCTAAAGGAATTCAGGATCTAAATGGAACTGGCATGATTTGCGTGTTATGCAAATCAATATATGGTTTACATCAAACCTTCCGAAAGTGATACCTTACAGTTGATGAGGTTATGACCTCTTTCGACTTCATGGAAAATAAAGTTAAAAGAAGCTTGTACTATGAGATCAGGGGGAGCAAAATTATCTTCATATTACTGAATGTGGATGATATATTGCTCACTTCAAATTACTTGATCGCGTTATATAAGGTTAAGCAACTTTTGGTCAAGAACTTTGACATTAAGGATCTTGACATAGCATCTTTTGTCTTAAGTATTCAGATTCATCAGGACAGATCTCAACACTCATCAGGCCTCTCATATAGTGTATATATTAAGTATGTGCTACTAAGGTTTAATACGGTTAATAGTAAACTTGTCGTAGCACCTATCTCTCATAGTGAGAGATAATCTTTGACACAGTATCTAAAGAATAAAGTAAAGAGAGAGGTTATAAGGAATGTTCCATATACTAGTACAGTTGATAGTCTGATGTATGCTTGGCTATGTACTAGGCGGGACATTGCATTTACTGTTTGGTCAATATCTAGTTAATCCAGGTGTAGACCATTGGAACGCAGTCTAGCGAATGTTGAGATACTTAAATGAATTAAAGATTATATGTTGACATATAGCACATTCAACAAACTAAACCTCATAGGGAATTCATATTCAAATTTAGCTATGTGTCCGGATGATCGAAAGTTCACTTAAGGTTACATGTTTTAAGTTTGCAGGTGGTATATGTCGTGGAAGAGTGTCAAGTAGACACAGGTAACTTCCTCGATCATGCATGCAGAGTGCATGCTATGGGGCTACTTCACAGACGGTTTAGCTCATATATTTGATTTTTGAGTTGTCTGTGGTTGATTCAGTGGCTAGACCCATTTAGTTGTACTGTGGTAATCTTCTTGCTGTGTTGTTTAATAACAACAAAGAATATCACAGGGTCTTAACATTTAAAGGTCAATTATTTGGCCATAAAGGTGTTGATGCAAAAAGGTGACATTAAGATTTGGAACATTTAAGGACTGAGGAAATGATAGTCGATCTTTTAACTAAAGGACTTCGCCCACTTATGTTTGTGACACAAATATACAGTATGGGTGTTTTGATGTCCTTAGATATTATTAGTTAGGGGATCGTTATGTTTGCTTCATGTACCTTTATACATTTAATACTATGACGGTATGATGGTTCATCAATAAAGATGCTCATCGTTTATCCTCGATAATACATGTTATCATATATTATCTTAATACATATAAAAGTCTTAAGATTTGTGTCGATCTTAAGCATTTAAAGGTCATTGGGCATATATACAGATTGACCTTGTGCCTATGTCATTTAGACGCATACAGTTTTATACGGATATCCATGAATTTTGTTATGACATAAGGGATATAAGTTTTTAATCCTATAAAGGTTTTCTAATGCAGTTTAGCATTCAGTTGGAGAACATAAAGGTTTTCTCTAAAGCAGTTTAACATTTGGTAAGAGAAAACAAGTTTTTCTCTAATATTGTTTAGCATTTGGTAAGAGAAGACAAGATTTCTCTAATATGGTTTAGCATAAAGTTGGAGAAATCAAGACCCATAAACGAAGATGATATAATTTAGATCATAAAGGTATCATCCTAGTTTGCTACACTCCATTTTCCCATTTATGTCAGTGAGGTATTAAGTATACGTGATTGTATTAGATTTGTGTCGTACATGACACATAAATTTGATACTTTTCGATACCGAAAGCCTTGTAGGACGAAATGATGGAAGTTCGTTATCTTTGGATCAAATGTTTTGTTTTTACAACCTAGTCGACTAATACAATAGCATGACTTAACCAAGTTTTTAAATTAGAGTCAACACTGCAATTAAGTATTGTCCAAGGGGGAGATTGTTAGACATTTTGTAATTTCCCATAAAGTTGGACAATATTTAATTGCATTTATTAAAGATAATAAAGTGACTTAATAAATGGTTTAAATAAATAGGTTGAAGTCCAGGTAAAAAATGGATCGCAATCAGTGTGAACCGGACCCATATCGGACCTATGATGGGGAAGTCCGATATGGAAGCTATATATAAAGGTTAAGGTCTCCTACAATTGCTCATATCAATCATAAACATAAGGATTCTCTGACCTGTTAAGAGAGCTTACTTTTTGACAAAACTGTAGAAAGACGCTCCCCGCGTTCTGATGAGGAGTTCCCATGAAGACAATGGTGGATTCATAATCGTTTCGACTTCAGAAAGCTCGTTGGAAGTTGTGGAACTAAAATAAGATATTTTCTGCATTTCTTCGTTTCTTGTCATTTCACGTTCGATCCAGAATACGTAACTAAAGTATCATTACATGTTACATTGTGCTGTGACTGGTTTTAGACTAGCGTGTCGTTAATGTCTTCACAGTTGGGTCTTGCCGTGATTCCCTTTTTGGGTGTGTCATTGATGTGCTTCACAGCTGGGCCTTCTTTTGTTTTGCATTCTTGATGGATTTTTTGCCGAGAACTCTTAGATATGTAGTTGTCGATTGGATTGGAGTGCAACACTACTAGTTTTACGTTTATAATTAATCCTTCCTGTTGCTGGTTTTTCTGTCAAGGATCACGTCTATGTGGGTTGAAGGGTATCGTGAGTAATCCAAAGATTGTATAGCATGACTTCTGCGTTTTTCTGTTTTTGTTGGCTGCACGATTTTTGGGAATTCTGACTATGAATTTTCAGCTTTGTGATTGTCAAATGGATGAAACGACTGACATGCTGATTTTATGTTGATGAGAATTCCACCTTAGTGCTTCGACTTTTATTAATTTATTGGTTGTGGGTGACTCACGTCTGGGTTGTTTTGTAGATTGCGTTTGTCTTCTGCTGAAGGTTGGTTGTTGGCTACGCTATTAATGTGGTTATTACTCCATGAGTTGGTATTAGAATTTGCATAAATCAGCTCATAGCGTGTGGTGACAACTTTCAAATCTATTTTAGTGGAGCTGAACCTATTGGGAAGTTGTTATTCTTTTATTTCTCAAGTGTTTTCGTTTATGTTAAATTTTGTTTAATAACTTGAGTTGTTTATTTTATTTTGTTATTATTAAACATTGTTTGAGAAACTCTTCTATTGAGATTGGTGTGAGGAGGTCGTACTATTAGGTGTGAAATTCTTTCATGAGTTATGAGGACGAGAAATAGTGTCAAGGGTTGAGTGATGTCAGCATAATAAAGTCTTGTATAAACCTATTGTCGTTAGTGAAAAAATTAAACTGACTGAGGGCCCTGCAAATATAGGCAAGATGTGCCGAACTGTGTTAACAAATTTCGGTATTAATTTGTTATTTTGCTTTCGATTGTTTAATTTTTCTAATTTTTTATTATACTAGAAACGATTGCGGAAAAATCTGAAAATTTGTGAAACTCTTATAACTTACGGTTTTGCACATATAATTATAAATTACGTAGCTTAAACAAATTATTTAAGGAATTCAAAACTTAGGTCTAGGCTACTATCTGGTAATAAAGTACTAAAAAAAAGAATAAAAATGGACAGAGATAATTGGAATAAGAATGAAATTAGTGATTATGCGCATTTAGTACGTAATTAGTAAGAATGAGATTAAGCAAAGTTAATAGTTATTGTAGTATTTGATATCAAATATTAAGAATTATTTTTTCAAAATTAGTCATATTTATTTATGATATAGTTTATTTTATAACTAATTAATTAAAATGTTTTATATTTTATAAATAATTATTCAAATTATTTTTCAGTAACACGACTTTTACCTTTTAAAATGAAGAAAAGTCATTTCAACAACACGATATGTTACGAATTTCTGAAGAAACTAAATTTTCTTCTCTGGTTGAAGAGCTACTTTATTTCATGATTTTCCATTCTCGAGCTGTTAAAAAGCGATATGCAACAGAGTTATTCCTGTTCCTTCTGCTGTAACATCTTCTGAATGTTGTCAATGAAAGAGGACATGATCTCCAAGTTCCTTCCTTCTGAAACCAAAAAGGAAAATGAATTAAGAATTAGTTAGTATTCATAGCTCGTGATGCATAATCTGTAATAATGAAAAATGATTTGATGAGAAAATTGGGTGATTAGAACTAACCAAGTCTTGGTACAGTATGCCCCTTTGAATGGTGAATGACCATAGGATCAACAAATGATTCTATCAGCAATTTTCCTTCTTCCTTCATAAAATCTATTTCCCCTGCATCAAGTGTGAAAGACATAATTTGCAGGGGTAATTCAAGTGGTAAGGCAGTTGAAAAATGATAATTGTTTTATGTACTGACTTTGCTTGGATATGAAGTTTTAAGTATTTTTTAAATTTATGTTAGAATTTGACTTCAAACTTACTCAATTTAGTCTTTTTTAATTAATTTTGACTTAGACCAATTCAAATTAAGTCTGAATTAAAATATAAACTATAATTAAAGAGAAATACAATTAATATGATATAAATAGTATCAGAAATATTAAAATACTGACCCTCATCTAAGCTTTCATAATTTAGTTTAATTCAAATTCGATAGTTTAATTTTAGGTTGACCAAATTTCAAACTATGATCAGAATTATTATTTTAGTCTATAAATGTAAAAATCTACAATGCTGACCCAATTTAATCTTAATCGGACCGAACTTAATCTATTTTCATCCCTGATCTCATCTAAGATCAAGTAGTATTACAGATTTTTAATGAATACAATTAGAAATCTACTTCAAAGATTGGATTTTGTTTTCCCAGATGCTCCATTTCCTGCTGAAGAAAAATCTGACGCTGAAGGAGTATACGATCCTCCATGCTACGAATTAATGGTTCCAATCCAATGAGGATTACAGTGAGCACAGAAACTTTGAAGAATGTATAGCATTCATTGAAGATTACACGATAAAGAACGGACCTTTCGATGGGGTGCTTGGTCTTTCACAGGTCAGGAGGAGTGGTTTAGCTCATTACTGTTTTTCAGAAACCAATGCTCTTGCTTTTTGGTTAACCACTACAGGATTTTGTGTCTGATTCTTCTTCTTTCGTTCCTTCACCGTAGGGGGCGGCTTTAGTGGCTTGTCTGCCAGGAATTCAGAGAGACGGAGTGGGGCTTACCAGGATTTCGGCGATTAATATCGTGATAATCGTATCAGGGGCTAAGTTAGGAGGTTCCAAGTTTGGAGCACCTCCACTGGCTGCTACTGCATTTTCAACTCTTCAATGAATGCTATACATTCTTCAAAGTTTCTGTGCTCACTGTAATCCTCATTGGATTGGAACCATTCGTAGTATGGAGGATCGTATACTCCTTCAGCGTCAGATTTTTCTTCAGCAGGAAATGGAGCATCTAGGAAAACAAGATCCAATCTTTGAAGTAGACTTTCTGGGAACCTTCCTATCTCCTTCTGGAAGATAGCACCGCTGTTTCTGAATTCATGGAGGCATAAAATTCTGGGTTTCTTCTGTTCTTCATTTGCCACTGTCGTTGTACATTTCTCAGGAATTTCCTCTCCTCGACAGGTAAATCTTTAGAGTTGACATTAAATGATGGTCTAATTTAATGCTAAAAACACGAAGTTCCATGCAAATTATTTATCTGCATTATATTTAGTTTAAGTATCATAAATCTGTCTTTCATTTACCGAGAAAAGAAGAAAAACTGAATCCAGAACATTATATTTAGTTTAAGTATCATAAATGTTTCGTTCATTTATCGAGAAAAGAAGAAAAACTAAATAGTTTTTATTTAGTTTAAGTACTTTCTTACTGGTTTGATTTATTTTGTACTTATCTTTTCCTTAATTGATATATTTATTTACTTATTTTATTTTTTTATTGTTACCTTATTTTATATGTTTTGTATTATGCATTATATTGCATATTTTTTGTAATTTTATTTGTAAGTATTAATTTATATTTTGGGTTATTATTATTTTGTGTTATACTTGGGTCTACTAAAAACGATTTTTATATTTAATAAGATAAGATTATGGATTATAGGACCTCTCCAGATTATAAGTTTTAATGAAACTTTCGCTTAGTATAATTGTTGTTGATATGGCTGTGGAGTTTATAGTTGATTGATCAATTCAAGTCAATGTCTTTTTTATTATAGGAATGCTTATGTCGAAACTATCTCTAACGTTATTTTGCAGGAACATTCAAATCACTTGTCACGAAAATACTTTAAATATTTGATTTAATCAGAAGAAAAAGTTTCTAATCAGAAAATACTTAAACATCTGATTAAGAATGCCCCTCTAAATATTGTAGCACCTCCGAGCAATCTTCTGCACCGTCAGAACCTTCAGATGAATATGCACAGAAAAGATTTAGCCTCCGTAGGCAGCCTCGTTCCTTGGAATCTTCGCTGTTTCTTAAATATGGCTTATTCTTAGAAGGTGACCTATGGATAGGGGAGTCCAAATTTTCTCCCAAATTTTTACGGTGTTTTATTGTGTCTAGTGAATCTTAACCATTCATTTATGCGGGTTTAATATTTATTTATGTGGAACCTACGCGGGACCTGCATAAATGAATGACTGAGATTTACTGGACACAATAAGACACCATAAAACTGAACAGAAGATTTTGTTCCGGGGAGCCACATGTCTGTTCTTTTTATAATACTATAAAATATTTGAATATAATACAATTTTCTGAAAAGTTTGAATTTAAAATTTATTTTTTCACATATATAAAAACTAGTACCTTACACATAAATATCAGACAATTCTACTAATTTAAAATGGACAGATCAATTTTTATTTGACCAAATTTGAATATTATAATTAATAAATTAAATTTGACAAATTCAAATTATCATAATTAAATCATATTTAAGCTCTAATTTGATTTTAAAAATTTATAAGCTCACATTCCATAAAATTAGAGTTTGATCCAATCTATTGCCAACCTTAGTAATAATAAACTCTAATGAATGACGTACTAGTAATATAATTTGTATTACTTTTGAGGGCTGAGCCCTCAAAAGTAATTAAAGAACTAATAATATTTTCTAACCAAAAGATTCAAAAGTCTAAGATTAAAAAATTGCACGCAGGTCCAAATTTTTCGAACAACTCCGATTCTCGCCAGCTTTTGCCAGCTACTGTTTTATAATTGATCTTGAACAGCCAGCCAGGCTCCTGCTTATTGGATTGACTAAATTATTATTATTATTATTTTTGGTTTCATACGAAGTGTATTAGGAGGGTTTCAATTATGAGAAGATACCTTTAAATCATTTATACTTAAATTGTATAAGTTCCTTACAGAAGGCAAAACTCTGATCTCAAGTTTTAAACGTCTGCATATATGAAAACGGTTTGAACCTACGACCTTATTTAAGTCATGATAGCCCCTTGTCAAGATTGACTAAATTATTAATACAAAGTCATTATAAGATAAATGCCATTTAACAACAATACCGGTTCCCACTGAAGACTGAAGTACTGAACCCCAATATGCCACACCCATTTGGGCACCTGTTCCCCACAAGTCCCTGTCGTACGTTTTAAATATAATATTTAAAAATTAAACCAATGATAAAAAGGATGAAGTTTAAAGGATTTAATATATATATTAAAATAATACATATTGATTAAATTTGAAACTTATAAAAAATTAAATAAAAAATTTATCTTTTCTTATAAAAAATTGAAGTTTAATTAAAAATTAACTTATTCTAATTTATAAAATTTAATTAATTTATAAAAATTGATCGATTAATTAACATATTAACTAATTTTTAATAACAAAAATTATTAAAATAAAAATAATAATTTTAACTAAAAATTAGACAATTAAAAATTTTTATAACTAATTCAAATGAAGTGGTTTGATTTTCTAATAGCTCAAAAGTAAAGTATTCCTTATAAGCCCTGTTATACCGGCTAAAAATAATATTTTCAAATTAATTCAAGATTAAATTATTAAGATAAAAAATTTTAAAGTTTAAAAAGTTTAATCCGTATTTAAATTGTATAAAATTAGTATATGAAAAATATTGAATTAAATTAAATTTTTAAAACAAAATTGAAGAAAAATTATTATAATAATAAATTTGTTATTCTGATTTATAAAAATTAATTAATTCGTAAAAATTAATCAATTGACTAATAAGTTAACTAATTTTTAGTAATAAAAATTATTAAAATATATTAAATGAAAAAATTAAAAGAATTAAAATGTTTATGTTTAAATCAATTGATTTAAATTTTTAATTATTCTTCAGAAGCAAAGTAGTTGGATAGGTTTCACCAACTCTCCCAGGGAACAGAACCTAGTCGATTAGTTTTGAAGAATTGAAGTCTTCCATGTCCCGACTCCAGATCACGACAAGCAGACATGTAATTTTTAAGGCTGCAACTTGAACTTGTTCTAATAGAAAGGACGATGTTAGTTGTTCTCCACATTCGAATATTCTTCTCTTCTTCTCTTTCTTTCTCTTCAATTATCCATAACGCAGCTTAATTATTTAGTAATTTAATCCCTTCAACGGCACCCAATGTTATAAATATAGTACCGGATTCAGTACCAGATTGAACTCTAGAGCAGAATTGTACCGGTACCGGTTGGTACCGGGTACCGTTTTGAAAATTTTTTTAAATTTATGAAATAGTCCCTAAAATTTTTAAAAACTGCAAAATAGTTCATATTGGTATATTAGACAATTATA
>JAOTAX010000198.1:2948330-2961276 GCA_025629825.1 Erythroxylum guanchezii | reverse complement strand
GTACTCATCATCCAAAACTACTCAGAATAATGGATCAAAACAACGACGTTCCCGTTCAGCAAAATCCGACTGAACCACATATTATATGTTCTGAACCTGCAATATGATCTAACAATGGCACTTGAAACTGATCGAATTCAGGGAATTCGGGCTGGTATGATCTTTGGAGGGACAGCAGTGCAGACTTTTATACTATCTATAATTACAATGCGATGCGATTGGGACAAAGAGGTAACTTGGAAGTTCTTATATCCTTCTGTCTGTTTCTGCATAGCCTGCTCACATGCATGTTCATCCAAATTGGCATATTCAGGCAGAAAAGGCGAGCATGCATTTAGAGACCAGGTGGTCAGAAGTGTGATAAGAAGAGAAAACCGCACAAAATTGAAGTCAACAAGATGGATTCATCAGCTTTGTTCTCCATTTGCTCAATTCAGATGGCCTAATTAGATATCAATTTGACAAATCAGGGTCGTAATAGCTATAAAACCATGAGATATAGTTATTGTAATTAAGCAATCTTTTTAATTTAAGTTTAATTCAGATTTATTCAAATTAATTTCAACAAAACGATATCATTTCAATCTTTAATTTAATTAAATTTTGGATTATTTAAACACAATTATACCAAACTCGAGTTTGAGGTGAACTCTTATGATTTAAATTTGCAAGTTGAAAGTTTCTAAATTGTACAAAAATGGTGCAAAATGCACTAAGTTGTTTACCAAAAACACGTAGCCTCTTGTACACTCAACAGTATTGTGACCTTGACCCTAGTTGTTTTTGTTATTTATTCTTAAAAATTATTAAATACCTTAATATTTCTTTAGTTATTTGTACGGTCAAGTTATTGTTAAGAACATTTTTTTTAATTATAAAGAGGTTATCAATAATTTTTAAAAATTAAAGAATATACTAATAATATGTCAAATCACAAGAGATTCGATGAATTTAAAATTTTAAAACAATATCATTTTTGCATATATATATATAAGATTTTAATAATAACTTAACGATAAAGGGAACATAAGATATATTAATTAAAATATAAGGGTGGTATTTGATAATTTTAAAAAATAAAGGACAAATATAATAATTTGTCAAACCTCAAAAAATCTTATCACCTTAACTCAAATATATGTGCATGTTGAGATATGGAGCTTGATAATGTATTTTGAACTATACATAAGGCCCACAATTGCTGATACATTATGTCTTTTGTGTTCTCCTAGACGTATAAATACGTTCGATTATCTTAGTGTACAGATGTCGAAAACATTCATAGTGAAATAAAATCCTAACTACCCATGCACGTAGCCAAAAACTTTGGTAAACCACGAAAATTTGCATATATTTATTATTTCCGCATTTATTCTTTAATTATTGTGATTAATTGCTCGCATCAATACATACATACACGTTTTTTGCTGCCTGTTTATCATCTAAGGATGGTGGACCAAGTTGAACTAAAAAAAATTGGTACATCATAAAACAAATGTTGAATATTCAAAGTTGCATAATATTATTATAAAAAGTAGTTGAGTTTGATGCCCAATTGATCCCATCGGAAAAGTCGTCTGAGTAAATTAGGGTTACTTGGCGTGTGAATTTGATAAACCAGCAACCGTGTTATATAAAATATGAAACAAGAAAGGAACAGCTCGCCGATAAGTTTGATTCCCATCCTTCCTTCCACGTTTCAAAGTAAAGTATTTAGAAGTCTTAATTGGACGTTTACTAACATTTGATGTGTATCAACATCCCTCCCTAGTCCCTACCACGTGAATTAGTTAAAATAAAATTGTAAATATATAAAGTATTCATAAATCTTAATATATAAAGCATTCACACTTAATTCCAAAACTAAATCAAAAATTAATCCGATCAAATAGGAAGTTTAAGATTTAAAAGGTTTAACTAATATTAGATAGTCATAAAATTAGTTAAAAGTGGAATAAAATTGAATAATTTAAAATTTAATTGAAAAGATTGTCTTTACTTAACGAAAATTTTAAATTCTAATTAAAAATTATAAAATAAAAACTAAATAGTTTATTATTATTTTTAAATAAACAACTTATAACAATTGATCGATTAATTAAAAATTTGATCAATTTTTAACAACAAATTATTAAATTAAATCAAATAACAAATTGCCTTGTTCAAAATTTTGAACATTAAATTAGCTTATTCAATTCAGTTTTTAAAACATGGTCTGAGTGACTATTTGGATAAGCTTTTGAGAAATCAATAAATACTTTTCTCTACCACAAAAAATCTTTTTTAAGAAATAAGAGTGTTTGATTGTAAAATAAAAATACACTTATTTAATAGATACAGTTTTTTTGGCTGCCAAATTAAAACTTTTTAAGAAACTCAAATTTGAAGCTTTTAAAAAAAGCCCCTCAAATGACTTTTTCGGTTGAATTTTCATATCAATTAATGAGCCTATTTTTTAGTCTCTTTTACCCTTATGTTTTACACATAATTCCCACAATACCCATATATTCATATTTTATATAATATTACTTGACTTTTTTTATATTAGTTTGACTTATGTTATAATTCATATAAAAGATTTGTTAGAAATATTTTCATTTATATTTCATATGATTTAAAACTATATAATATTAATATATTGTGTTTTGCATATTGTTTAATGTACTTTAAATAATTTTTATATGCATAAATAATTTTTATTATAAAATAAAATATAGCTAAAATTAAAAGTATTTTTTTATATTACCAAACAATCTATTGTATGAAGTTTTTTCGAAAAAGTTCTTTTTTAAATGACAGCTAAATAGTCAACTGACTTCTCAAAAAAGGCATATAGAAAAAAACTCTACTAACAAAAACTCCCAACTAAATAGAGTCTAAAGCTACAAGATTTACATGAATTAAGATTAATAATGGATTAGGTGAGATCTCCATTATGATTGTGTTTAAGTTTGAAAAAGACTTTCACAACTTAAGTTTGAATCTAAGTTCCAATAAAGTAAACTTTAATTTATTTGTTAATTTTAAATTAAGAGCGAGTAAAAAATAGCCTTCAACAACAAGTAACGCCACACCCAATTGTGCTATCCAACAAAACAACAAAGAGCAATTGCTATTTGCCATACAAAATTCCATGTTAAAATAATTTATCATGTACTTACAAATCTTACCGAGCGTAGGATTGAAAGCACTCCAGTGCTGTAAAACCGTACCTATTCGAGCTAAATCTTGAAGATGAAAAAGCTCGCGAGTCACTGTAACTCCGAACTCGCTCCCCAAACCGAGCTGACTCGCTTGGTTTCTCTCCTCTTCCCAAAGTAAGCAACCGTCTGCCCTCTTCTCCGTACCCTTTCCCCAATTCAACTTTACCCTTCATTTCACTTACTAAGCACCATAAGCTCTCTGCAAATGCCCTCTTTCTAATAGATAAGTCAACTATGCCCTCCTTACATGTATCTAATCTTTTCAAAACACAAGCCAACTCGACCGAGTTGCCGAAACTCAGGCAACTGAATCTTTCATTGAACTCGTTCACTCGGATCAATAGATCGTTAATGGCAGATAAGTGATCTTCACCCACCATGTTCGTGATCTCACCAACCAAGGTGTTGTTTTGCAGATGCAGGCAACCTGGTCTTTGACATATCTCTTCAAGTAACCCCACCAAAGAGTCAATATCCTTGAGCAAATCCGAGTTCGTGAGTTCCGAGACTTTGCTTTCTTCTTTATCTTTCTCTGACGTGCTTGAATTTGAACAGAGGAAGAAACCCAATACCCTGGAAGTGGACAAAAGGTGCTCCAGATACCTAGCATACCTGTAATTTTCAATATGGATTAAGAAAACTGAGAAAGACAACAGTTTCTTAGACATAATCACGTGCTAAAAACAGGGAAATGAGTTGTCTTTTATTACCATCTAACCCAAGAAGAGAGCTCCCACGTTATAGGTGTGGCGTTGTCTCTAAAATTCGACAGCTTAAGATAGTTTCTGCCGCCAGTAGAAGGGTAAACAGAGAGCTGATCTTGTAGGATAAAACTACCGTCTCTAATGATGTGATGAATGGTGATTAAGCATTTTACGGCGACGGAGCAATCCTGAGTCGATTGCAGTCGGTCCATGATAGCTTCGATGGCGGTGGCGGCGGTGGCGCGTGAGCTGTGACCGAAGGATAGCAAGGTGGTGATGTGTTTAGGGTGAGGAAGTGTTGAAGGGTCGTGGGTCGTGGCTTTGAGGAGAGCTAAGTTAAGAGAGGGCGTCTTGGGGTTGGAGGTTAAGGTTGCTTTGCCTTGAGATGTCTTGTCTTTGATCATTCCTATTATGTCTCTCAGATTTGTCAAACGTCCCATTTGACGAGGTTAAAGTTTGCAGAGAAGTTTGGGAAAGACGATGAAGATTGAGAGATAAGGGATATGTGACTTGAGTGATGATAATGAGGGAAAGAGAGCTTCATGAAGTTGAGAGGATGCTGATTTATTGTCCGTTTCTTGATTTCTACAGTCAGGTTATTTATGTGCTTAGGTTTTACTTTTTGGTTTGGGTTTGGGTTTACAATTATTAAATATTAATAAATTAATCAGTTTTTAATAATTAAAATTATTAAATTAAATTAATTAAAATATTATAAATTAAATTAAAAAATCGGTTGCCTCAAAATTTTTAAATTTTAATCGTTCGAACTAATTTAGCTTTTAAAATATTGTAAATTATAAAGCAATAATTTAAATTAATTATATTTGAGATAATTGACAGAAAATAAGGTTGGTCCAATGATTCGAGTTAAATCGTTATAAATAGTTTGAATTAATATAAAATAGATTTAATTAATTTTTAAAATAATGTTATTTTATTTTAAATTTAATTCAATCACAAGCTAAAATTCAACATATTTATTTTAATGGAAAAATTTAGATTTCTTTTGTTTTGTATGTGATAAAAGATTACAAATGTTTCCTTGAGATTAACGATTAAGGTTAGTCTTTTAAAACAATGTTTTAATGTGTTGTTGAAGTTGCCGGCTAGTCGAGTTAGTAGACTGGAAGAGTATGAGATCAAAAAGTTATGTGTGTTATGGACGATCAATCACAATAATTAAGAATAAGTGCAAAAATAGCAAGAAGCACTTAGATTTATGTTGTTCATCAAGATATGGCTACGTCCACGGGCAGCCAGTATTTTATTTCACTGTGAATTATTTTCAATGTCGGTACACGAGGAGAATACAATATATTTATACGTTCAGGAGAATACAAAAGACCTGGTCTGCGATCATGGGCTAGTGTAAAATCCAAAACTAATTATTAGACTCCATATCTCAATACTGTGTTCGATTTTTTTTATCCATACTCTCTTGATCGAGCCTGTCGTACAAAGCTTGCCTAAAGTAAAAATACAAATTTAACTTATTAAAATTTTTACTTAAGACATTGGAAAAGGTAAATCCACGTGATATCATTGGTTTTGTTTGTTAAATTTAAGGTTTGATGTGCTTTAAGTTAAAGTTTACGGGTTTAATTCAATATCAATCATAATTAGTGTATTGATTTCCAAGTTTTATGCCCAAAAAATACGTAAGTCAACTTGTAGAGTACGTGATTTTAAAGATATGATAAGTGGAACACAACAGATTGACATAATATAATGTTACTCGATTTTGTTTTACAATGATACTTAAAGTACTCTGAATCTTATGTGAGTATAGGTTTTTGTTAATTTTTAATATATGAGTTATAAATTTAGATCCAACAAATGTTAAAATGATTTTAAAAGAGTAAATTATAAAAATCAAATTTAAAACTTTATTCAATTTTATAATTATCCTTTTTTATTTTTAACACAATAGACATGTATCTTTATATTAATAATATATTAATTATTAAAAATTAAAAGAATTTATTAATAATATATTAAATTATAGAGAAATTAAGTTAATTTAATTTTATAAAATATATGACATATATTCTTCTGTAAATTTAATTAGTCTTCAAATTTTAATAAAAACTTTTAATATTTTTCTCAATTTAAAATGTTAAATGCACACCTTACACGTATAACTAATTGTCCCTATCCTTTTTTTTTGTTATAGAGGGAAAAAAAAAATCAAAATACACCCTAACTAACGCAGAGATTTACGGTACAAAACTCCATGCTGATTATGGTGTAGATGAGTCATGACTATTGTCGGAAGCTCCTAAAGAATATAAAATTTTGGGCTTAAAAGCGTGGTGAGACAGGCCAAATTATCTACTCATTGGTTCCCCTTTCGATACACATATTGAACCTTCACCTCTTATACTTGATGGAGTAGATTACGAGTACTTATCACCAAGATAAAATACTCAATCGATTGTATAATAAAAAAGGAAAAAATATTGATCATCTTTAACGAATCCACTTCAACGATAACTCATAAATATCCAAATTTTCGGACCAAAATAAGTTTTGAGTTGACTCTCTAAAATTCGACAACTATCGGCAAGGCCCTTTCAAGATATTAGAGAAATCCCCCGTACGACTGCCTATGACAATCCCTAACTCATGTGTAGCGCACCATTGGCATTCCCTATCTTTAAGTGAAAAAGCTTCGACTCTCGAAAGTCATCGATAAGGTTGACATTTGAGCTCCAAATTGGAAGCACTGAAAGGATCGTACGGTGTATTCATTACGACAATGACAATGAATCGACCTCTGTGGGTCCTTTTAAAGCACGTTGTCACGTTACCATGTTTTAAATGGCTCTCCATGTGGTCACAAGGAGTAGGTTTCAATCATTCAGAGCCACTCAGCATTCAGACGGACCGCAGGGAAGAAGAAGAAGGAGAACAAGACACACATGTGCAATACGTCCGGCAAGAGTTATGTCCTTATCAATCTTTAAAGACAAGCGGAGAGGGCAAAGGAATAAACCGAGCATTTACGACGCCGTTATGTGAAATTAGCTTTAAGGAAATTCCATGATTCATGATTCATGGCATTTCCCTTCTTTAAAAATTTAAATTACAATAATATTATTTTAAAATATTAAATATCTTTTTAGAGAAAAAATACGAATCGTTGAACCAATTAATTATCATTTCTAAACTCAGATTCAAAATTTATTCAATTCAGACTCGCCGTTAATTTAAGACCGAGCGGATCGAGTTTAGATCTTCTGTCTAATATTATAATATCTTATTATATTTAATAAATCTCAGTCATTTATTTATATAAGACTTACATAAAATTTATGTGAGTCCCATAAAATAAATGGCTAAAATTCTATAATACAGAATAAAATAGAATAAAATTAGACAACAGATCTAGTTTCAAACGGAGCAGCCATCTCTATCACAAAGTAAGGACAACGTTGGCGATCTAACCGCCACCCAAAGGTAGTAGTACAAGCGGCGGCTTGTCAGATCTTGCAGATTTAACGGAACTCTGTCGGGTAACGAACGGTGGGCTCATCGTGAACCGCCATGTCTGCCTCCCTGTACTGCTCCCGACACCGTTCATATCATACATTTTCCCCCGCCGCCATTCGTTTATCAACCTAGCATTGATCGTCGCCGAGCGATTGAAAGTAGCCTTCTCTATCAACTGCTTCCTTACATCCTCCGGCAATCTCAATCTGTACTTGTCTTCACTCTTTTCCATAGCTATCGAATGCCCCGTCGAATGGGATTTCGTACGCAAGGCCTCGACCGCCTGATGGGTGGGCTGCGATTCTGATGATGATGTTGTTGGTCCGTTTTGTTTTTCGTTAACAGTGATAGAAACTTCATGGCTTCTTGTTTCATTGGCTTGAAGAGACGGGGCTCTGTTACCGTTCTCATCATGTTCCGATGAAGATTCTTCTTGTCGTTGGTTTTTCGGCGATTCAGGGGAGAGATCAGCTCTGCAAACGGGGCAAGTTATGTGGTAGGCCAGCCAGGTATCGATACACTTTCCATGGAAGACGTGATCGCATTTTGGCAACAAGCGTAACGTTTCATCGTCCTGAAACTCGCTTAAACAAACCGCGCACTCCATAGTTTCTCTCCCGAGCTTGACCCCTTTTACTTGTGAGTACGTAAAGGACGGGAACGTCTCGATGACGAATCGGTCAAGTCCAGGCGGCTCCCGCGTCGACCTTTGGATTTCGTTAACACGGTAGGAGTCTCCGCCGTCCATGATGAGGTGGTTTCGGGAGCATTTGCGGATAAAGACGGCGAAAACGGTGACGAACAAGAAGGAGGCGACGATTGCGGTGATAATCGCCGTAATTGTGGGGTCGAATTTGTCGGAGTTGAAAGCGTCGTACAAGCTGTTCTTCGATTGGTCGGCGGGTGGCTGTGCATTGGTGGAGGACCATGATAGCAGCAGCATGAAGAGGAACACGGTGAGCCGCTCGATTCCATGGGGATGACGATGGGGCTCAATCCAACGGTCCAGATTCTTCTCTCTCATTTGTTTTTTCTTTTACAGATTTCTCATTTGATAGGAGAAAAAATCGAGGCTGAGAGGGAAGAAAGCAGGAAAAATAAAAGAGAGCAGAGGAAGCTTTTCAAAGTTTAGTATTTGGAAATTGGAAATAATCTTTTTTTGGTAAAAAAGAAGATAATATTAATTTTGCAATGTTCTAAAAATTAAATCGACTTGTTAATTACTCGTTTGTAATAATGTTTTTTCTTCTAATACAAACCTTTCTTATAAAGATAAATTTGAAGTCAAACTTTAAATTTATCACTCAAGATATCCATTTATTGTGAATATAAATTATTTATCTAACAACGAAAAGGACAATAATCATTCAATAAAAATTTCATTGAAACGTAATTTTAGAGAAGTTTACTAATACGCAATTTTATCCTTAATTAATAGTAATATTAGATATAGTTAGACAGAGTAGTATTATTGGATAGAGAATTTATGAATATAATTTATCCATTTAAAGCTGGAATTACACTGCCGAAATTTTCAATTTAATATTAAGATGATTGTTAAATAGTCTCTAAAATACTCAAAACGATATCGTCTTGAATATTAAACAGAATTAAACAGGGTAATATTTGATAAAGAATCCAAACTCCAATCACACATTTACTATCAAATGACACTAATTTTATGCATATTTGTACATATTAGAAAGCTCTAAAAGACAAACTCAACTTATTTCTAATAGACAGCTATACTTAACATATATGGATGATATCATGATGCCTTGTTGGTTGAGCTTTAAGAAGATGAAAAAGTACAATATTTTTTACAGCAAAAGTTTTTTTTAAGTGAATATTTAGTTGTAAAAAAAAGTACTTGTTAAATAAAAATAATGTTTTTGGCAGTTAAAATACAGCTTTTTAAGAAGCTCAAATTTAAAGCTTCTCAAAAAGGTACATTTTCAGTATATTTTTCAGATCAATTAATGAACCTATTTTTTAGTCTCTTTTGCCTTTATGTTTTACACATAATTTCCACAATACTCACAAATCTATCTTCACGTTTATTTCGATAATTATATAATATTATTTGACTTTTTAAATATGTTTTAATATTTATTTTTGATATTAGTTTTACTTATGTTATAATTTATATAAATGATTTGGTTAGATATATTTTCATTTATGTTTCATATATTTTAAAATTTATAATAATTAATATATTGTACTTTACATATTGTTTAATATATTTTAAATAATATTTATATGCATAAATAATATTTATTACAAAATCAAATATAGTTAAAATTAAAAGTGTCTTTTACTTTTATGTTGTCAAATAATCTATTCTATGAAGCTCTTTTAAAAAAACTATTTTTTAAATAACAATCAAAAATTAACCTGCTTCTTAGAAAAACTCTTTTTAAAAAAATTCTACTAATAAATACTCTACTAATATAAGTATGTCCAAACAGACATTTATCTCAGTTTTAGTTTAATCCGATTCGACTTCATTAAACTTAATTCCAATCAATCAGATTCGGATTTGGACCCAATAATAAATTTTTGAGAATCGGATCCACTTAGACGCCGAATCCGATTCGTCACTAATCTTTTTTATGCTGCTAAAATTTGATTTTAGCTTAAAACTAAAACGCGCCAGAAAATAGCAATCTCATTGGTCCGACTGTCAAAACACGGATCGCAATCCGTGCGCCTTTCTCTAAACAGCTAATGACCGTAGATTTAATTTAAATCTACGGATCAGATTCTTCCCATCTAAACGCTCAAAGTTCCAACCAAGTACGTCGTCTCCCACCTCTCATCTATAAAACAACCCCGTCATTTTTTCCTACTCACCACAGATTTTCCTTCGCTTTCTTGCTCTTTCTCGGTATCCAAAAATTCTCTTAACTCAATTCTCATTTCTTCCAATGGCTCGTACGAAACAAACAGCAAGAAAATCCACCGGTGGCAAGGCTCCAAGGAAGCAGCTTGCCACTAAGGCTGCGAGGAAGTCGGCTCCGGCCACCGGGGGCGTGAAGAAGCCTCACAGATTCAGACCAGGAACTGTGGCCCTAAGAGAGATCAGGAAGTACCAGAAGAGCACGGAGCTGTTGATCAGGAAGCTTCCGTTCCAGAGACTGGTTAGGGAAATCGCCCAAGACTTTAAGACTGATTTGAGATTCCAGAGCAGCGCCGTCGCGGCTCTTCAGGAGGCAGCTGAGGCGTACCTTGTTGGGCTGTTTGAGGACACCAACTTGTGTGCAATTCATGCCAAGAGAGTTACTATAATGCCTAAGGATATTCAGCTTGCTCGTAGGATAAGAGGCGAAAGGGCTTAATTGTTGGGTTGTTTTGGGGGGTTTCAATCTCTGCCCTATGCTCCTTCCTTTCGGATATATACTTTGTATCTTAACCTTTTAAAAGTTTTTTAGGTTAGTACATGTTGTTAAGAGCGTTTTAACGTCAAAATCAATGGAAATGTAGTGCATTTGGTAACGCACCTTATGTGTTTGTCAAAATTCCTCTCGTACAAGTGTATCTTTGCAAGTTTCAATTTCTCGTGTCCCAAATTCTACTAAAACCTAATTCTGTCAGAATTTGAATGGTTTATGATGACCAATTTGTATTATCTAGCATCCTTGCAATTAGGTCAAATTCCAAATAAGTCTGTCTTTGATCATTAAATCATGATTTGGAATCTGTTGCAGTGTTTGACGAGGAAGACGAAGCTCGCGCGGGAAATTGTGGAAACTCTCTCTGAATTTAATGTCGAATTATTCGCTTTTTATTATCAACAGAATCAGCAACAATGGGTTTTAGAAAGTGCCTTCTGGTCCAAAAGGGTTTCCTATTTTCGGTTGACTTCACTTGCTGGGAGAGTTCCCTCAACTTGGCGGTTTACTGTTGTGATTAACGAGGTTATGGAATTAGCTGCACTTCCCATCTTGGTGGATTACATTCCACAGGTTGCACAGCTTGATCTTCAGAGTTTTAGCGAATGACATACATGGACGAAAACAGAACCAAGGAGTGGAGGAGTGGAGGAGGCACTATCAGAACCTTCTGATAATGAGTTGGAAGGCTTAGACTACGTAGACATGGTTATAAAGGAAACTATTAGGCTCCACCAAGTTGTCCCATTGTTACTCCATGTGTCAAACTGAATATGCTACCATCAATGGCTTCTACATACCCCAAAACTCGCATTTTCATCAACGGTTGGGGCCATCAGGACAGACCCAATAGTCTGGTCAGATGCAGAAAAGTTCGAGCCAGCTAGGCTTATGGGGAGTAATATAGATGTCCGTGGACAGGATTCTCCTTTATAAGCTTCAGAGGAGAAATCTTAGAAAGAAGACGACGAGGAACAAAATACAGTATTACTCTGGTCATCTTAATGTTGCAATCTAAGGGCTCATTCTTAAATAAAATGAGCTACATCTCTCCCAATCTGTTGTAAAATTTGGATAAGTTAGCATTCAGCTAAGACATTCTAAATTGAATACCTCTCTTACATCCAATAAAGCTCTCATAGCATTTGATAATTATTGCTAATCAAAATTTCAAGATACCCTATAAAGGCAGGGAAACTGAACCCTACTATCCCATTCAATAATACATGAGCGGGCCATATACTGACCAGTAAAATACTGATTTAGGAAAAAAAGAATAGGTCTAGTGGCAGTTGATTCTCATGTTTCTAGTAAAGACATCTTCTGGAGGAGAAATGTTCACCTCTTCTTGTTTTTCTTCCTTGATTTAACTTGCTTCTCTAAACTCCTAAGTCTTTGACTGATAACTGCAGATGAAGATAGTTTCTGATTAGCAATCTTTGGTGGTTCCTCAGATGATAATGAGGTAGGCTGTTGCTTCACTGCTGTGGATTGTTTGAGTGCCGCAAACAGATTCAAGGAAGGCTGTGGGGAAGAAGTAGGAGGTGCTACTGGAATTTTAGGAATACCCAAGAATTCTTTCACCGATGGCGATTTGAGCACTGAAATTATGATTCAGATGAAATCAGATAACAAAGGAAAGAAGTATGGGCGTATGCTCATGTTAACATTCTGGCTCTTCTTTGAAATTCACTTTACTGATTATGTCTGCCAATTGGTAGGACTTACCTAGCCCATAAGTGAGTGAAAACAAGTTGGACGTAACCCAGTAGCAAAATATAGCCTGCAAAATGACAAGCACTAGTCAACTTTACTATAGGCTCCGGTGAAGTTGATTTTCCGGTCTGGAAGAGAGAGGTCATTTCTGCTTCAACAGAAAGGGAAGTAGCCGAATAGAAACAAGCATGAATATGTTATGACACAAGCTGGAAAACTTGAATAGAATATCAGAGAAGCTAGAAAAACATAGTTTGTGTCTGAGATGTTCCTAGAATTACCAAATATTATGCACACATCAGAACATGAGAATACCTTCGGGAAGCTCATGGTCAAAGGAACTGAAGCAACAGCCAAGCCCCTTGATACATTCTTCATGGTTCCAGCTACAGGATTTCCTTCCAATCCTTCTTGCATGTTGCACTGGTTAAGGGAC
>JAOTAX010000198.1:2911975-2940111 GCA_025629825.1 Erythroxylum guanchezii | reverse complement strand
TCAACATGTCTCGTACCAAATGAAAAACAATATATATAAAGAAGGGCAATCAAACCTATATTTAATTTCAAAAGTGATGTATTTGGAGCTTGGCTGTTTCATATTAATACTTCCTTAATTTGTATTTTTTATGATAGGATTTATAATTCTTAAATATTTTTAAGTGTATATTGAATAACATATCTAAAGTATGTAACAATTTATAAAATATATTATAAGTAATTTATTTGACAAGTGATCAAATCAAGTAAGAGAGAAATGATGAGTTAAATCTAATTAATATTTGTAGGGTCAATATATCTCAAATTTTAATTTATGATTTTAATCATTAAAATAAAATTTAACTTCAATCACATTTTTAATTTAAAACCTTTAAATAGTGTACATGCGATTAATGTTTTAAAAATTTGATCGGAAATTAAACTGATAAGTTAAAAAATCCAATTAATATTAGACTGTTAATTTTGAATAAAATTAAAAATTTTAAAATATAATTAAAATAAATACGATGATTTTGAAAGACAAAACTTCCTCTTTTTGCGTCTTGTCGCTGAGACGATTCCCTGCCAGACATTTTCTGACTCATCGTTTCACCGCTCCTTTCTCTACTCTCTAAACCCTTCAGATATTGCCACGTAAGATATGTACTTGTGTAGACTCGATCCGAAAGCACTCTTAACACTTTCTTAATTATTTTTAACAAAGCTGAAGTTCGATTCATGATTATCAAAGCTTTTGAGATTATATCTTAATTGAAAATATTAAAATATTGACATTTAAACATATAAAACATTATAGATTTGTGATAGGAGTGTAGAATTGATGATAGCAAATTCAATCTGATTTGTCTCGGTAAATTGAACAATTTTTAGAATAGATTCGAGTTTCAAAGATCAAATCAAAAACTAATTTGACCGGTTGAATAATAAAAATATTATATAAAATAATGTTATTTTAAATATAAAAACACATTTAATTTAATTTTTAAATTTGAAAAATTCAAGACTATAATGTCATGTTTTAAGAATAAAATCAAAACATCACAATTTCCAAATAAATTTTAAATCCTAACCCGACCAATCCATTGTCAAATGTCAAATCTTCAGGATCTGTCTACCATACGTACAAGACCTGGCATGTAACTTGGCGTAGAAATGCAGAAATAGAAATGATGCACCATATTAGAAGACATAATTGATTGAAGCTCTTGTATAATGAAGGTCCCCAGGACATCTCTACTCAAGGCACTAAAATACTAAATTTGATATTTTGGTGCAAAAAATTCACTCCAATCAAGACACTAAAAATACACACTAAATTAGTGTAATAAATAGTAACGTATCAAATTTAGTGTGTTACTATTCATTACATTAAAAGTACAAAAAGACAACTTTATCCTTTTATTTTTTAACTTTTTCTTTTCATGTCCTTTTCACAAATTGACTTATTTATATAAATTACTAAATAATTAAATTTAATATATTTATTTCTTTACACAAAATATATCATTACAAAGATTTCATTGAGACATTTAAAACGAGACTAATATTGAACATAATATTAAATTTATTTTTAATATTTATTTATAATTCTTATTTATGGGTTATAAATTCACTAATAAAATATATTAAGAACAAAAAGAAAATTTGAAATAAAAAGTACATAAATTTAAACCACACTATTGATTTTAAAAATTAAAACTCAACAAAAATATTTGAAATTACAACTAAACTTAAATAAATTACAACGAAAATCAGACTCGAGTTTATAATCAAACTAAAATTACAATAATTAACTTAAAAGTATATATTAAGTAATTAGAATAATAATTTTATTTTTATTTTTAATAAATAAATAAATCAACTTAAAACTATATATTAAGTAAACTATATTTGTGTATGTTATTAATTTGTTGTTGCAATAATATTAAATATATTTTGTAAATAATGTTAATTCAATATAAAGTATATATTAATTAATTAGAATAATGATTTTTATTTTTATTTTTAATAAATAAATATTATTGTATAAATATAAATTAATTTAGTTAATAACTAAATTATTGTGGTTATATAAATATAAATTAATTTAGTTAATAACTAAATTATTGTAGTATATTTTTTGAAAAATTTTTGGTATAAAATAATTGAAATAATACTAAATTTGGTGTAAAAAATTTCTAAGAATATTTTATTGTACACTAATTTTGGCGTAAAAATTTGGTGTAATGATATTGGACATCGCCTAAGAAGCCCAAGTTTTATGTTCGTCATTGATTAGTACAAACTACAAGCAAAAGCACCTATTATTCATTATTCAGTACTCCCTCCGATTCATAATAAGTATCGTTTTAGATACATTTTAATTATTCAAAATAAGTGTCATTTTTTGACTTTGTATGCATGTTTATAATTTTACTTCCAAAATTAATCTTTAATTTCTCTCACATCTTAATTACACAAATTACACAGATTATAGTTTCAAGGTACTTTAACATGTAATTAATAAGGATATATCAGATATTTCATTAACTTTCTTAATAAATGTGCATTCCTCTAAAACGACAATCATCAGCCTACCTTTTCTACAACTTAGGACAGCCACTGAAATCGAGAGAGACACAGATAGAGAAATGGCGTTAGAAACTGTGATATTCCAGCAAGAGCCCTTGAGCTGTGGCTGTTGCAAGGATATCTACATATCCTCTGGCCTGGAAGAAGGCAAAATTTACCAAGAAACTTTATCTGATACATGCGCTTGTTCTGCATTTTCAGTGGGAACTGTTGTGAAGGAAAGTGAGACCAACTCTTTCTCCCAAGAACGATCTGCAGGAGGCGAGTTCTTCACCGGGGAAGTTCCTCCGGCCATCAGTCAAGGCCGGAGGAAACGAAGACGTAGCAAAAACGTCAGGAACATGGAACAAATTGAGCACCAGAGAATGGTTCACATTACTGTGGAGCGAAACAGGAGAAAGCAAATGAGCGAGTATTTGACTGCTCTTCGTTCAATGATGCCTTCCTCTTACGTTCAGAGAGTACGTACGCCGTATCCTTTCACATATGTGTAACTGTTTGTTTCCTGGGAAAATTTTTTCCGTCTCATTGGGTTGCTTGATGCAGGGAGACCAGGCATCGATCGTAGGGGGTGCCATTAACTTTGTCAAGGATCTAGAGCGTCTCCTCCAATCCATGGAAATCTACAAGCGGAACAAAAAGCAAACAGATCATACAAGCACAAATAACCCAACTTCTCTTTTCTCTGAATTCTTCTTATCTGATCAGAGCAACTCATCATCGTCAACGGTTGAGAAGATATCGTCAGCCATAGCAGATGTTGAGGTGACAATGGTGGAAAATCATGCAAACGTCAGAGTACGATCAAGAAGGCACCCAAAACAGCTCGTGAAGATGGTATCATTACTTCACTCACTTCGTCTCACTGTTCTTCACCTGAATGTCACAACTGCTCAGCACATGGTGCTCTATTCTTTCAGTGTTAAGGTCAGTAGGAAATCCAAAATACAAGAAAAAACTTATCACCTTCCATGTTCTTGTTGTTGGTGACAATTATGAAACCTATATTTGGATAATTTGAGGCAGGTTGAAGATGAGTGTAAGCTGAGTTCAGTCAAAGAAGTAGCAGCTGCTGTTTATGCCATGGTAGGTAGGATCCAAGAGGAGTCCATTTCCGATGTACCTCGTTAGAATCTGTTCTTAATTTTTAGTTACTTTCTCAATGTTGGTATGTTTCTTTCTGTGTTTTCTCCTAATTGTTACATTTTCCTTCAACATTACTCAAAATTCTGATCATTCCTTATAATAATAATAATAATAATAATAACACTAACTATAACTCCCGCTAAGATGCTGGATCTGAAGAGGTCCAATAATACATAGTCTTACTCTTAACTAATTCAGAAACTGTTCCTAAATAACCTACATGAAAAAAATTTAAATTCCACAAAATCTTTTGCTATTCATATATTAAATAATAAAAAATTATCAATTCAATAATGTAACAACAAAAAATACAAATAAATTTTTATTGTTTTTAATTTTTTATATCTTCATATTTTGTCAATAACATATTATACCTTATTTTATTAAATAATTGAAATATTGAAATTTAATAATGTATATTTTAAGTATTCTATTATAAATAAGTTGTTTTTGTTAATCAATTTCTCTAAGTAAGGGAAGCTTATTATGGTATCCATGAAATAATTCACATTTATGGTATATCCTATGGTTGGGTCCATAAATCCTCTTACGTTTTGGAAATGCTGAGGAAAAGGTCGACACCTTTGCAATGATCCACTCCAAAAATACCTCTCTTTCCTTCCATTGCTCTTACCCCATATGTTTTTCCAATTATTGGGGTACGAACATTTGCTTTATCCAAATCATGTCTTCTAACTCAAGATATTTGTGAGATTACATAACCTCCCAATTTAAAGGTTACATGTTCTAATAATTGTAAGAGGGATTATAATTAAAGACGGTTCGATTCATTCCAATCTAGTTCGAATAAGCTCAGTTCAATTTAATTTAAATCAACTTTAAGTTGTTTGAGTTTAACTTAAAAAATTAAATTAAATTAACCTATTGTTATTCTTAATTATAACTTACTTACAATTTAAAAATATAATTAATAAATTACTAATATGATTTTAAATTATTTAATTTTAATATTAATTAAACCGACTTTATCACTTTATTTTAAGATTTTAACTTATAAAAGTTTTATTTTAAATAAGTGAATTAGGAATTATTATGTGTAGATGATAATTTATTCAAACGATTGATTACAAATTTTGTGAATATAAAAAATAGTGAAATTATTGTACTAATTACTGTTAGAAAATAGTTTGCTAACAATATTGGCTAGTCACTGAAAGCTTGAAGTACTACTCGCTTAAAAAAGTGAAGACATGAGCTGAAAATGGTCAGATTATAAGTGAGATTCGAATTTCCAGGAGAAGAACAAAACAAGTACTGATTCATAAAAGCCATAAGCTTTGGAAGAAAAAGCTATAAAGTGGTTTACAAAGGATGCAGGGGCAGGGCTGCCATTGACAGCAGCTTTGGAAGCTCCAAGCTTTCCAAGTTCTAATCAAAACCCACGTGGCTTGGATTTACGTGCCAGTAAAAAGAAATGTACGATTACTATTTATATGATGTCTTTTTGTGACGAAGACTGAAAATATAATATATAAAGAAAACTAGTTGGAACGCTATTGTGTATTTGATCAATTTAGTTTGAATGATATAGTTAGCAACTGCAAAAAGAAAATAATTGAATCAGGTTTTTGACATGAAAACCAATGGTGTAGGAAACCTTCCAGTACGGTACTAAAGAAGGAAATTAGTCGATTGTAAAATCAAATATTACAAAGATGTATTTAGGGATTAGTCGCTTCAAAGTGATATCGGTAGAAAAAAATCTATTTAATAATCTTTTGTGGCTTCGGTGGCAACTAGATCAAAAACCAAGAGGTCAAAAAGATTGAAAAAAATCGGTCATTGACTACTGAGATCAAAACCTGTTGCCTTATCGCTTGGCCATTTTCCATTTATCTTTTTATTCAACCCTACTCAAAACTAAGGCAAACTAGGCTTGAGTTGATTTGGGTTTTTAAGCTTGAGCTTTGCCGAGGGTTGACAATTGGGTCCGAATTAAGGCTCCAATCAAGTTTTTCACATGAAAGCCAATTGTGTTTCCACATCGAGCTTGGGTTGATTGGGATTTTCAAGCTTGAGTTTTATCTAAAGATGACAATTGCATCTAAACTTGGCTCGAACTTGTCTCAACTTAAGTTGATCGGGTCGCGAATTCAATCTTAGTCTTAATTTTTTGAAATATGTGGCATTGCCCGGCCCAATATGGGGCCTGACATTTATTTAAAAAATGACGTCATTTTGATATTTTAACCTAAAAAAATGTTTGGGTTGGAGCCCTACAATAAAGCTCCTCGAGCCCGGCCTCAACTCCGAACCCTACTCAACTTATTGTCATTTCAAAATTTGTCAAACTCGAATGGTTTAAATTAGCTCGAGTTTGACTAATACCAAATGTACGAGCAGTGTTTTTAAATGAGTTATTTATAAACAAAATTACAACCTTTAACTAAAATACTTCAATTTTTAATTTTTTAACAAAAATAATTTTATATTAAGCTGTCACACATGATATTTATGTTTAATGTAAATTTTACTATTTAATAAATTAAAATATCAAAAATTCTAAAATAATTATACACTCCTTTGTACGTTAAAATTTCAGAATCATTGTAAGTGTATAACATTTTTAATTTATTAAATAATGAAATTTAATATAATGTAAAATAGCCACTTGACAAAAATAATTATTCGTTGTGGCTCACATAATGTCGAGCTATTATTAGATGCGACCTAGAATCAATAAATTAAGCTTAATTAATTAAAATTTGAGTCGACCTAAGATTTGAAAGGCGGTCCAAGATCTGACTCAAATAACCTAGTCCATATGATGTTGTTTTGAAAATCTAAAATGATGCGTTTTGGAGCAGGCTCAGGCCGCACCCTGTTGCCATCTGGCCTGATTCCATGCCCAAGTAAAATGCCATATTCTAAGGTGTATATGAAGAAGGATAGACGCAAGCCAATATGTACAAAATGCAGATGCTTACAATAGGAGAAAAAGGGATTAAGACAACAGAAAGTTAAGTTTGTAAGACAATCGAGTTATTTTGTCATACTTGAATCCACGATAGTTTTGTAAGAATTGATTTCCTCTCTTCTTTGCTTCTTTGATTTGTTTACTATGTTTAGGAAAATTAAATTCTATACTCCTTTGATTTTTCGGGATAACCGATGAAATAATCACTAACGGTTCTCGTATCGAACTTCCCTTCATGTAGATTATACAGCTTTACTTTTGCCGGATTACCCCAAAAGTAAGAGTACGATTCCACCTTTCGGCTACATCATTTTGTTGCAGTGTATCATATCCATAAGAGTACGATTCTCCCTTTAGGCTACATCATTTTATTGCGGTATACCAAGTATTGTGTATTGCGCACATATGCTTCGACTTGCAAGAAACTTTGCAAATGGACCTTGATATTGCCCATTTTCATCAAAATTTTCATAATATTCATGACCTCTATCAGATCTCACTTTCTTTACTTTTCTATCTAATTGCTTTTCTATCTCATTAACGAACACCTCTAAGATGTTCATAGACTGAGACTTCTCATGTAGCAGATAAATATAACCATATCGTGAGTAGTCATTAATAAAGATAATGAAATGTTTTTCGTCGCCTCAAGAAGGAACGTCGAAAGGACCACAGATGTTAGTGTGTATTAATTCAACTAATTCGCTACTTCTTGTGGCTGGATTCCTTGATATATGTTTGGTTTCTGTACATTTAATGCAATCCACACATATATCCCAGTCAGCAAAATCTAATTAAGGTAAGATTTCATTTTTCACTAACTTTTGTACCTTTTCCTTAAATATATGACTTAATCTCTTATGCCACAAAAAAGCAGAACATTCTTTATATGCACTACGTTTATTTCCTATAATATGGTCAACATGAAATAAAGATTCAGCAAAATCAACATCAAGATTGGAACAATATAAATAGTCAATTAAAGTACCAGAACCATAATAGTACTTATGTTTTTATAAGAAAAATACACAGTTTCCAACCTTAAAGTTAAAACCATCATCATCCAACTTTGCAACATAAACTAAATTCCTAGTACAATCAAGAATATAAAGACATTGTTTTAGATCTAGGAGACACCCAGTGTCCAAAATCAATTTGTACATCCTAATGGTCTCTATTCGTGCTTTCATTCTGTTCCCCATATATAAGAACTTTTCAGTTCCATTTATGGTCTGGATTGAAAGAAATCCCTGTTTAAACATTTGACACATGAGTAGTTGCACCAGAATCTAACCACCAGGTATTATTAGACACTTCAATAAGATTTGATTTAAAACATACTGAGACATAGTATGTATCTTTCTTTTTAAACCAAGCCTTTCTTTTAGGGTATAGTATGTTCCTTCATCTTCTTTAATCTCCCTTTCTCTTGAACTAATATGATCTTAATTTTTTGAAGGTTCCACTTTTCCTTAAGGTTGTTATAATTCACCTGGAACTGGACAAACTCAAGAGGAAGTGAGTTGATAATGAACTGTACAAGGAATGACTCACTTACATCCATACCTATGGATTTTAGCTTTGTAGTTATATTTGATATATGTGTTACATGATCATGAATAAGCTGTAACCAGTTAAATTTTTTGGTCGTCAACTCACTCATTAAAGTCCTTACTATGGACTTGTCAGCTATATCAGATTGAGAGTATTCTTTAAGCTTCAACATGAACTCCTTTGCATTTTCCGTTTTAGGTATTGACGGCTTTATATTTTTGGCGATCATCATTCGCATCAAATTCAAGTTCAGCTTGTTAAATTGTTCCCAAGCCTCATAATAAGACTTGTCAGCTTCAGAACTAGTCTCAGTTATGGCTACAGGCCTTGCGTCTGAAACTATAGCTAAGTCCAAATCCATTACACCTAGTTGGAACTGGAGTTGTTCGGACCAATTAACATAGTTGAGACCATTAAACTTGATGAGCCCATTTCCTAAAGCAAACAAATTAGTAGATGCTGCAAACACAACATATAGCTCACATATTAATGCTTTCAGTGAACCTAAATAGATTCAAACTAACTAATACACTTTGATTATGCATTTAATTCTCCTTTGGGTGAAATTTAAATATATAGTTGTAACCTATCATGATGCAAATATAGTTTACTATAATGGACAATCAATCATATTATAGTCAACATGCATGTTATCTTTGAGTATACAATCATATTAATCAAATATGTTGATAAAGTACCTTTAATGTCATTAATTATAAGCAATAGTCCATCTTTGGGTGACCTCCTGGTGTTGTAAATAATAATCTTAATTGTTCAGTTCAACCTTTATGTCATTTTAACATCATATCATAATGAATAATTTAAACATTCACAATTAAATGATTAATATTTTCAAGCTAGGCTACTTTGATGATTAACAAGCTTTCCATGCAATAAATATTTAATTAGACAATTATCATACATGACAAAATTTAATTTAATTAGTTTGGTCATTTTGATGTCTAACAAACTATTCTAAAGTACCATAATGTCATATAGCACATTCAACATATAATTAAAAAAATGTAATTCCAAGCATGGCATAATATAAATGGTCAAATTACCAATTAAAACATAATATGACACGAAATTATATTATGCATAGCAAACATACGTGCAACTTTTATGCATATATACCTAAATTAATTAATTGATTATTTTATTAATTAATTTAAATTATCAATTAATTAATGAATTATAAGTTATGACCCAAAATAAAATACCTTAAGTAGGACCAATATTCAAACCCATAAAATTATTTTTAATAATAAAAATAAATAATTAAATAAATGACTCGACGGGCACTTGCATAACACGCGCCTGCCGCTGTCATTTCTATCGTGTGAGGTGTGTGCGTGCCTTATCATCTTGTAGACGACGCCAGTTCTATTATGTGAGGCATCATCTTCCTCAGGCGATGCATGCTAGTTTCGCTATTTATTTATTTATTCTATTATCTTTCATGGATTCTTCTTGCAATTCCTTTCCAGAATCCTCTCTTGGCTTGAGCCAACAATAATGACATCCACTATTTACTTCTTCGGTGGTTAATAAACGAAACAAACCCATGAGTTTCTCACTCTAAACCATTCATCCATATTTTGTTTCAATCCATCCATCTAAATTTTGTTTTGGTTAAGCATTGAGAATGGGGTTCAATTAACATCCGAAAATAACAACGCCGAAATTCATCAAAACTTGCGGTTCATTTTTATTTATGTTTTTATTTCTGTGTTGTTGTTTATGGTAGTTCCTTTCATGGCAGTGCAAGATGTTCTATACGAAGAAAGCAATGCCATTATAAATGCAGAAAAAGAACCATACAGAAACAAATAATGCAACACCATGATTCTGATACCAATTGTAAGACAATTTATAAATTGATTTATTTTGTTATACCTAAATCCATAATAGTTTTGTAAGGATTGATTTCCTCTCTTCTTTGCTTATTTGATTTGTTTCTTCAATGGTTCAGGAACCTCTTAGAAAATTTTGTAAGACCTTATGAACAACCAACCATTATGTTGTGTTTTTAAAAGAGAGAGGGAAAAAGTCTCAGACCCATTTGAGATCAAGACTTTAATACCCAATAACTATGATTTTGGGCTCTGTTAGACTCAAATCTATAAGTGACATGGGCATTAAATAATCTAATAAAGTTGATCGAGGTTTTATAATAAGAGATAATACCAATATTTCAAGAACTACAAATCACACCTGAACACTTCATTTGATCAAAGATGCAGGTATAAAAAGTTCATTTCATTTTTTAGTATGGAATAAAGAGAGGTATGCAGGTACTTGATGCAATGCAAAACTTGCTGGATTTCCTCATTCTGCAAATCATTTGAACATGGAATGACCACTGAGAAAAGAAGCTTTCTTCTTATGATGCAAAGATTGAATCCTGAAATCGGTTACTTCAAACCCGAGGAAAAAGACCTTTTCATCGATACAGGCCCCTTGTGCAATGAAATCCCGTTTGAGGAACTTTTAATCAGCTTGCGAAAACTTGAATTCCCACTACTTGTCCGCTTGGAGACTCTCTTTGACTCCAGATTCTTGAGCCGTTCTAACTGAGAATCCAAGTTTTCTTGTTGTTTAAGAGCTACAGATCTGTGAATTGCTGAAGCAGATGCCAAATCCAATGACACAGACCTCCTCACAGGTTGTGTTTCTGTTTCTGTTTCTGCTGCCTCTCTAGTATCAACCAAATCACTTAACACCCTAGAATGACTCCTGAAAACATTGAGAAAAGAATCCATCTTCGAGCTTCCAACAACTGATTCATCTGCAACTGGCAAGGCAATAACATTGTCATCTTCACTTCTCACTTCACTAGTCCCATCATCCACTTCTCTGTTTCTGATCGATCCACTATTGTTCACAGAATTCTCCATCTGGGATTCTTCACTTGAACTTAAACCACTTGAAGTCAGAATTGATAAAGCAGTTTGATCATCAGAATTCTCGCACAATATAGGGGCACGACATAAAGGGCAGTTCTTGTGGGTTCTTAACCAAGTATCAATACAAGGCAAGTGAAATGCGTGCTTACAGTTTGACAAAAGCCGAAGGCTTTCATCTTCTTCAAACTCGTTCAAGCAAACAGAGCACTCTGTAGCTTCTATCAACCCTTCATCTTTCTTATACTTGAACACTGCGATTGAATCAATCACAGACTGTTCCAGACCTATGGTGTTGATGTACCAAATAGGGTGATCGACCACCGCTCCTTGATCACCATCAAAAAAGCTGTTTTGGGAACCGAAAAATACACGTGCCCGGCTCATCACTCTTGAATTCATCCGCCTGGAATAGTATATTTTAAAAAGTGTGCATAAGATAGCAAAGAGAAGAATAGCGCCAAGCGTACAGCCCATGATGATCATACTAGTTTTGATCAGATGATTATGTGCTACATCTTTAGACTTCGGAACCATATACCGAACGTGTCGTGACGGTAACGGCGACGGCGGCGGCAGAATTGTTGACGGATCAGGAAACGAAAATTCTTTAACTAAAAGGATCTTACATACGCTAGGACAGACTTTGAAACAAGTCCCGAAACACTTACCATCATGGTTAAGATCTGGGTTGCACGGGATCGTACAAAACATGGTATCGAAAGAAGACAAAATCTTCCGGGGAACAACAAGATTTGAGAGCTCAGACTCCATCTTTTCTCAGAAGCAGAACATAAAACAGAGGAAACAGGGGAGCGAGACTAATAGGTCGGTGTGTAAAACAAGTGTGAACATGCTTTTGGAAAAAAAAGAGAGAAAAATAGGGAAGGTGTTAAAGATTGGTCCTTCCACTTGATTTTAGACCACAAACTGTGGGCTCTGGATTGAGAGTACAGACTCCACAAGATTTCTGAAAATTTTGGCTACATTAGACGACTTCTTGTGCATGGAGGTGAAGCCGTTTGTTTCTGCTTTTCCAAAAGTCAAAACGTACTTATCGTAAACAAATTGTGGTGTCCACTTCCAAGCTTTACTTCACAGCAAAGACGACGACTTGGAAACTGGGATAAGAACAGAGCAATTAAAGACTCATGGGCAACTTTAAAAAGGAGAAAAAGGTCAAGCTTGGAGATAATTTAGAAATTACATGTGTTTAATTTAGTATATTAAATAAACAAAAAAATGCATTAATTATGTTTTGATTTTGTTAATATTTTAAATTAAAAGTAATAAATTCTTTAGCGTATATTGAATAAATGGATAGTTTACAAATTATGTATTTTAAGCATATTATTTATTCAAATTTGAGTCAAATATAGTCATTAGAATCTAATTAATTATGATTAAGGTCACTATTAATGGCTTCTAACAACTCTCAGGAGTCAAACTGCAGGAAAGAGATGGATCCTAACAACACCACCAACACGTTCTACTTTGAAAATTATAAAAATAAGGCTGCATACTATTCGACCTTCTTATGTCTCAAGAAACCTCATCCAAGTGTTGATGATAATGTTCTGCAAAGTTAATTAAATAATAATTTATTTTTAAACAGTTTTAAAAAAATTATAAAATCTTTGGAAATATCGATTTTGTGCTACTTCATTTTCAGGCTGATGTAGTTTAGACAAAGAATTGGTTGGCAACTTAATTAATATGCATAACCTAAAAGCACCACTTGGCCAACTAGTGTCTTCCCTGCACCATCCACTTGTACTTCAACGTGGCGAAGTCAGGAAATGGGTTATCGTCGGCAACCACTTGGAGGTGATTTTGGACTTTTGTCGTCGCAAAAAGGTTACTAAATTAAATAAACATTATTAGGGTGCTTGGTTGATGAATTTTGGAAAGAGTTAATAGGTAAGTAAAGAAAAGTAAGTGGTTGGATGTTGGTTATTATTATAAGAGCAATAGTTTTTTTTTTTTTCCCCGAAAACGGTGTTGTATGCGCTCAGCGTATATTATTCATTTTCAAAGATAAAACATCATACAGAAAATTTGGCAGGCATACCCCCATTCAAAACCAAACATAGAATTGACCGCTATAGCTATCTTATGAGCGACCTGATTCGCTGATCTCTTAACAAAAGTAGTAGAAATAAACTGGTACTCGTTAAAAAGAGCTTTACAATCCTCAAAAATCATCGAAAAATAAGAGGGAAAATATTGTGTGGCTGTCAAGAATTGCGTAATTAATTGACAGTCCGTTTCCACACAAATGGGTGTAAAAGGGAGGTTCTTTATCCAGCTTAGAGCTTCTCGAAAACATAGTGCTTCACCTATTTGAGGATCCCTCCACCCTGGTAAAATCAGTAACTTGCCCCCACAATTAAATCCCTTGCAGTCCCAAATCACCATTCCTAATCCGTAAAAATCAGAAGATAAAAGTGTCACATCTATATTACACTTAAACTGATTCAGTTGTGGAGCCTCCCATTTGGATGAAGGGTGTTGAATCTTGGCAGATGTACTGTGTTTCCTATTTTGAGCAGTTGTCCATTCTAATAATGTTGTGGTGGCTCTTTGAAAAATATAAGATGGGTCCTGAATTTTCTTGTGCCATATAACTTCATTGTGGTGAGTCCATAAGCTCTATAAAATCATGCAAATCTCCTCCTTCTGTGACGGAGACATAATAGACCCAAGCCAATGGTGTATTGTGACAACAAGAGGCAAGTTCCAATCCACAGAGAAGAGACGCCAAACAGAAATAGCAACATCACAATGAAGAAAAATATGTTGTTCATTCTCTATGCCTCTAGTGCATATAGGGCAAGTGTCAACTATGTCAATGTGTCGTTGTTTTAAATTGGCTCTACATGGAAGTGCCTTTCGTAAAGACGCCAGATAAATAATTTGATTTTACCTGGAACATGCAGCTATCAAATCTTCTCCCATAGGAAGCCTATTTCTCTGAGCTCTAGATTCACCTCTTCCATACGCAGCCTATATCCTTCTTTAACTTTATACTCACCCTAATTGTTAAGAGTCCACATCCAATCATCCTTGCGCCTTGAAAAACTAAGCGGGATCTGTAAAATCAGCTCTGCATCTCAATGATTGAAAATGTGTCTGATTGTTTCTTCATTCCACTGATGATCCCTAATCAGCTCAGCCACGTACTCCACTTGCTCCTGGTGATCTGATTGTATAAATGGATCCCCCTCATCACTGACGGAGGCACGTGGGGCCCAGTGGTGCACTGGGCCCCCCAAAATTATTAAATATTTTTTATTTTTAATATATATATATATATATATATCAGGACGAAGTTATTTAGGGGTTAGTGGTTCACTGGGCCCCCCAAAATTTAAAAAATTAAAAACTTGGACCCTCCTATCTTAAATTCCTGGCTCCGTTACTGCCCCTCATCCATTAGCCATGGGTCTCGTCAAATATGTATATCATGTCTATCACCCACCCTTCTTCAACAGCCCCGAAGCAGAATTGATTTGGCCTGATGTATACTTCTCTAGATTTGGCTTGGGTTATGACCTAACTCTGCTGAAAAGAAATCCGTCTTAGGAAAATACCTGGCTTTGAGAATTTGTGCCGCGATTGAGTTCGGGTATTTGAGAAGTCACCATCCTTGTTTTGCCAAAAGAGCAAGATTAAATTGCCTCAAATCTCTATATCCCAAACCTCCATAAATTTTTGGTATGGCAAGTCTCTTCCATCGTAACCATCATAAACCTTTGTTTTCGCTTCCACAATTCTGCCAAAAGAACCCATTCATCAAGTTCTCCAACTCTTTACATGTATCCAGTGGTAAAAGAAAAAGTGATATAAGATAATTCGGCATAGCCTGGGCCACATTCCTCAGCAATATATCTTTCCTAGCTTTGGATAGCACCTTAGCTTTCCATCCTTGTAATCTCTTTTTAAGCTTCTCTATCACATAATGGAAAACATGGCGTTTACCCCTTCCAATGACAGAGGGCATTCCTAAATAATTAGTGTGTCCTGCAATCTCGCAACCCCCAATGTTTGGCATATCAACGTCCTCATTGTAGGTATAGCATTAAGAGTAAAGGATATACCTGATTTGAGGAGATTAATTTGTTGTCCCGACACATTCTCATATTGTTGCAGGATAGTTTTTAGTCGTGCCGCCTCCTCCACTGTAGCTCTAGTAAAGAATATATCATCATCTGCAAAAAACAGATGACACACTGGAGTAGCGCCTCTTGCGATTACGGACCCGTGGATGTGGCCTTGGGCCTAGGATTTGTGTAAACTCGCAGATAAACCTTCTGCACAAATGATGAACAAATAAGGGGACAGTAGGTCTCCTTGTCGCAATCCTCTATTAGAGGTCAATGGGTCGTATTCTTCGTTACCACGAACAAAGTAATAGGAGACCGATGTAACGATTTTCATAACTTTCGAGACCCAGGCTTCATGAAAACCTAGCTTCAACATGATCAGCCGCAAATACTCCCATTATATTCTATCATAAGCCTTGTTCATGTTAGTTTTGAGTGTAGGAAAACCCACCTTTCCTTGAGTTTTCCTCTTGATCCAATGAAACAACTCATATGCCACTATAATGTTATCGGTAATTAGCCGATTAGGAATAAACGCACTTTGCGTGTCTGAAATAATCCGAGGTAGGATCTGCTTTAATCTATTGGCGAGTACTTTGCAGACAATACGGTCTGTGACGTTGCTCAAGGAGATAGGTTGTAAATCAACTATCACTTCGGGTGAGTTTTTCTTCGGGATAAGTATGATGTTGGTTCTTTTCAATCCCAGCATAGGATCATCTCCATTCAAGGTTCTGAGGCATTCTTGGCTAACATCGTTCTCCACTATATCCCAATAACTATGAAAGAATCCTGGGTTGAATCCATCTGGCCCTGGCGACTTGTCCGGATGCATGGAGAATAACGCTTGTTGCATCTCCCCTTCAGTATATGGAGCCATTAAGAAATCATTTTGTAATTGAGTGACCTTACAATCCACATTGTTTAAAATCGGGTTTATCACCACATGTAGAAGTGAAAAGTTTTTGAAAGTTGTCCAGTAGCATACTCGGTAGTCCTGAATCCCAGTCAATCCATTCCCCATTATTGTTTTTGAGCTTAGAAATTAAATTCTTTCTATGCTTGTGAGAAGCCATGAGATGAAAAAACTTCGTATTAGAATCGCCCTCCGCTAGCCAGTGCTACTTAGATCTCTGTTTCTAATACATTTCATGCTGTATGAGGAGTTTTCTGTATTGTTTTTCTAATTCCCTTAACATCTCCATGTTTACTATCGAGTGGCGACGCAAACTTGCCATCTGCTGTTTAATCTTCTTAAGTTGATTGTGAAACTGTAAACCTTGAGATTTTGCCCAAATTTGTAATTCTTGAGAACACTTACGGAGTTTGTCTTGGAGAGAACACAGTAGTCCTTTCGGCCATCCCTGACTTATTCTCTGTCGACATTCAGCCTCTATGGTCCATGCATTTGACGTTGCACAAACTTTTTCAATTGAACACCCAGCGATAGAAAGATTGGTAAGTGATCCGAAGAATCAGTCTGGAGGACAAAAAGTCGTGCCTTTGATATCTCACTTTTAGGGAATCCTCCATACCCTTCATTTAGTAGAGGAATGAAACTCATTCCTTAATAGTGGCTCCTTTTCTAAAAATATTTTAAATACAAATTAATTAATATTTTTTATAACCAACCACTATCAATGGTAATGGTAATCATTCCTTCTTCTTAACCAACCATTATAATTATAATGATAATATCTATTTTCATTTTTTACTACATTCATTCTCATTCATATTACCATTCTTTCTCGCGAATCAACCATCTCCTAAATAAACTACAATGAAAAATTGTGGGCATTTTTAAAATTTTCAAGAAAAACCTCTTCCTTTAAATTTGATTAAAAAATGACAAGAAACTTAGCTTTTGAGTCGAAGTAATTAAATCTAACAATAAATTATATCTAAGTTAAATTTAATTAGTTCGGACAATTGAGTTATCATATTAGTTTATATTTGATATTTATATTATGTATGTTTCATTATTATTATTTAATTCTTAAAAAACAAAAAAATTAGAAAGTGTTTTTTTTTAGAATTTTAAATATCATAATTTATTTTAAAATTTCTTAAAATACAAAGAAAGTTTAAAGCTTTTACCTTTATTCAAATGATTATTTTAATTTGAATTAAATTTAGGTAGAGTAGGTAAGAGACCCTTTTAAGTTTAAAATTTTCATTATATTTAATTCGATTAAATCATATTTTATTCGTTAACTTTGAATTAAGTCAATATTGATAATTACTTGTTAGTGGGATTATTTGACTAATTAATGTGTACATTAGTTTAACAAATGCATAATCTTTCTAAGAAAGATATTGAAACCTTAGAAGACAATCCAACGATCCTGGATGTGTAAGGTTGTAACGTAAGTGCTTCTCCAAGCACGCAAGAAAAGAATTTTCTCTTCATCCACGACTACCCGCTTCAGGATTTTTATCTGAAAATGTGTACAAGTTACTCTACGAAGACTTGCATTTCAACATTACTTGCGGTATTCTCCAAATCCCCCTATAAACTGGAACTCCTCCTGAGTTGTGACACACCAACCCCACCTTTCTTCTAAATATTCTTCCCAAACTCCCCCAGCAAGTTGGTCTCAACCTGCATGAACTGTAGGACCACCAACCATGGCATCCAGCATCCACAAGACGAGTTCTGGAGCTTTGAATCAGAATGAAGGGTTGATGGGTGCCTTCCTAATGCAGAATTGTGACTTACCCCCACCAGCTAAGTTCTTTTCAGGTTCTGATAGGGTGGTGTTGTCGTCTATGAATAGGGTTTTTGGCATGACTGCAAGAGACGGGAGTAATGATGACGAGAATGAGAAGTTGGAGCTTTTAAAAGCATTGAGATTGTCACAGACGAGGGCGAGAGAAGCAGAGAGACAAGCTGAAGACCTGGCTTTGGAGAAGGATTATGTTTCCAATGCTCTATTGAAAGAGTCGTTGCAACTTCTTGTGTATCGTCAATGGGTGACGTTGCTTGAGTTTCAAGTTCTGAAGCTACAATCTCAAAAGGAACGACAAGAGAAGGAATTTTGTTTCGGCTGTGGAAGACCAAAGGCAGTAGAAGAAATGTTGAAGGAGGGAAAGGCTAGTGAAGATGGAGGTTGGACTCCATGGTTTGGGACTTTGGCATTTTGTTTTGGCATTGTTGGTGTAGGACTTGCTCTTGGCTACAGATATCTTTTCTGAGAGTTTAACAGTAAAATTATAGATCATACTATGACCGCAGACGCCAACAATAATCTTCTTTTCTCGTTATGTTCTTCACTTCCATTGCTGGTTTTGGCAGAAACAAAAAGGCGGGACCTTTCAGTTTGTGTATAGGAATCGCGTAGAGCTATATTAACTCCTGAATGTAGAAAATGGTTATCCAAAAATATTACAGGAACAGACTAGGACTTGTCTTCTGAACATGTTAGATAAGCTTAATCAGAGAATATGAACACACCAAAGGTCACAATATGCTTAATATGAACACACTAAAGGTCAATATGCTAATATGAACATAGGTCACAATATGCTTAAGTGTACAGCCCTCAGGTGGCGATAGCAATCATCACTAGTATTGAAATGCTCTAAACACACCCAGCAAACATGACGACCACACTTACACTCGATGTGATTGCAACCTTCTGCTTTCTCGATTGTGTAGCCACAGACAGGACAATCTCTCACATTGTCTTTCCCTTGGCGCCACTCTTCCAAGGATGAATCAGGGTCTTCCTTGTATTGTTTATACCTCTCACAGGAAACGTATGGATGATACTCAAAGTGGCATTTGGTGCAAGTCTCTGCATAACATGCCTCGCAGACAAATGGTTCACCAACTGTTCCAGGATTGGCTACTCTGTAAACAGAAGGGCAGTCCGGAGATGGGCAAAATCTGTAGGTGCCTCCGCTTGATGCAACAAATGATCCTAAGGAAGCCCTAAATAATTCCTCCAACTTATCAATTGACAATAGACACTTCAAATCTGTAAGCAATATGGGAGCTTTGCAACCTCCAGAGGTACAGCGCACTGGGAAACTGTCCAGGTTCTTTATGGCTGATTCGAATTGCTCCACCAAGCACGCCCGGCAGAAAAGATGTTGGCAGTTTTCGAGCTGGTAACTATCCTCAACCTTACAGAAACAAATGGGACAGGAAGCTTCATTTTCATGTAAGACTGCTGAGCTCTGTATTGTTTGAGCAAAATCATGAACTATTTCTTCAAATTTCATCTTCATCTCTCTGGTTCCGATAATAGAGATGACATGGCGGCGAGTGTTAAGTGTACACTCCAACAGGTCAGGTACCATCTCCTTGATCCCGTTAAGGTCAGGGCCAAACCTCATAACTAGTTCCTTCATCAGGTAAGGAGGCAAATTTCCACCTCTGAGATGGATCTGAAGTTGCTGATTTTCATGGTAATTGACAAGGGATTGAATCAATTTCTGCCGGGCTAAAGCAACTTTGTCTGCTGATCCGAAGACCCTTACAGTATAGTTTTGTCTAGTAAACAAAATATAAGTACCAGTCTCTCGCTGTATTGACTTCATCAGATTGATACCCTGTATAGAGAATAAATGCTGTAATACAGTCGGAGTAAGGCTAGCACTATCTATGATCTGGCCTTTCATAAGCACTTCTAGAGGTTGTCTCAGTTGTGCAATTTTTCTTGTAGCGTTAGCAGTTATCCTCACTCGATAGGAACCATTCTCATTCCGGTCTACAGTGCAATCAATGCCTGCAAGAGAAATAATAGGTTGTCTCAGTTCATTATTGAACCAAAAAAGTTGGGAATTCAAGAAATGGAAGAAATGTCAAGTTAGGCAAAACGGTCCTTCTTAGAACAGGATTACTAAGATATGCAACAAAAGATTACTACATTGGTTACAACATGGTCGCTAATTCTGCTATTTCTGGCCAAACATTTTTTGGTTCACAAAAAGTCACACACACAAGCGCACAAGCACAAAATGATGCTAACACGATAATACTCCAATCAGCATTTCTAAAAACATGCGGCCATGTTATTGAAAGAAGAAATTACTGTAAGAAAATAATTACTGAGTTCAAAAAAACATGGCACATTGCGCTATAAGGTGAAAAAAAAAGAACTGGGAAAAAATATCATATGATTCTGCTAGCAGTACCTTTTATATGCCTCAAGCTTGCAAGTAAAGAATTCAATTGGTTCCTGATGGCAGAGTAGACAGAGGCAGAACAGGAAATTGAGCTATGAAACAACTGCTTGCATTTTAGTTTTTGCCATGAAAGACATCCCGGCAATACTTTTCCCTCCAGATTCTCCAAAGCTTCTGCTGCCTCTAAATGTAACCTTCCATCAAAAGTGATCAAAGCTTTCATAAATGCATGCTTTGAATCAGGTGGTAACACTTGGACACTACAACAGCTAGTATTGGGATACCTCCTGGGAATAAATTTGGAAAGTTCTCTAAGGATTGCTTCTTCACAGGAATGCAGTGGAGGATTTTCTACTTCCCCTCCCCTTACTATGAATAGATCCACAATTCTCCTCTTTGTAGCACTTTTCAATACATTTAAGATATCATCTTCAGAAAGCTCTTTATCAAACCCTTTTACAACAACAGAATATGAATCTTTTTTGTTAGCTTCACAATGAATATTCTTTCCTCCTATTACCAGGTTAGCAAAATCACAAACCATGTAACAAACATCTTGATTATCACATTTAACAATTGCAAGCCCCTTACTCTGCCTACGAGGCCAATAAACCTTTGCTCTAACTGCAGGGAACGAACTCATTTTATGATCACCAACAAATGTTGTTTGTGAAGGAAGTACTTTCAAGACAGAGCCATTGAATTCAATTTCATTAAGCTCGGCAGCGTTTTGAGCAGCTTCAGGAGTGAGAAACGTTATCCTTCCCCATTTTCCCGTTTGATTTCCCTCTTGCCCAGTGCTCGTGGACTTCTGGATGGCACAAATGCCACCGGAAACATGTTCATGAAGAAGCACCAAAAGTTCCTTATCATTGACTGTACTTAAATCAGAATAAAATATATCCACAGTCAAATATCTCTTCTCCAACTCTAAATGCTTGATCTCAGCACCAGCTCCAAAAAGTGCCATAGAAGGTGTGCCAACAGTTCCATGATATAAATATTTTTCCATGCATTCATCGTGCAACCACTTCCTTTCATATTCCACAGCTTCTTGTACATGGCTGAAAACCTTGTCCATATCCTTTGATGAGGCAAATAAGACAATCTCATTACTTTGGGAGTTTACTTCAACACTGATACGCTCATCCATGAAGGCAGTCCGAATATGTGATAGAAGAGAAAGAATATTACAGTTGGATTTACCACAAAACCTTTTGAGCAGTGTGCTGCCAAACCCAGTCATCACCTTCCTTTGCAATTTCCGCATGTCCATTTTGGAAGCATCAAACAATGGAGGAGGAAAAAGCTTGGATAATGATTCGTACTCAAACGATGTTACGCAGACCAAATATTGATTTGATACTGACAAAAGTTCACCAAAAACAACCCAACTTGGCATCTCACTGAATGCTAATAATGAACATGATGGATGAAGGAGAAAATGCTTTCCAGTCAATGCCACTTCATAACCAAGTTGATCAGATCCAGAGTACATTGCAACATTTTCTGCAAGGGCAGCAAGTATCGCCATTTTCAAATGTTTATCATGCTCAGTTGACTTGTAGGGATCCCAGAGCCAGTAAGATGGGATTATAACATCAAGTTCCTTTTCAAGGCAAAGTTCTAACTCCTTCACTGTGTCATGGCATCTCCTCATGGATTTAGCATTAATTTTGTTTTCCCAACACCATTTATTTCGCATGTTGGCGGGAATTGATGTCCACTCCTTATATACAGAAAGAAGTGTAAATAGATCACCATTCTGATGGCAGAACTGCAACTTGAGACAATCAGCTTTTAACTTATCATCATGACTACCAACTCTGCAGAATATGTTACTGGCATTTGCCATTACAGCTGCCAGAACAAGGCCCTCTCTACCCAAGCAATGATGGAAACAACCAAGAATGAGCTTGCCAAGGCGAGGCTCAACACCCAGTTTTACCAGGCATCGACCTTCGTCAGTCAATTCATAAACACCTTTGTTCAGTGTGATAGCTCCCAACTGAACAAGATTCCTAGTGGTCAAGTCAATGGATTCTACACTGGGTGCATCCACAAAATCAAAACCCTTTATATCATTGATCCCTAATGCAAGAATCCTTAGAATAGCAACACCAAGATGAACTCTTCGAATCTCAGGTTCTTGATTGAGAGGCATTGACTCATAATCCTGCTCTGAGTACAGTCTATAACATTTACCAGGTCCTGTTCTCCCAGCTCGGCCAGCTCTTTGTTGAGCAGAACTCTGATTGATACAACCTACTTCGAGCACATGCATACCAGTGCCTGGTTCAAATTTACTTTCTTTAGCCATGCCACAATCAACCACATACCTGACCCCGGGAATTGTAACCGATGTTTCGGCAAGATTCGTGGCAAATATAATTTTTCTCTTTCCAGGATAGTTTTGAAAAACATGGCATTGCTCTTCAAAAGAAAGCTTTCCATGTAAGGGTAATGCAACAGCAGAGGAAGCTTGAAATTTCTCACAAGCCCATTCTACTTCCATCTGAGATGTCAAAAAGGCAAGAATGCTCCCTTCTTCTTCTGTTTTATGAATTTCTGTTGCAACCCTCACAACCTCACAAGCATATGGCGCAACAGTAGCATTTCCCTCAGTAGTGCAAGGGGCATATACAATGTCAACTGGGAACTTTCTCCCTGACATGTGAAATATTGTACAACCAAAATAGTAGTTGGAGAGCTGGTTTGCATCAGCTGTTGCTGACATTATTACAAGCCTCAAACAACTTCTCTCTCTGAGTAGGTCTTTAAGCAGTGCCAAAAGAAGATCAGTGTTCAAGCTTCTTTCATGAGCCTCATCAATGATTATGCAGGAAATCCTCGAAAGATACCTATCATTAATGTAATGCCGCAGTAAACAGTGATCTGTCATGTATATCACTTTGGAATCAAATTTTTGACTTGATGAAAATGTAGGATAAGAGACGACTGAATTGTCTCCATAGCATCCTCTACTTTCTTCTTCGACCCTATTTGAAAGTGAGGTGGCTGCAATCTTGCGGGGTTGAGTACATACAATGCACCCATCAGCAGCTACTCCAGAATCAGAGAGGAATTGGACTAATTGTGTGCTTTTTCCTGAACCAGTCTCTCCAATCAGTACCATTACCTGAACAAACAATTATCAGAAGAAAAACAAAAAACCAAAAGTAGATGCAAGCAGTTTCATTAAACAAAAAATGCAGTCTAGCCTAACAATGTGTATGCTTGTAAATAGTAACAAGCTTGGGTCATTTCTGATCTTAAAACACAAATCCTGAGCAGTTCAGGTACCATCACCACAGATGAAACACATGTTCAGGAAATCTTCCCTTGAAAAGAATAGAACAAGTCCAGAACTGACTTTACTTTTTACTTTTGAAAATCGAATATTAACTTGAACATTTACTCATATACTGGAGAGGAAAAGAAAAGAAAACACGCATTGCACACGCAAAAAGAGCAAGAGATAAGAAGACTATCATGCAAAGACAAATAGTTCCATATCTGGAAAAGTACGACTGAAGAGATGGTCCCATATGAGAATATTACGGGTGTGTTAGGTTTCTGACCTTGGACCATAAAGATGAATTCTTTTAAACAGTTATATTCTTTTTTTTGGTAAACAGTTATATTCTTCGTTTTTGTCCAACTTCTTCCGAACACGTTAGTATGCTTTAAGCAATTGAACCTCCATCATCCAAACTTGTGTTCCTCCATTAAAAAAATACAACATAGATACATCCAAATTCCCATGTATACACGTAACTTAAACCTAATCACCATGAAGAAACGACAAAGAGGATATTAAGAACAAGCACACATAAAATGAAGAAAGCAAACCAAAAGCCACACCTGTTCTCCTTCAATTATCGTCAAAATCTCTTGTCTTTGTGCATAAATTGGCAATTCCTCGTCAAGTCTACTAATTTCCCTCAACACCAACTTATGAATGCGACCCCAGTTCACTTCGTCATCAAACTTAAACACTGGGATCCTCCATTTTGCTTCTTTTTCAAAATTTTCCTTCTCTGCACCTCTAAGATGATTAAGAATACACCTCAGAGCCCTCTTGAACTCCATTATTCTCTTCTCTATCATGTCTCTCTCCACTTCCAAACCCCGTTTGCGGTCCAACATCTCCGTGGCCTTCGCTAACTGCAACTTCTTGAACGAACCAACCCGACTGATCTCCATAACTTTGTGGTCCAGTTTCAATTCCCATCTTTTCACTTCCTCGCCCTCAATAACCTTATTCACGTAATCAATAAAAACCTCTCTGAGTCTCTGCTCAAGCTCTTTTCTTTCTAATGGGTCAACATTGGACTTAGGTTCTGGGGTGTAGGAATGGACCCCGCTGAGCCGGAGCTCCCACACGCGTGTTACGCAGAAGACAACGTCGGCCCATTGTTGGAAATATAGCGTAGCGAGTACACAACCAGAGGAACCAAACACAACGCGCTCTGGTTTTGGTGTACACTGCAAGATAAGAGACTCAAGGTCTGGCCTTTTAATGGAATGAGTAGAAACAGAGTCAAAACAGAGCTGAATTGTGTATCTCCCGCGAAGGCGAGAGCTTGCGGTGCGTGGGGGCGGTAGTTGCCGTTTAGGTTGGTAGCGGGGATAGGCAAGGTGGTCGGACGGCGAAAACTGCCGGCCCGTCGGCTGGTAAAACTGATTCTTCTTCATCACATTAAGATTTTGGAAAAAAAAAAAAAAAGGTAAGAAGCCGAAAGCAAAGAAGAAGTCGACCTGCCTGTGTTGCTTTGGGAATTATTTCTTTATGCTTACGGAAAAAGGAAATTAAACAGACAACATGAAAGATGCGGTGCACTCGTATCGTATTTTATGTAAAATTAAAAATTTTGAATTACGATTAAAATAATATATTTAATTAAAACTAAAAATAATTTTTAATTTATAAAAATTTATCAATTAATTAATAATTAAAATAAATCAAATCCAACCAAAAATTCAAGGTATATACCTTTCTTCAACTTAATTCATTTTTCATCTATAATTATCATTTTAAAATAACTTAATATTTTTATCATACTATTTCAATAAAAATTATAATATAATTAATTATATCAAATTTTAGGTTAATTTTAACTTAGTTATTATAAAATAAAAATGTTTATAATAAAAAAAAATTAATTGATTTTGCTTGTTTAATTAAAATTTTAAATGTTTTAATAATTTTTATTAACTAATTAATTTTATAAATTTTTATTTTACAATTTCTTATTTTAAATTAAAAACTCTTTTTATTGAATTTTATTATAATATTAGTTCAATTTTCAAACTTTTAAATTTTTTATTTTATCAGTTTAATTTTTTATCTAATTTAAAATATTAAAATATTTAATAACTATGTTTAAAATTATATAATAGACATTCAACATTTACATCATTACTCAAATATTTATTTGTTTATCTAAAATTGTTAGTGACTAGTTGACCCCACAGATAATCAGCTTACTGTCTAAGTTAACTGATGTGAGGGTGCTGACCGCTGACTGAGTGGACCATACTATGCTTTGGAGTTGGAAACTACATAACATTTTCTCTTTGCTTGGAGAGAAAGATGGATATATAGATAAATTATAATTCAAATATTCAAGAAATTAAATGCAAACTTATTTAATACAAATGCTATGTCCTATTTTCAAGTTTGTATTAAATTTAATTATTAGATATATTAATGTTTTAAAAATTCAAACAGTTCGACCAGTTTAATAATGAAAACTTTGAACCGGTTAATTTTTTGATTCAATTTTTAATTTTTCAATTTAATTAGTTTAATAATTTTTCTTGATTTTTGGTCAAGCCACCCGGTATCCGGTACTATATAGGCAACCAACTAGTCGGGATTCGAGCCGGGTAGGATCCTTATATGGCGACGAAGCTCTCCCTCACGAGTTTTAAAGCAGCTCTATTCTCAAGACTCGAACTCGAGACCTTGGTTAAGGATTGAGGAGCCCCTACCACTCCACCACAGTTTACTAATTAGTTGGCAAATTTTTGTAAACTGTTCATTTTCTATAAATCAAAATAAACTAATTATTTTTATTCAACAATATCTTTTTTATTAAACTTTAAAATTTTCAATAAGTAAAGACAATATTTTTCAATCAATTTTTAAATTATCTTATTTATTCAATCTTTAATAAGTTTTTTGATGGTTTAATATCGTTTAAACCTTAAACTTACTAACTTACTGGTTTAGCTCTGGATCCAAATTTGAAAACATTAAAATATATAGAATAAATACGTAAATTAAATTATTCAGTAAAGGCAATAGTGCAGTAAGTATTTAACAAATTAAAACTTAAAATCAAGTAGTAAATTAAATTAAATTAAATTAGTATTGATAAAAATAAGTGACATAGGATTTAGCACTAAGATATATTTAAAAGTGAGTTGAGGTTGAAGCAACCTCTATGAGAAATACACAAAGGTTTGAGCTAATGAATTGGATCTTGGACCGAGGGAAGCCCACGGGCCCAAAACTCTCATGATATCAAATTGTACCTTCTCTTTCAAAATTTTTGGCATTTTTCGATAATTCAATATATATAAAAACTAAAAAGTAGGGAATGCAAACATTTTATTACAAAAATAAATACATGTACGTTTTTGTCACGTGACATAATGATTTTAATTAAGCACGTGACGATACACAATGATTGTTCCCATGGTTTAAACTCCAAAGAAAGCCCACCATTATTTATGGAACTATAGAGCCCATAAGAGGGATGATCATAATGAAATAATATCGTTTAAATTATTATTTAAACATTATTATTTTAATATAATTGATATGTTTTAATAGGCAACGATCATAATAAAATTTTCTCTTTTTATATATAATTTGGTTGTAATTCAAAATTTAGTTAAATTTAAATTATTATTTAAACAATATCATTTTGATATAATTGATAATCATAATAATAGAAATATAGAATTTGAGGAGGTTTAATAATATATAGTTTTACACTACGTAATAGAGTAATTGCTTCTAAAAAACATTTTGATATAATTGATATGAATTAATAATTTGGTGTCATTTTATATAATAGGGTCAAATAAGATTATATATAGAAATGACAATAGCCAATCTGGGCTCAAGCCTGACCATTGCCTGATCGGGTCTGGCCCGATCCTATCCGAGCTTACTTTTTGTTTCGATATTACTTACCATGTGAAATTGTATTATAAGAGAAATTATTATTTTCAATTTTAAATCATTAAAATTTTATCTATAATGATCTAAATTATAAGAATGTATGACTTATATTTAGATAGTCAAATATTTGCCTCATAAAAATCTAAAAATGTTAAAATTATATTAAAAAATAAGTCAATCATATTGAGCTTATTATTAAATTTTAATTTATCAGTTTATTAAATAATTTATTTAAAATACATAATTTAGGAGTTATTATGTGCATTCAATAATTTATTTAATATATACACTTAAAAGAAAAATCCCTACTAATTTTGACATATATGAAAGAAAAGAAATTTTAAATTTTTTATTTAAAAGTTTGTAATTTCGTACCTTCTTTGAAATGAATGACTTTATATCAACAATTAAAATTTCTAATAAGTTTAACCGTAAGAACCTTAAATAAGCTAAATTTTTAATTTAGTTTTCAAATTTTCGGTTTAATTTATTTTAACAAATTTTTTTATTAAAAACTGATTAATTTATTAATAATTAGTCAACTTTTTTAAATTAATAAGTACTTGTAAATTAAAATTAATT
>JAOTAX010000198.1:2888607-2906435 GCA_025629825.1 Erythroxylum guanchezii | reverse complement strand
TGGAAAAAGGATAACTCCTAAGAGAGCTAATAAATTTCTCACATCCTCTTAATCGAGCACATAATCACGTGAAGCACGAGAGACGAATATAGGAAGAGAATGTTGAAGCAAACACTACGATTAATAAAAGAATAAGATCTTTTATTTCGATTACGGTGTTCTTATCATATTTTATTAAATTTTATTCATACATTTATGTGAACTCCACATAAACGCATGGATAAAATTTAATAAAACAGGGTTGGAACATAATAATTGGAACAGATGATTTGATGTGGACCAATGGATCATTCCAAAAACTTAAACAATTGGCATTGTAATTATGCCTTATACATGGTCGAGGTTATGGTTCGTAATAAACCATTTTGAATAGAAAATTTTGACATATTAAAATATAGTTAAAATATCTCACATAAAGAAAATGTTATCATTTTTATAAGTCTTTTAAATATTTTCCTGAATTTTTTGGATTAAAATTAGCTTCTTTTTTATTACGCAGGACTTCACTGCTAGTTATTTGACATAAGCAATTTGTTTCTTAGTCTAATTGTTTTCTTGTAATGGCTTATTTAATTTACTCTTATGCTTATCTTTTTTCTAATTTGTATATTTATTTACTTATTATATCTTTTTATTAAACTTCATCATATTTTATATGTATTGTATTATGTAGTACATTACATATTTTTATATTTTATTTATACATATTTTATTTATATTTTATATTATCATTATTTTGTATTACTTATGGATTTATCATAAACAATCTCTATATCAAATAAAAGTAAAAGTGCATAAGGATCTTTTTAAATCTCTATTTTTAACAGAACTCTCACTGAGCGTTATTGTTATTGTTATAAAAAATTTTAATTGAACCTCTCAAAATCTCCAAGTTTAACAGGACTTTTATTGAGCGTTGTTGTTATTGTTATAAAATTTTTAATTGGACCTCTTCAATTCTCCCATTTTAACAGGACTATCACTGAGTATTGTTCTTATTGTTATAAAATTTTTTAATTGGACCTTTCTAATTTTCCCATTTTAACAGGATTATCACTTAGTATTGCTATTATTATTATAAAATTTTTTAATTGGACTTCTCCAATTATCCTATTTTAACAGGACTATCACTTAATGTTGTTATTATTGTTATATAATTTTTAAAAAAATTTAAATTGATTAGATCTAAAATATTAACTCGAACCAATAGAGTCAAGTCCAATGAAGAGAGTGGAAGTTTAGGTTTCTAAAACACTAATTAGGAGTAATTCAAGAAACCAAAAGACAAAACCTTGTTTTCATGAATGAAAGGAGTTTAGAAGACGTGATTACAGTGGTAAGTGTCCCATCCCTTTTACGAAAAGTTGCTCAACAAAAGAAGTACTCATTTCAATTTAATTTAGTTACTAATTTAACCATTTTCAATATTAAGGAAAATGCTACGGGCCTATACTTTTAGCTTCCAAAAATAAAGTTAGCTCAATTTGCACACGTTTCACGATACATATAATAAAAAACTTAACTAATTTTATTAGTTTAATAGTAAAAATTTTGAATTGTTAAATTTTTTGGTTTAATTTATTTTATCGTAAAAATTTTAGACTATCAAAATTTTCGGTTTGATTTATTTTAACAACATTTATTATTAAAAACTAATTAATTTATTAATTAATGGATCAATTTGTATTAATTAATAAATTATTATAAACTAAAATAAATTAATCAATTTTTATTTAACAATTTTTTTTAATTAAACTTCAAAATTTTTAATGGGTAAAAACAATGTCTTTTAATCATTTCAAATTTTTTAATTTTATTCAATCTTTAATCAGTTTTATGACGGAACCTTTTAAATGTTAAACTTTTTGTCTTACCGATTTAACTTTTAGTCTGATTTTTAAAATTTTGTTTTTAACCATCATCTTTTGGAATGTGTAATATGTGGATAAAAGTAACAATTCTTTTAAAAATTTTACCTTAAAAAATAATTTAAAATTAAGTGATAAGTTTATTTAATTACTTAATAAATTATAATTAAAAAATAAATGATTTAATTATTTATAAAATAAATAACTAGTCCATATAAATCATCAACAATTATTTATTAAAATATAGGTAAACCACTTATTTTTCTGTACATGATCTTTCATAATATTATAAATAGTCCATAAATTGTATTAATTTTTAAAGCAGAAAAATTCCATAAAATCGCCGATTAATCGCACCGACCAAACTGTAGATCGTAAATGACAGTGTATACGATACGCTGACGCCATACGGAAATCTACAACGGCTCACATGGAGCCGAGCCGTACCCATATATATATATATATTATATAACACACAACAAAAAGGCAAAATATCTCCCACTATTAAAACGGTCCACAACATAAAACCTCGAAATTCTCATTTGAACTGAATTTTGTGTTCATTTCATTTGCCGAAACACTCGTCAACTTGCACCTAACCCAAGTCAGATTCTAACCCCAGTTTGTTTATTTAAAGACACTTGAAATTGTGAGTGGCCAGCTGGGTTGTGAACTGGTTTACTCTTCTTTTCCTCCTCTTCCCTTCTTTTCTTCTGTGGATGGATAGTCCTAGACTCATTGTGTGTATAGCTTAGCTTAGTTGGTTTTAGTTAGTGATGTGAAGAGGAGGGTGTTGTTAGAGAGGAAGGGTTTCTTGAATTGGTCACCTTCTCTTGTGTGTATGTGATGGGGTTTTGTGTATTGGCATAGCTTGATTAAGAAGTTTTTGGTTGTTGGGTTTTCTTGGGGTGGTTTGGTTTGTTTTCTTTTTAGATGGGTACAGAGGGGGGAGAAGAAGTGTTGAAGAAGGAGAAAGATGGGAGAGCCAAGAGAGATCAGTGGTTGTACAGTTGTATGATACAGAAACAGTATTGTACAAGCTGGTCTTGCTTTTTAAATGAGAGTTGTTCCAGCAAGTGAAGAAAGATTCAATCTTGTTTACATAACTTACACTGCTCTGAGCTCTAAAGAGATCCCATTAACATCACACAAAACCACACTCGGGCCCTGATCTAGTTACGGAAGATCTGTTCTTTGTTACAGTCATGAAGAAACTTGGCAGCTCAGATTCTCTTGGAGCTTTCATGTCCATGTGTCCAACTACAGGTCATTAACCGACACCAATCATCTTCCTTTTCTTAAAATTCTTTGTCCAAAATCCAGACAACCCATCATGTGATATTCGTAAATGCCTTAGCTTTTCATTTTTATGTTCAAACCCCAACTTGCAGTTTTTAAAGCAGTATACTTTCAGCTTTTGGATTGGTCTGGTTATATAAATTGCGCGATCCACTAAAACTCAAAAAAGTGTTTTTCTTTTTCTGTTGTGTACAGACGAGACCAGTCCGAGGAACAGCAACCGTGTTTATAGCAGGGATTTCCAGTCCATGTTGGATGGTTTAGAAGAAGAAGGTTGTATAGAAGAATCCGGCCATGTCGCTGAGAAGAAAAGAAGATTAAACGTAGATCAGGTCAAAGCCTTGGAGAAAAATTTCGAGGTTGAGAACAAGCTTGAACCAGAGAGAAAAGTGAAGCTGGCTCAAGAACTTGGGTTGCAACCAAGACAAGTCGCAGTTTGGTTCCAGAACCGCCGTGCACGTTGGAAGACCAAGCAACTGGAGAGAGATTATGGTCATCTCAAAGCAAATTATGAATCTCTTAAGGTCAACTATGATACACTCCAATATGACAATGAAGCACTTCTCAAAGAGGTATAAAGTCCAAACGTTTTATTCACTGAACAATGCGAGTTAGCCAAAGATTCTTACTTTGGGCTTTAGGGATTGTATTATTGTTCTGATCAAGTTTAAGCTTGGTTCTTTTGACTCAGATAAGAGAACTGAAAGCGAAGCTTAAAGAAGATAACACAGAGAGCACTGTGTCTGTTAAAGAGGAGATAATCCTTCAAGAATCGGAGGATAAAGTCACTGAACAGCCTCCACTTATTGGCTCTGTTAGAGTTCCAGAGACTCTGGACTTGAGCTACGAGAACTTCAACTCCACAACTAACAGCAATTGCAATGAAGTAATAGCTGTACCTCTTTTCCCAGATTTCAAAGACGGGTCCTCGGATAGTGACTCGAGCGCTATCTTGAACGAAGACAACAGTCCGAGCCAGGCCATTTCTTCCCCTGGGATTCTCCAAAACCACACGCAGACGCAGGAACTCATAATGTCTCCACCCTTATCTCCATCGCTCAGGTTCTCCTCTTCTTCCTCACTGAACTGTTTCCAGTTCTCAAAACCATGTGCCCTATCCTCGTTCGTGAAGCTGGAAGAGCACAATTTCTTCAGCAGTGAAGAGGCCTGTAATCTCTTTTCCGATGAGCAAGCGCCTACGCTTACATGGTACTGCCCAGATCAATGGAACTAGCCCTAGTCTCTTCGAGGATTCAGGCCATAAAAACAAAAATAAAGCTTCAATAAGAACCGTATTTAAGTTATAGAGAGCTCCAAGAATTTTGTAAGTTAGTACGTATTTTGAGTATCTCTACATAATTAAAGCCATGTTTTGGTCCCATTTGTGTAAAAGGTTAGAATTGGAGAAAAAGATGGTGATGGTGGTCCATAACATGGATCGTGAAGAAGAAGAAGATGGGGATTGTAATGGTGAAAAATGACAGAAAAGGAAGTTGAAGGAAGCTCAAAAAAGAAAGTGGAAGATTAATAAAAGCCAGAGTGAAAATCAGTTTTTACGTGGGGATTGTGTGAAACAAAGATTGACGATAAATGCTCTCTTGAATCGTGCGGGTAATGATTGGGTTGTAATTGGAAGACTCACTCTGTGCTGTAAAGGGTTTAAAGAAAAAAGAAAAATGGTGGAATCCATTGAAACAAAAGCTACTTCCTGTAATGGAGAAAAACACTCAATCCATAACCATAATGGCTTTTCTTTATCTCTTTGATGTTTCCTCTCTTCAATCCATGCTCTCTTCTTTTCTTCTCTTCTTTTAATAACAGAATAAAATCAATCACCCACTTCTTTCCTTGCGAGGGTGCAAAACATTTTCAGGTTTGAGATGAATTTTCAGTCAGCTTTTTGGAATAATTGCAGGCTTGATGTTAGTCAGAAAGAGTGATGTTTGATCGATGTGAAAGGACTGAATTTTACATTTGAGCATAAAACCCTTTTTAAAATTATTTTAATTCACTCAAAATAATAAGCTTTTTTATAATTGATAAAATCTTTAATAAAAATTATCCTAAAATAAATAAATCATAATATTTGTAAAGTTGTTCTTTCTCGTTACAAGGCCGATATAAACTAGGTTTATATTAAAAGGGATTCATTTTTCACCCGAATTTTGACCCATTAATCTATATCATTTATTGAATCACTTTATTACCTTTATTCGAACTAAATTACGTAATTTAACTGATAATTTATTAAAATCAAAATTATAATTAATAATTGTTCACTTAATAAAAAAAGACTAAAATGCCCCTAAAGACTTTGTGCACCGAACATGTTAACTTATTTTTAATAATTCGAAAAATATTAATTATTATTTAAATATGTTAAAATTTATAAATATTATTTAAACAAAGATCACTTAATTTATAAGATAATTTTCTCCTAACAAGTCAACAAAATTAGCAAATTAACTTGTGTGAGCAAAATTATAATTTTAGTGTTCATATGGGTTTATGTTATAATTTCCAAGAGAAGGTGAAAAAAGTTAAAATTACTAAACTTTCCATTTACTAAAGAAAATAGCAAAAAGAAAAGGAATGTTTTATGGCAGAAATGATTGATTTTCCCAATGCTCTCAAAAGCTGAAGACATTAATAATGAAATTGATGCTTTATACGAAAAGAACTGTTTTGGTTTTGGCGCAGCCGTAATATTCTCGTCCTTTACCATGACCATTCAATGTAGTCATTTTCGTGTTCACATTACTAATCTCATTTTAGTGACACAAAGTTCAAGAATGGAAATAATAAACACTTATTCAATTAAGCTTATCAGTTAAATAAACTTATTAAATATCAATAAATCTTGTGAAAAATTATGTTGGATTAATTACACAAAATTTTCATTTTACTTAAATTTATAATAATAACGTAAATTTTAAAAAATGTCACTAAAATACTCTAACTTTTGATTTTCAACAAATTGAATGATACCATAAATTACATTAAATTAATATTTTTACTACGTGATTATTATATATTATATTTTTTATTATATATTGTATATATAATGTCACCTAAATATGGATTAATTATATTAAGTTAAGGGTATCAAAGATTTTACCATTAAAAGATACATACTATATATTAAATAAAGTACAAAAAGAAGTAAGAGTATTTGTAACAATTTCCTTGATGTAGAAAATTTTAATAGATTAACAAATTATTAATTAATATATTACGTTAGTGTAAATCGATTCAACTATAAAATCTTAAATTATCAATCTTTTCGGTTTGATTTATTTTAATAATTTTTGTTGTAAAAAATGTATTGATTTATTAATTAAAAAATTTTATAAATTAAAATAAATAGATTAATTTTTATTTAATAATTATTATTTAAAATTTAAAATTTTCAAACAATTTCTTTTAATTATATTTAAAAATGTTAACTAATTTTACACGTTTTTTTTACATGTTAATGATATTATATATTTTAAGCTTTATCTCTGGAATAATTAAAGTTTCACATTTTTGTAATGCATACGGAAACTGGTCATCATGACAATTTAATAAGGCTGTGAGAGAATAGGCACTGATCTGCAGAAGAAGCCAAATAAGCCGTGAAAACGAGGAATGCACACGTATGTATGTGCTCCTCAAAAAACTAAATAGTGCTTTTTCTTTTTCCAAAAAGAAGACCTTTTTTAGTTTTGTTCATTTCGGGCGTACGGATATTTTGGCGACAAGCGAAGACGGAGAGCCAGAGGCACTCATCTCTGCTAATCTGACATGCTTTTCGTGATTGTGCGCTCTTCGTTTACACGTGTACGGCGATGGGACCCTGACTATGACTATCGACATCTAATTAACTTAATTAGAAGTTTTAAGTTAAGGTCAAATGTACTAGGTTATCCGTAAGCTTCACAAAAATCTTTTTCCCTTAAGTCAATTTCCTACTAAATATATAATTGTAGAAATTAACAGAGAAATTTCTATTTTAAATATTAAACTTTATTTAATTTTGTTAAAAAAAACAAACTCAAAAGTATTTAATCTTTCATTTTTTTAATTTAGTATCAAATTTTTAATTTAATAATTAACCTTTTTAAAATTCATGCTTCCAATTTTGACTAATAAATAGATATTTATGTGATATTTAAGAAATATATTACAACAATAAAATAGCATTTTAACTTAATTTATATAAATTTTAAAAGATTAATCAATAAATTAAAAATTTTAAAAGTCTGATATTAGATTAAAATTGTTTAAAATTTTGAATATGTTGTCTGAATTTTATAATATAAATTTAAAATAAAATGCCAATAAAATAGAGAAATTTTAATTTATTGTAAATATAGTTCAAATTTAATTAAAAATATAATTCAAGGGTTCAATTTCATCAATCCTTCATGTTATGCTTAATTACTCAAACCGTGCATAAATTGAATCTATAAACTAATTAATTATAATTATAGTTTACAACATCAACACTCAATAGAAATATCATTAAGATGTGAAATCTGAAGAGATTCAGTAATATACAACCTTACTTTTAAGTAGGTGATAATTATAATTATAATTTAAGGGTTTTAAAATAAATGTAATGTTTTTAATAATATGTATACTTTTAATCAATATTATAAAATTGAGTAAAACAAATAAATTTTTTTAATAATTTGTATATTTTTAACTATAAGAACAAGTCAGTGAAAGTTTCGCTCATACGAGAGAAAGTTGGAGAGATCCGATAATGAATAGTTTTATTCCTAATATTATAAAATTAGTAAATGTTGTATATTCTTATTTAAAAGTTTTTCCTCTTAATTTTTTTTCTAAATCCCAATTTTATATCCTCATATTTCGGTTCTCTTACTTCCATGCAATAAAAATAAAGTAACTTCTAAAGCTTTAATGAGATCAATTTATTTGTATCATTTTCGTGTGTCATTCTATGCTCCTTTCCGGCTGCGCATGGAGACGGGAACAACCACCCTGTCCCCAACTTCAATTAACTCTCCATCCATCTCCCTTTTGCTTTGTCTTTTGGATTTGGACTTGACTAGTGCACTGAATTTACAGTTTATTTTTAAGCTATGTGGCGGGTATATGCTTTTTTTTCTTCCTGATAGTGTCTTGTTGTGGGAAACAGAAAAGAGAATCCATTTACTTTTACTTCCAAACAAAATAATCTTCAAATTATTTTTTCAAAAAAGGAAAAAACTGTTCATATCAAAAGGTTTTGGTCCCCTACACTTTTCTTATCGTGGTCCCCACTATTACAGTTTCCTTTTGTTAAGGGATTGGTGGAGGCATGTGATGTGGGGCCCCGTTGATGTACCTATCAAACTACGGTCCTTCTCAACGCTGTCACTATCAATCGCATTGAAATTTGAAGGAAAGCTAAGGGAGGATTTTATAGTGTGTATATAGTAACGTACAACAAATTGGCGCCCCTTGGTTGGTGGTCATAGGCCGTCCGTCGATAGAGAGCTTGATGGGAAAATCCAATACCGTGTGCTTTTGGTCATGTCGTCCCTCAATTTCCTTGGAACGATATCCTCTCTGTCTCCTATGGATTTTCCAATATGTTATATTTAATTTTATCTATAAATTTACGTGTATTGATAAAATTTAATAAAATAAAGTAAAAATTGGTTAATGAAAACTTTACTAAATACAATTTTTTAAAAATATATTGATAGATAAATTAACAATTCTTTAAAATCAATTAATTATGGGTTTTTAAGGAATTTCATAAATTCAATTTAAGCTTCAAAATCCAAAATTTTTAATTTAATGTGAAATTTACAAAAACTTTAATTAATAACTAATATTTTAAAATCCTAACTCCTAACAATTCAATTAAAATGTTAATTATATTCGTATTTTATTAATTTTGTTAACCAAACTTATGTAGATATTTATGTAAAACTTTAATAAATATGTACGAATTTATGTGAACAGGAAGAATTAATATTTTGAGATTAATTTTTAATTATCTAAAACTTAATTCAAGTAGTTGAAAATATTTTAAAAATTTTGATCGACAAATCTGCTATAAATGTCGGACGGCTTTAATTTGTACTTTTGTTTAAAGTGGTGAATTCTTTTTCATAAGGTTAGATAAGTTTTAAGTGTAAGCTGTTACGTGTAATAAATTTTTTTTATTATAATTAATAATTCTGAAAAATTATTGTATCTGCTTTATAGGAAGATATTTATCAGAAAAAAGTAACAGTTCTTCTGCCTAAATTTTTAGGGTTTGGTTTATTTCCAAAGGATTTAAATGTAAATATTAGTGAAAAGGAGAAATTGGGCAATGCAAAAAAAAAGAAAAGCCACGTATGCTTATATGAAGTCGTTGTCTAGCCAAAATGGACAAACTGGTCGCTTTCGAGTTGATGTGAACACATGTGGTTTTTCTTTTTCCATGGGGGTGAGTTGGTTGCATGAAAGTAAGCTTTTCGTCTTAAATGGGCCCAAACTTTTAGAAAAAATAGAATTTTTTTTAGTCAAGTCACCAAGTATTTGGTGTCACAAGAGCAACCAATTAGTGCGGATTCAAGTTGAGTAGGATTTTCATGGGGTGGTTGTTAAGCTCTCCTTCACGAGTTTTAAAACGACTCCATTTTTAAGATTCGAACTAAAAATCTTGGTAAAGAATAAAAAAGTCCGTGACACTCCACCACAACCCACGTAAATAGAAAAAATGGAATTACTTTGTTGCCTCAGTTTTCTCACTTCAGGTGCTACACGTTAGCTTATTTTATTTTGATTCTTGACCCATTCTTAAATGTTTTCACTTTAAATTTTGTTAAATAGTATTTTATTAATTTGTTAAACATACTGTCAACATAATTTTGTTCCTTTTCTAATTGGCATTTTCCAAGCAGCTTACTTCTAGGTTGCCGTGCTCAACTTTGTACACACTTTCTTTTGGTGGTGGTGTATTGATACGTAAAAGGTTTAGAAATGGACAAAATGTTTTTGCTCTTAAGCTCGGCTTAAAAGGATTTGATGATTTTGTAAAGATTTGTTAGAACAACAAATGAGACATTCAGAAGATTTGTGTGTAGTTGGTAGCATCAGAATAGGATGAAGTGTTATAAATAATCTTATGATTAGAAATATTGAGTGACATGAATCACTTTTTTGTCAAATACAACTTAATTCGTTTAAGTACTTCTCGAACTTTTTGAAGTTCTCATTTATGTCTACAATAATATTGATCAATATATCTCTTCAGGTCCAAATCAAATTAGGATGTTTGATTGAGTAATGGTTCATATAATTGTTGGACTTGAAAAGACTTAACATCAATAGATAATAACCATAGTTTAGGTAAATTCATGACTAATTAGTTCCATGATATTTTAATTTACTAATAAAGTTACCCTCTTTCTTGATGTTTTTATATAATTATTACATTAATGAATAAATAATTTATGATTTTGACTTTCATTGTATTGATTGAAAAATTACTAATAGTGTATAATATTGAAAGTTACAAATATTAAACATACCCTCCAAAAATTTCAGTTTTATTATATTAATTTATTGTGTAAAATCATGATAAAACTTAATTACTTACAAACAAACAAAGGAATTTAATGTGAATAATTTATCGCAATAATAATAATTAATTAAAATAAATCACATCAAAAGATAGACGAGAGTATGTTTGTCAAAAATTAAGATTTTATATTTTGTAATGTTCTATATAATTAGTTATTGTGTCATATCTTATCAACTTATTCACTACGTAATCAAAAAGATAATGAATGATTAATTAATTAACTTATGTATACACTGATATTTTAATTAATTAATTAACAAAATGTATTAATGCTATGCTCTGTAGCTACGAACTTGCATACCTATATAGTTCGAGTGTCGCTTTTGAAGGTTAAGGTCATTATATAGCCACGTACTATGTCTTCTAGAAAGTGTACGCCTTGTCCTCGTCATAACTCAAAATAGTATTAACGACGGTCCTGTTGAATTATAGTTAATACGATATTAAAATTAATTAGATTATGGTTTATAATGTTTGGAATCCATTAAAAGCATCTTGATAGGTACAGAGCATCAGACGGATATTATTTAAATCAGAGTTTGATTGACTACGACGCGCACCATCAAGATCAAGTGTTTAGGTTGGACCAAGTACATTTACTACGCACATCGTTGTATTGGAGTTGTTAATTGAGCAGACTCTTCTTAATTAAACTTCTTTTTTTTCTTTATAATAAACTAAACTAAGAAGTATATATATATATATATATAGCTTTTGATATTTACTTCTTTGTTTGATTTAGTGTTTAATGCTTTATGAATTTTATCACGTTGATATCTTTGCATATGATATTGTTGGATTTATGTTAAGATTGAATTTTTATGCTTAAGGATTTTATGGTTTCAAACGTTTTGGGTTTTTATATGTTCATTTTTTTCTTTTTTTTAGGTTTTCGTTTTTTGTATGATTAAAAGTTGAGTTTTTTTATGCTTTATTATTTTCTTATCATTAGAGTATTAGTACTTTTCTAAAGATAAAGAGATGATATATTTCGTTATATTTTAGATTTAAAATATTTTTTAAAAGTTGAGTTATATTTTATATTTATTTATTTATTGTAATTTTATTTACATAATGATTTAGCTTGTCAGTTTTACTTAGTTACTCTTTAATCTATATCACTCTTTTATTATCACATTTACACGTGAGTCCATCAGAAATAGTCTTTTTATTATGTAAGTATAAAGTTGTATACTATCAGACCTTTTAAAACTTAATTTTATTGTAAAATTTTGGATTGAGTGTGATGATGATGATATAATTAATTGAAATAAATTTCTAAACATAAGCTTTGAAATTAACTTTCAGAAATTCGGAAAATAATAATATAAAGACTAAAAAAACCTCATGAGAATCGTGGCGAGAAGAAAAAATAATAAAAAAGGACACGAAGGGAACAAAGGGCAGGGGTAGGTTAAATCGGACGGTCAGTTTTCAACAGGGGTGGCGTGAAGAAAAGAACAACAAAGGTTGGGATGATGTGTTTGATAGAAAGTGGAAAAGTTGAAACAGACGGCGCCGTTTAGGACAAAACTGTGGGTGTGGAGGAAAGACGAAGGAAAGAGTGTTTACACTTTCTGATCGTCAACATCATTGACCGAACATATCACCTTCTTTGATGGGGACCGTCGAAGTCGTGGTGACTTTGGTGGGTTGTGCTTTTTGGGAGCCTATATTTATCGAACACGTGTACTACCCTTAAAAGAAAACTCGGCCTTAGATCAAACTCTTGTTCGAATGAATTTTTAAAAGGGATAAAGGTAATTAGCTGATTACATCTTTGATAGTTAATTATATCAATTGATTTGATTAATAGATTATATTAGTTGATTGCTATAGATATTTGATAAAATTAGTTATTTAATATTAATCGTTTATATATAAAATAATTTATAAGGACATAACTTTTAAAAAATTTATAAGGATATGAATATTATATATCTTACTATTTCGTTGAATATTTTTATAAGAATTTAGATTTTAGGAAAGTTATGTTCACCCGTACTGTTTCATCATTTATAAAAAATTTATACAACTCTTTCTACTTTCATTTTCATTTAAAACCAACATTTTATTTTTAACTTAGAACTGCATAAAATAGTCAAATTGATTTTTAATAGTTATAATTTTGGCTTATTGATAAAAACACTTCTACATAAGAGTATTTTCATCAATGGTTGTCTATGTTAAATTAGCTATTGAAAGAGCTACAAATCAACTATTAGAAGAGTTACTCACCAAACAACTTTCATAACTGTTTTAAAAGTTAAGCAGCTAATGACAACCAATCAGCTAAAAGAATAGTTGATTGGTTGTGTACCAAAGGAGGCTAAAAAAATTAGACTTTTTCAAAATTATTATAATTTTAAAATTTTAAAAAAATTTCTTTTAAACTTTTCATTGAAAAACGAATAAACGTAAATAACATAAATATTATATATAGATCAACTTTTTATTATAATTATTTTAAAATTATAATAATATACATCTTTAATGAAAAACTAAAAATTGATTTAAATTATTAAATTTCAAATCAATACAAATATTTAGATGGTACATTAATTAATAATTAAGAACGCATGCAAAAGTAATTACTTGCGTACCCTAATTTAAAGTAGGAAATTTAAAACTATTTAAAGCAAAGGTTTGGTGAAACTTGAAGTGGTCGAATAAGACACTTGAATATGATACTCCATCAATGACCTAAAGCTTTGGCGAGTTTAATGGAGTTGGGTAAGATCTCCCCCTTACAAGCAATCCATGACTGAAAATTATCAATTTTCTAGATATTCGGGACTTAAAAAAATTATTCCAAAAATCTATACCTTAGAAAGTATATAATTGGCACATAAATTTTAAAATATGTAGTTTTTATGATTTATATTAATTAAATTACTTTTGTATATGATCAATTAATTTTTTATGTAGCAGAATTATATATGTTATGTTTTGAATGTATAGTCTATTAATATAATAATTTAGAAATTATGTATTTCGAATAAACCTAATTATTTAAATTTAAATATATTTCTAATTTTGAATAACTATTTTATTTTACCATGACTAAAAAACTAATTCTAATCAATTATTTTTGTTAACGTAATATTAGCCTAATTTGTAGTGATTCGATTTGATTGTAATTAGCTTAAATTTAGCCTAATTTAATACTAGAATTCCTTATTCATTCTTATGACTCATGTATAAATATCTTATTCATTTACAAAAATACCTTAATATCCAATGCACTTTTCTCACTCTCTCGTCTACATTCTTAATTCTTCTTCTACCTTTTGTAACATGGTATTAAAGCTTAGGTTTAATTTTTTTTTCTGCTTTTTGATTGTTCTGAATTCTTTTTTTCCATTCGTTGATTTATGGGTTTCACCACCATTGGCCATGTCAGCATCCAATCAACTGCCACTTGACCTGACACGTTAGCTTTGACATGCCACATCAACAATCAACTTCCACGTCAGCACTACTCTTACCACGTCTTCGTTGACCGTAACCTACCATGTGTTCTGCCACGTTGATTGTTTACTTTTTCTGTAAGCACATTTCCAGCCTAATTTTGACCTCCTCAATCAAATTTTGGTCTCTGTTTAGCCTAATTTTGCCTTGAAAATGGAGAAATTGAATATTTCCACCTAATTTCAACAATTTTGGATGGTAGCAACTATAATTTGTGGGCCCAGGGTATGAAGCACTTCCTGGTTGGACGTAAACTATGGTGTATTGTTACTTGTGACATTGTTCAACCTAAACAAAGTCTAGATGAAAGTGATACCAAATTTGCTGAATGTTTTAAAGATTGGGACGTCAAAAACCATTAAATTATCACCTGGTTTTACAACACCTCCATCCAAGGTTTTGAAACCCAGACCGGACGTCGAAGTAGAGGCCTTACTGGTCACCGGTTCGATCGATTCGACTGGTGGTCGAATCGGTGTGACGTCATAATTACACAATAATTATATTTAATTATATATAATATTAGTAATATTTTAAAAAATAGAAAAATATATCAAATAATATAAATAAAAAATAAAAAATTATTGAACCAGTGCTTAGTCCCAGTTCAACCGGTTCAACCAGTCCCGGTTTGCACCGGTAAATTGAACAGTTTGCACCGGTTCACACTGGATTAATTGAGGATTGGTTTTTAGGGGTCACCAGGACCGGATAGCCAACCAGTCACCGGTTGAACTGACCTGTCCGATCCGGGTTTCAAAACCATGCCTCCATCCTTGACATCTATGTCTAGTTTGAAACCCTTGATAGACCAAAAAAGGTTTGGGATTTCTTAGCAACTTATTTTATAACTTCTCGTCTTGTTAATTATTATCAATTGTGGACTACTTTTCATTCCTTGAAGCAAGTTCCTTGCCAGTCCGTTAATGCCTTCCTAGGCCAAATTTAACCTATTGGGAATAAGATCACTCAAGCTAAGATCAGTGCAGAACATCTTCAGCTGATTTAGATTTTTATGTCTCTTAGTCTTGCAAACGAGCCTGTCCATTTCTCCTTACTGCATCACACTCAATTACCTACTCAAAATGAAGCTATGAAAAAAATTATCTTTGAGGAGACTCGTCTTGGCCTAGAAAAATACTCTTAATCTAATGTTGCTTTTGTTGTTGCTCACCCCTCATCCTAAAAGCCAGGTACTCCCCGCAGTAAAAATTGTTGACAGTTCGAACATCATTTTTCTACCTGCCCTAAGATTAAATGTCGTTACCATCATAAGATTGGACACATTATTAGCAACTGTTTTGTGTGACCACCAAAACCTAAGGAAGGTTCTTCTAATACCGAAGGAGTTGCCTCTCAGCCTGGTTCTTCATCTGTAGTTGTTGTTGCTTTTAAGGATTCCGCCAGTTTTACCATCAGTGATCTTCATTCCTTAATTAAATAGGTTATCTCTACCAATTCTTTTCCCATTGCACTCTCCGTCACTCTAGGAACTTATTGAATTTTTGATTTTGTTTGTCATAACCATGTGACCTCTGATTATTCTGTCTTTTCCTCTAAAATACATGTTTCGTCTTTTCCTCCTATTCATACCGCCAATGAAACTCTCATGCATATTTCTCACATTGGTCATGCATCTAGTTTTAATCTTAGTTTCCTTGACACCTACTGTGTGTTGGATCGCCTATGGCTCGAGTATTTACAATACGCAGTGGAAAGGACCATAAAACAACAAGAAGTATAACCGAAAACTATCGTATGTACGAAATTACCTCTTGACGCGGATTAGTATTTGTTTCTTTTCAGATTTGTAAACACTGCAATGCGTGAATGTCCTCTACCGATATCCACACGAGGACGGACAATCTGAGCAGCGGCTATTGTGTGCTAGCACGTTCTAAAACCTTTTCGAACGCCACATAATTTTTCTCTCGGAAGGTGGCTAGGATTTTCGTCTCGCCTCTTTTCTAATGAGACATAAGTTTCTCTATTTATAGAGAAAATCTAATCCCATTGAAGCCCAATAAGTTTCGGCCCATATTATATCTCATATAATAAAAGGCCGACAACTTAATTCAATTTAGCCCAATAAATATATCCACATATATTTATTCAATGCCTAATAAATTAGGCCCAAAAGAATAAGCCCAGATCACATCACTCTTTATGTGCGACCCTGTAGGCTCATTTGATATTTGACAATGGGCTTGATCACACTTCAAGGCCCATAAGTCATAAGTGGCCTCTAGCAAGACATTATGACTAACCAAATCAAATGAGGATCAGTAATCCGATTTAACTTGTAACTATGGTTATAAGCTCAGTCTCTTTGTAACATGATATCAAGATTACTCACAAGGCATGGTACATGTCAACTTTTGATTAATCATAGTTTCTTGATCCCCAAGTTGATTGATTATAACAAATGACACTGATGACTCCTCATCAATTCAGTTGTCATCAATTCATTTGAGCACGCCATGCATTTCTTCAGTCATACTTGTCAAGAGGCCCAAATTAGATCTCTCCCATTTAAGGGAGGCACAAATCCCATCTACGTCATTCACATCCCTCTACATGATTCATTTAATGTCCAACATAAGACTACTTGTTATTCGGTTAAGAATAACTTAGTACAATGTCAAAACACTAAATTCCTCATGTATGGAACCATGATGACTTCAGGTCAGAGGACTAAAATCAAACCATATTGAGAATCACTAATGACATGAAACCATGTAGTGTTCTTTCTGTGGGTCGGTTCAATATATGTTCTCTAACATATATCTATGTTTCTGATTTGATAACTCATATCTATGATTAGAAAAAGGTGATCATCAATCAAAACACATACTAGCCTTAATTTATTATTGTTCCACCAATAACGATCGACCAGTGACAGTTTAGAATAGTATTATAATGCTTATGGTTTTATAATCAAGACACATATTTGATGACATAAGCCTAATACTATTCATGGAACGTAAATCACATTACATAAACGATATACATGCATATATAGAAAGAATACCTCATAATATATTATTAATAAGTCATAATGTTAGTACAAAAGTCACATATGTTCATTGGCCTACGACACACTACTAACAATGTCCCACTTGCACTAGGCTTAATCGGTCAAGTATCTAATACCCATGGACCTCCTATGACTGTCATGCTTAGGCTGTGGAAGAGGCTTAGTAAGTGGATCGACAATGTTGTCATTTGTACCCACTTTGTATATCTTCACGTCTCCTCTCCCAATGATCTCTCTAATCAGATGGAAACGTCTAAGTATGTGTTTGGATCTATGATGAGAGTTTGGTTCCTTAGCTTGTGCTATAGCCCCATTATTATCACAATAAAGGTCTATCGGACTTGCAGTACTAGGAACAACTCCAAGCTCAAAGATGAACTTCCTGATCCATACAGCTTCCTTAGCTGCATCCGAGGCAGCAATGTACTCAGCTTCAGTTGTAGAATCAGCAACAGTATCTTGCTTTGAACTTTTCCAGCTCACTGCACCTCCATTCAAATAGAACACAAAACCTGATTGCGATCTAAAATCATCTATGTCAAACTGAAAACCAGCATCAGTGTAACCATTTACAACT
>JAOTAX010000198.1:2871833-2882456 GCA_025629825.1 Erythroxylum guanchezii | reverse complement strand
ATGTAAAATATTTAAAAATTATTGTTATTTCATATTAATTGTCATTATTATTTATTATTAAGATTTTTGAAAGTATGATTGATGTAAACAGTAAACTAGTAAAGTATACAGTACAACAGTATAATATATAAATATGGACTATTTTGCAAATTTTAAAAATTTTAGAGACTATTTCATAAATTAAAAAAATTTCCGAAACAGTACCCGGTACCGGTACAGTTCCGTTCTAGAACTCAATCCGATACCGAACTTGGTACGGTATTCATAATATTGATTAAAATAAAATAAATCAAAAATTAAAAATCGAATCAAAAAATTAGTCGAGTTGATTTTTTTTCGATTGAACTTTTTAATTATTGAAAATAAACACACTCGAAATATATCCAAGTAAGCATAACTAATCCTACTTAGATATAATCATAAACATACGAACATAATCCTTAGGTTGGAGAGACATGTTAGTCATTTATTTTCTTACATATTTTTGGATGAACAATCGATTTCGTTTCCTTTTGTTGTTATATGATTTACTAAAATAAGATTGTTTGATTGATATGCTTTTGTATTGAATGGGAAATCACAAATTAAAGGATTTATTAGTTGTACAATTCGTTATGTAATTATTGGATTCTTATGTTTAATTATCCTTTTTTTCTCCAAATGCTAAGGTGATGTAATTTGGTTTGATGATTGGTTAATCAAAACATGTATCGACAAACAGAAACATTTTAAAAACCTCGAATTTAAATTATCCTTTTTCATAGGATGACGATGGGCTAATCTATAGGCTTAAATTTAAGTATTTTTATTTGATCCATATAGGCCAAATCAAGTTCATACTGATCTAAGACTCAACTTTTTAAAGTAAAATAATATCGCTTTGGTTGAGGTCTGGATAATTTAGATTTGGACTCAATTAAAAAACACTTTGTTTTACACATTTAATTTTTAAAATTATTTTTAAAATATTAACAAGATCGGCCCATAGTCATCCATACTTTTTCATGATTGGTATTAAAAGATTAAAGATACAAAATGTTCATATTATTTAATATTATCATAATTTATTGAATGGATACATAAGCCTTTTTTGTCAATTTTATTAAAAATCTATTTAACAGATATATTTTGAAGGTTAAATACATTGAAAATTTATACTGAAAATATATTTAAATCTTAAGACTCAATTTTTTAAATTATTCATGCTACATTTGCATGTGAGTCTACTAAAAACAATCTCTCTATTAAGTAGAAGTAAAATTGTGTATTATCAGATATCTCCAGATCCTGCGTTAATATGGGATCTCACCTAGGTATTAATGAAGATTGATGAATGTTAAATACACTGAGAATTTATAATTTAACCTTTTTTTCAAAATTCGATATATATCTTGTTTTAGGAAATATGACTTATTATTTATGGTATTATTTAAAAATCACATAATAATATTTGTTATATTTCGTTACTCTTTGTTTATTTTTAAAATTTTAAAATGAAGTGAGATTAAAATTCTTAAACTTTAATGCAATGTCATTTTATAATTATAAATAAAAAATTAACATAAAACTAACTCCCATACATAAATGAAAAAAAAGAAGAAGAAGAAGAAGAAGAAGAAGGAAATTTCATTCTCAGTGCACAGATCCCAAAAGCAGCTTCCTCTTTTTTACGTACATCTCTCAAAAGTGTGTGTATAAAGCAACCCATTGCTTTTGTTGGGGTATTGGGGTTCAGAACTTTGCTTTGGGTTATCTTTTCCAACTCTCGGCTTTAGCCGCTTCTTTCTTTATACATACGATCCACTCATATATATATATATATATATATATATTGTAAGTCACCTTTTGAAGTTATTAATATGTAAATTGATTTTAATTAATTTATACATATATATATATATATATATATATATTGTAAGTTGTCAAATTTTGATTAATTTATAAATTAATTGGTTATTTTCATAAATTAATCAATTTTTATAAACTAAAATAAATCGATTAATATTTCTTTAACAGTTTTCTTTTTAAATTAAACTTTATTTTTTTTTAAATAAGGGCAGCTTTCTTCAATTATTTTTTAAATTCTTTAACTTTATTCAATCTTTAACCGATTAAATCTTTTAGGCCTTAAACTTCTTATTTTACCGGTTTAACTTTCAGTTTAGTTTTTAAAATATTGTCAATATAATAATTTAACTTAACTCTTAAACCTGTTTTAAATTGATTAGAATTAAATTAAAATCAATTAATTCGATTCGGGTTTAAGAGATGAAATGAATCGCAATTAATTGATACAAAATTTGTCGTTATTTTTTAACATAAGTCTAAAATAGAGTTTTAAAAAAAACTGAAAATTAAAAGGCATTATTTCAAGATTTTTTGTAATGTTCTAACTTCCAATTTTAAAGATTCAATAACAAATGCTAAATTATTATAAATTCATTAAAAAAAAGTTAACTTAGATATGTATATCTACAGAAGGTTGTCGGGGTGATAACAAAGAAGCATACTCGTGCAGATAAAGTGAATACGAACACATTTAAATTTCTTGGAACAGAACTTGTTAAACTATACCTAACAAAGAAACGTAGCTTTTGGAGTCCAGAACCTTTCAATAGTTATCTAAACCATGAACATGAAAATCCAAAAGTGATGCAGAAAAAACATTGCAAGTTGCAAGTCATTCAAGCCTATCCATTATCGCATAGTGTATGGTCCAATGTTTGAAATATGTGACAGTTGTGATGGCCCACCTACGTAAGCAAGTACAACGATGCTTCACCTTTTCATCATGTTTGATTAAAGTAAGAAAAAACAAGTTGGAGTTGGACCAATGTTTTGTATTATTTTTAAGGATTAATGTGTATTAAATAAAATGTTATGTATATATAATAATTTGCATAACAGATTTCAACTTGGATTTAGTATTTTGAAATGTTCAAATTAAATCTTAATATTTTTAAACATTTAGAATAGATATTAAATAGATCAAAAATTTGACAAGATTAATTTCAAGTTAATTAAATATTATGTCAATATTGACATGTTATTATTTTTTGTATTTTTAATAATAAATGAGTCCCACCATCACGTAATTAGTTTTTTAAATTAACCAAAAAGTGAGTTTCGTAACTACACGACAGCAAGAAACATAGTTTATACACTTTAGAAAATGAGTCCTATTTGTCACGTGACAATGAACTCGTATTTGTAAGTTTTAAACAATTTTTATTTAAAAAATAAAAAATCACATTAATATTAATGTGACGTTTATAATTCATAGGAGTTAACTCCGTTAAATTTTTCATCCACTTAAAATATGTTTTGAATATTTTAAAAACGTAAACGTTGAATTTGAATACTTGGAAAAGTTAGAGTCTGCTCTATATCTTATTGTAAATGTTAGGTTTAAAATACACTTCAGCATTTACCCTAGATCCCTTCGTAGGGGATTAGATTATCGGAGTTAGTCTCCTTGTTTTCTTTCCCGTGTAAAAAAAAAAAAAACACTTCAGCATTATTGATTCAAACTCGTCTTATTGACTTTAGGTCGAGTCGACCCTAAGATTAGAGCTCCAAGCAACTAGAGGGAAAAGCTTCAAGATGCTTAAGATCCTAATGATGATCCTTTCAGCCTTAATGAAGATGAGATAACTTTAAAACAGATTTTAAAATATGGTTCGCATATGAATAGGTCGATGTTCTATACAAAGTGGCAGGCAAAGTACTTAAAACGCAAGACAAGGAACAGCGACTGATAAAATGTTATGTGGGGCTAACACAAGTTTACATGGTTCGATTGCTGAACCGACAGAAACATGTGAACCACCAACTTTATGCTAAACTCAGACAACACGCAAATCCCAAAGTTCATGGAAGCTGCAGTGCAATTCTTCTTCAGTAGCTTAGTCTAGCGTGTGAGTCGGTGTTATGATCTGATCATCTGGACCAAACATTATCCATTTGCAACTTTTAATTGGGATTCAATATTTTAAAACTATTTATGATTATTAAATATATTAAATTATCAAATCATTAAAATTAAAAATTAAAATAATTTATATACAAAAATAAGTTAAGATTTCAACTAAAAATGCAATTTTATTTTTGTATATGATACGTTTATCTTTCTTTTAATTAAAATGAAAATTATAAAAATATATAATATATAATATTTTAAAATAATCATATTCAAAAGTATGTAATCTTTCAAGATTTTTTAATTTAGTGTTTAAATTTCTAAAATTTTTCAATTTTGTCACTAACCTTTTAAATTTTATATAGCTCATGTCAAAACATTTTTTTTGATAACGTGTTTGATAAATTGACATTTGGTGGATATTTCACGTAGAAAAATAACATTTTGACCTAAATTATACAAATTTTAATTTGTTATTAAAATAATTTTTTAAAAATTTTAATATTAAATTTAAAAAACTTAAAAAAATTAGTCACTGTTTAATTTATTATCCCAATATTTTAAATTATGCCAATTGAAATTCATTTGGCTCAATCGAAACTTAAAAACTTTTTACTACTCAAATTAAATAATTAGTGGTATGTTGTAGTTTAAACTTAGTTGGACCGACTGATCCAGAAGGAAGCCCAAGCCATGTCTCATAAGATCCAGCTTCATCTACATTAACGGTAAGACTAAACCTTAGATCTCACCATATGTGGATTAGCTCAGAAGCCTTTGGAGTGGATATAGCTACTCATGTCTCGTGTCGGTTAGAGATCTGAATTTGTTTTTTTGTTTTTAAATCATTCATCAACTAAAAAAAATCGAAACACTCATAATTATATCTACAGATAAGGATATAGTTTAAATCTGTTTTGAAGTTAATAGAATTAATCAATGATTAAAAAATTCAACCGATCGGTTTAATCGTAAAAATTTTAAACTATCTAACTTTTTATTTCAGTTTGCTTTAATAATTTTTGTTGTTAAAAAACTGATCAATTTTTGTAAATGTATAAGTTATTGTAAACTAAAATTACTTCATTAATTTTTATTTGATAATATATTTTTTAATTAAACTTCAAATTCTTCTATAAGAACAGATAATTTATTTCAATCATATTTTTAAAATTTAAATTTTATTTTATATTTAGTTTGTTTTATGATATTTTTAAATTTTAAATTTTATTTTATATTTAGTTTGTTTTATGATAGTCTAATATCGGTTGAATTTTTTAAACCTTAAGAGAGTGTTTGGTTCCTTTCTTTTTTAGTTTTTCGTTGCTATTTTTGTAAAAACTGAAACAGTCTTGCGAAACTTGTTTGGTTAAAAATGTTTTCGTTTTTTGTTGTTAAAAATAAAAAAATGACAATGATTTTCTGAAAACGTAAAAAAGAGGTTTCGATGTTTTTTGAAAACAAGTTTTTATATTTAACGAAAACGATTTCCCTGCTTCGATTTCGTCTTCAGCCTCTTCTGCTATTTCTCTACATCTTTTGTCATCTTCTGCCTTCCTCTGCATTTTTTATTGGCTGTGATTTATGCGTCTTCTGCCCTCTCCTGCGTTTTCTATCGTCTGTGATTTCCAGGTCTGTTTTCATCTACTTATATGTGTGTTGTAACTTGTTGCTCGACTGTTGTTATTTATGTTGAAACATAACAGGTTCATCACCTTCTCTTCTTCAAAATCACGTAAGAGAGTGCATGTTATGCTACAGTAACATGCACGCGTTATTGTAGCATAATTAAAATTAATTCATTAAATTTATCAACGTTATTTTGTTTTATGAGAGAGGTCTTTCTTGTATTTCTCACCGGACAATGCTCAGAGATAGTATAACGACGTGATACCTGTTTCAAATATGCAACTTATCACCTAGCTGAGGGATATAACGATATCCTTCCTCGTGCTTTGACAAATCCTAAAATGGAAAGCTATAGTATGAAAGTATCTTGGTTGTCTTAAGTGAAGATGAGATCATTTGTTTACCTTGTCTGAAGATAAAATAAAAAGGTTACAATTTTAGGAACGTCTAATTCATTAATAAGAATTTGCTCCGATGAACAAGTAGTTGTGTTCCCAAGTTTGGAGCATTAGTAATTATCTTAAAACACCTGATATTTTGATGGTATCATTGTTCATGTTTCTAATTGGTCAAGGTACTCCTTGAAGGCTCTGTTTCTGCAATAAAATGCTCGTTTCATTTAAGATCGCCACTATTTAGAACATGATAGTAATTCTTGAAGCTATAGTTTTGAATTGTTGCTTAAATGGAGAAAGCCTTGGAGAATTTCCTTGAAGTCGTTTAATATATTGACATAAAGAGAAGTGGTTTCTAAGATAAGAAGATTGTGTGAAAGAGGAAAAGAAGAGAGCTTGCGAAGAGAAAAGAAGAGTGAATAGTATGATGGTTCAACATATTAATTTATCAAATCAGTGAATAGTGAGGGGAGAACAAAGAGTTGCGTGAAAAAGGACAAGAAGAGAGCTTGCGGAGAGGAAAGAAAAGTAAATAGTAGGGTGGTCCAACATTTTAATTTGTCAAATTAGTGAATAGTGAGGGGAGAACAAAAAGTGGCGGCAAAGAGAAGCTGTGGCAGTGAAGAGAGCCGAAGTGGGGCTGTTGGCTTGACCATCATGCATATATTATGAATTTGCTTAAATTTACATCTTTATTTTTATGCTATATAATCAAATTTACACCTTTATTTTTGTTCAATTATTTCCATGCACTTTATGCAATTTAACATTTAATATGGATGTCTCATGTTTACTTTGAAACATGTTTACCATTTAATACTTTGTAGAAATTGTTATGATTCATATCACTTATATGTGGTTACATTTAGTGATAGAAGGTTTGAACAATATGAACGATTCCAATGATTATGTGGAAATAAATGAAAAAAATGAGGTATGTAATGATACCATAGAGATGTATTTAATCTCATTGAAGGTTTGATGAACTGAATAAGGGAAATCGAATGACTACTTTTTTTTCCAAATCTGGTTGGAAGAATATTAAGGCAGGGCTTCAAACAAAATTCAATAAGGAGTATACTGATATTCAATTGAAGAATAAGTATAATGAATTAAGGGTTAGATTGAAGAATTTTAAGAACTTATTGAAAGAAACAGGAATCGACTACAACTCCCTTACTGGTTAAGTTAATGCTACAAATGAATGTTGGGAAAATCTATTTAAGGTAAAATATGTCTTTTTTATTAACATATCATATTATATAATATTTATTCTCATATTCATTTTTCGTCATTATAGGTGCATAAAATGACTCATAGATTCAAAAAGGGATGTAAGGAACTTTCATATTTGTGTCATATGTTTGGAGATACTACTGCAACTGGTGTGCATGCACACTCATCAACTAAATCTCCATCGAATAGTATTGAAGAGGAACATGAAAATGATGTTGATTAAGAATACTGGTATAATGATAAAGAAGATCAAGATATAAGTTCTATATCTAAGAGAAAGAAATCTCTTAAGAATAAGAAGCTAAAGAAGACATATTCTAACATTGTCGAAGAGGTCTTGGTTTTACTTGGCGAACAATAAAAAAGAAAGAATGATTTCCATTGTGAAAAAACTGAGTCAAACATCATCCACCACAGAGAGTAGATCTCAAGAGTGTAACATAATGATGGAATATATGAAGTCTTTAGATGAATTAGGTGCTGACGATGTGCAATATGGAAAAACTATAAAGCTTTACATGATTCTCCACTTTATAGGGATATTTTTATAAAGATGACAGATACAAGGAAGCTACATTGGATTATGTCACTTTAGTTATATTTTCATGTTATTGCATATCAAATTCTTATTAATTTGACACTTTTACTTTAAACATTATTCCACAGTTTGAACATTTTAATTTTGTGATTGGAATGAATATTTGACTTAATGTATGAATAGTTTGTCTACATTCGGTTAAACTTTTTGATCAAATATTTTATTAATTATTTAATTTTGTTATTGTAAATACATGAATTTCTTATCATATTTCGAATTAGATTATAATGATGAACATAAGAAGGTTATCATTATTTCTCTAGCTGGGGGGCAGAACAAATATTTTCATTTAAAAAAGCAACTATGTAGAATTTCTGCTATATCAGGTCATTATTGGATAATGGAACTTTTGAATGGAAATCCTACAAGGATTTATGAAAATTTAAGAATGAAAAAGATAATCTTCTTAAGCTCATGTGATGAGTTGAAGAGTTTAGGAGGCTTAAAGGCAACAAGCCATTTGACTGTGGAGGAACAAGTAACAATTTTCTTGATGACTATAGGGCATAGTGAGACAACTAGAGTCAATACAGAATGCTTTCAACAATTGACCTAGATAATTTTGAAATACTTTCGTAAAGTCTTATATACAGTTAATCGCCTTGCAAAAAGATTCATTACTCCACCATCTTTTACTAATACACCTCCTAAGATTCAACATAATTCAAAATTATTTCCATATTTTCAAGTACATTCATATATTTAATCACTTTTTTAATTATGTTCTTATGATTAATAATTATTTTAATAATTATTTTAATATTTAGGATTGTGTAGGAGCAATAGATGGTACACATATTGATGCACATGTTCTAGTCAATGAACAAATATCATAGAAGGGCAAAAAAATTAAGCCAACCTAAAATATTATGCATTGTTGCTCATTTGACATGTGTTTTACATATGTAATGGCTGGATGAGAAGGTACTGCAATTGACTCTCGAGTTCTTTTAGAAACAGTGACAAATCCAACAAATAAATTTCCTATGCCTCCACAAGATAATGTATTATTTTAAATAAACATAATAATTATGATTCAATTTTAATATTTTTTATTAATATTATGTTATTTATATGTTAGACAAATACTATTTGATTAATTCAGGCTACACTAATATTCCTAAATTTCTTTCACCATACCGAGGTGAAAGATATCATTTGCGAGATTATAAAAGCACAGTAATTGTTTAACTACAGGCATTATTCATTAAAAAATATTATTGAAAGATATTTTGAATTTCTAAATGTCGAGTTATGATATGAAGAAACAAAAATGTATCTTTATTAAATTTTAAAAACTTAAAAAATTAGTCATTGTTATCGCAATATTTTAAATCATGCCAACTAAAATTCATTTGGAATGATTAGTGATAAGTTGTCATGTAAACTTAGTTGGACCGACTGATACACAAGGAAGCCCAAGTCATGTCTCATAAGATCCAGCTTCATCTACATTAACGTTAAGACTAAACCTTAGATCCCGCCATATATGGATTAGCTCCGAAGCCTTTGGAGTGGATATAGCTACTCATGTCTCGTGTCGGTTAGAGATCTGATTTTGTTTTTTAAAATCATTCATCAACTAAAAAAAATCGAAACGTTCGTGCTGGCTGAATATTTTATGTACCATGAATGACATATTTTAATTATTTATAATGTTCTTTTTAAATAAACGTAGGTTTATCGGTAAATGTCTCTTGTATTACGAAGGTCGCCGGATCGTAATGATTAAAAAATTTTAAAATATAATTAAAATAAATTATCTGTATTTATAAAAAAATTTAAAATATAATTAACAAAATATTGTTAAATAAGAATTAATTAAATTATTTTAGTTTATCATAACTTATTAATTAATTAATTAAACGATTAATTTTAACGAAAAAATTATTAAAAAAATTAAACCAAAAAATTAAATATATTAAAATTTTTGCGATTAAACCGTTAGATAATACTTCACCTTTTTTCATCCACATAAGTACATGTGATGGGAATTTGGACTTATATGTAATAAAATTCAACAAAGTAACCCTACTTCTCAACTACCTTTCTCACTTCTCAACCGTGGTTCTTTCTTCTTTGTCTTCTTCGTCTCAAAAATAGGTTTTTTGCTGGATGAACATGTAGTCAACTCCGTAGCAGTAATGGATGGACGAAGAATCAGGTACACTTTGCTGTGATGGAGTAAAACTTCTTTCTACAATATTCAACCTTCTCTCGATCACTCTTGCTTGCATAGCGGAGATAGGTGAAGTATACGTCAAGTTTTCGTCAATGGTAAGAACCATCATATACTCCAATATTTTACAGATTTTAAAAAATTAATCCAGTAAAATAAAAACTGTAAAATTAAAAAAGTTAAATCACTATTATAAAATAAATTAAAAATTAAAAAATTAAATAGTTGAAAAAGTGAATAAAAAATCCTTACTTTGTTAGAGTGTCCCATATTGTCTAGACATGAAAATGTTAAAGGGCTTATAAGTGGTAAAGGTCAACCATCCAAACAACTAATTCTAGTTATTTAGACAATGGTTGATCAAAGCCCAATTCTTGATAATGGACTCTGCACTCTGCCCATATTTAAAAATTCAACATGGTATCAGAGTAGGTTTGGCTCGGATTATTAATTTCCTGGTTGTCCTTCTAGATTTTCATTCCTAGCGCCCCAGTCCGGTTTCCACTGTGTATATTTCAAGTGACAACTGGATGTCCAATCCCAGTTGCACTTGAGGGCTGTGTTTTTAAAACCGGACTGGACCGGCCGGTCCGACCGGTGACCGGTCGGTGGTCCGGTCCGGTTTATCCTTCAAAACCAGTTATCAATTGACCCAGTCTGAACCGGT
>JAOTAX010000198.1:2854864-2871733 GCA_025629825.1 Erythroxylum guanchezii | reverse complement strand
CCGACCGGTGACCGGTCGGTGGTCCGGTCCGGTTTATCCTTCAAAACCAGTTATCAATTGACCCAGTCTGAACCGGTCAATTGATCGGTCGGACCGGTCCGGTCCGACCGGTCTGACAATTTTTTTTTATTTTTGAATTTTTAAAATATTTTTAATACTATATATAATTAAATATAATTATTGCATAATTATTACGTCACACCCAATAAGGCCACCGGTTCGATGACCGATCCGAGTTTCAGAACATTGCTTGAGGGAAAGTGTTAGAGTGTCCCATATTGTCTAGATATGAAAATGTTAAAGAGTTTATAAGTGGTAAGGGTCAACTATCCAAACAACTAGTTCTAGTTATTTGGACAATAGTTAACTCAAGCCCAATTCTTAATAGTAGACTCTACACTCTACCCATGTTTAAAAATTCAACATACTTAACGTTATTTTATTTAATATTTTTAAATTTTAAATTAGGCCGAATCGGATATTCGAACTTAATTCAAGTTTGTTAATTTCAGACACAGTCAATTATCCTCCTCACATGCTTGCTTGTTGCATGAGAACTGAGAAGAGTGCACAATTCTAAAAGTAAGTAACAGACAAAATCGTCGTCCGAAAACAAACAAATTCTTTAACATTAAAGACAAATTAACGTACCAAACATGCAACCTTTATTCTAATCTTGAAAGCACAGGCAAATTCGTCGTCTCTCACAGATCGACTGTTCTCGATCAAGATGAATGGAAGGTGATGACTGAGTCCCACCATTTCGCTGATCTTGGTCGTCTGTTTAGCCAACATCCCCTCTTGACCGCAATTGTCCCATACCACATTAATTGTTTCACCTATTCAATTTCATAACACCAAGATAGAACACTAATAATTGTGTAAGAATCCATACCTCTCGGGTAGTACAAAATTGATACTGATTAGGTTTTGGATTTAAATTTTATGATTATTAAGAATTTACTAATTACATTTTTGCTGTTTATTTTCGATTAATTTATTAGATATCTTTTAAAAAATACGTAATTTATAAATTCTCTAAATAGGTTATGAATTAACGTGGATAATTAATAATGAAATTAATTTCTAACTTTCTAATTCGATTTACTTTAATAACTCTTTTATTATAAAAATTGATCAATTTATTAATTAACTGAACAACTTTTATAAATTAATTAGTCTTATAAATTAAATAAACAAATTAACTTTTATTTAACTTATAAATTAACTTTTTCTAACAAATTTGGTCAATGTCTTCTAAGAAAAATTTAAAATTTCTAAGCTAAAATATCAAATATTCAATCATGACGAGAATTATAACTTTTTTCTTTTGAAAACAGAGAAACTTGCAGTCGTTACTCATTTAGATACGCTTTAGGTAAATTTTTGGATTGACGTAATAATCTGTAAATTAAGCCAATCAGGTATTTTGCATTAGGTAAGTCTTAAATGACAGGTTCGATTGAAAGAGCGTAAATAAATCTGTTAACTAAAAGTGTAAACATTAATATGTAAAAGTATAATTAGAATTGAATTTATCATGAATAATTTGTTTACGGCAACTTATTTAATATATATTTAAAAATGTTAACTTTAAAATTTTAAAAAATAGAAAAATCTAGCTAGTATGCATTCTAAGGGTCCAAAAAGAAACCCTCGTGCGGCTGACTTTTCAGTATTCATATCCCCACGTGTGGCTCGAGATCAAAAGGTTGATAATAATAAATAAACAGCATTTATTCATTTTTTGCAACCCCCACGTGCACTCTTGACGCGTAAACTAGTTCCCATGTTATGGCGGGCCCAATGTCTTCCAAGTATTTTAACTGTCACGCACGCAATCAATGAAAACTCGGAAGACTCGTTAGTGTCACAGCGCTACGCTGCCGACTTTCAACACTTCACGTCCACGTTTCGAATAATGAAAGACCGTACCGTGTTCGGCCGTGATTCGCAGTCCTTGCGTCACCCACGCTGTGGTAATAGCTTTGCTTCCTATTTTTCAGGGGAACTTCTTGGAACTAACGTGTTTGTGTTTTTTTATATGTATATAAACGAGACGAGAACGTGTGCTAGGAACTAAAAGTGTTTTGGGATTAGTTTGATAAAATCATAGAAGAGATCAGATTAAATGGGGTGGTCGGAGATGGAGCCAGCTTGTCGGAAGCACCCAAACGATGACCAAGGACAAGGGATATGTCCATCGTGTTTAAGGGAGAAGCTGTCGCAGCTGTACTTGATTCCACCGCTCAACAAACCTGCAATGGTCGCGCCGTCATGCTCGTCGTTGACTTCTTTCTCCTCCTCTTCATCTCCTAATCAGCAGGGATCTTCGCCACCGCCGTCGAGGCGCCGCTGGCATCAGCGGAACGCGTCGCAGGCGGTGAGATGCGGAAGTTTTAAGGTCGTCGGAGAGGGGTTGAAGAAGAGCAGATCGATGGCTGTTGTTGTGTCGAGAAGTGCAGAGGGAGAGGTGAAGAGTGAGAAGAAGAGAAAAGGGTTTTGGTCAAGGTTGCTTCATTTGAAGGGGAACAAGGAGAGTGCTGCTTTGACTGCCAAACAGATGTAGAACTAGAAAACAAGAAATGGTTTCTATAGATTTGGAAAAGAAAATAAGTTGTGTATAGTACAGCTATAAGTTTACCAGTTGAAAGGGATTCAATTTGTTTCGTACGAGGATGTGAATCCTTACCTCAATTAGGTTGTTTTGATCGTTGCTTATGTAGATTTTGGATTTGGTTAATGTTAAGTTTTATTCCTCCTTCCCTACACCATATTGGAAGAACATAATAGGCAGAGTTCGTGTACTTTTCAACCATATTTTGCAATCAAACTTCCCAAGTTAGCATCACAAGTTCTAATTACAATCCTATACTTCTTACCAATTTCTTAGCATATTACACCATGATGGATCACTCAAATCACATAGAAATAAAGAGCTGAGATTGAACTTGCTTTGGAAGATGAACAATGGATGTACCAAAATAAAAAGTCAACCTAGTAAATTACTCGGTAGTTACTTGGATCTTTTCCAGAAGTCCGGCAGCAATTTCATGATCGTAAATTCACATTGAAAGAGACATGCACCAGTTTTTTTGACAAAATCAAGGGCTAGGAAAAATGTATTTCTCAACCATCACCATCCTACAAGTTCAGGAAGTCAAGTCCAAAGAACTTTTCAATGTTACAACTGAAGTCACTAAACTCAAGTTTGCAGATTGCTAATCTTCACATTGTAAATATGAAGCTGGCTCTTTTTGTCTTCTCTATGCATCATCTCGGTTTTTTGGATTGCTGATGCACCTTCTACGCTGCCTCTCTATCACAGAACATCCCCCAGGCTTCGGCTGAAAATCGTCTGGTGCTATGAGCTGGGTATTCGTCCCATATCTGTACATGTATGTATCAGTTTCTACATCAGCTAGGCTTAACAAGATCTACATTATCTGGCTGGTCTCGGAATATGAATTCCTGTCTCAGTTCTATCTTCGTCCTCGTCATTAGGGTTTCCATGATCGATAGGGGGTTGTTTCAATCTCTGGAATATCTCATCATGCGATTCAGAAGATGGATTATAGGAAGCAAGTTTAGTTTCTGGAGCTTGTCGAAGAGGAAGAAACTTTTTAGCACCTATATTTGCTTTAAAATTCGGGAAGCCGTTCTTCATTGATTCCCACTTTGAGGCGAAACCAGTGGATGAACCTCCTATTAAATTATTAGAATTTGAGTCACCTGCATGAAGCAAGGACACCTTTGCAGAGGCAATGTTTTTTGCTGCCAGTCTGCTATTGGCTTGTCTACTCTGTTCTCTTATGGCAGCATACTTATTGCTCATAGCTTCTCTGCTCAAGCCATATCTTCGACCAATTTCCTCCTTGACAGGCTGTGATGGACTTCCATCAATGGTGACTAACCTGCTTGTAGCTTTCATTTCAAGGGCAGTTTTATCCTGGGAGTTGCACCTCAGAGTTAGAAAGCAAGGAATAAGAAAGGTAAGAGGGGCACTTATTGCAACATTAATGGAACCCATAATTCAATAAAATGTCAAGCAAAATATAATCATGACATTAACTTAATGACATAATTATCTAAAATTATGTATACATACTCTGCTATCGGTGCCAGACTCGATATCCACTGTGTTAAAGTTTCTCGTCAGTGGAATGACACGCTCACCAACTTTTTGCCCTTGTTCTAGTCATGATCATTCTAGAACAACGTACACAAGAAAATCATATCAAGAACAACGTCAATGATAAAATAAGTTTCAGGTGTACTCTGAAAATAGTGTTTTGACAGCATAATGTCTACTAGGCAGTGAAAGGAGGAACATAGTCCTAAAACACTACCTTTTTGTAGAATAAATTATTCCCGAAGAATCAAAACCACCAGTATCATCAGCCTCCGCTGGGAACTTAAATCTCTTCCAGCTCCCAAAGAAACCAATTACACGGCCAAAGAAATTGCTTGCTACCAATAGGGTGTACACAACCATGATAAGTGGATAGATTCTGTTGAACCCGTCTCCAAAGAAAGAGACAGCATCATCGATTTTCCCCATGTGCTGCAAGCAGTGTAGTAATGAATCCAAAAGAAAATGAAAACTGGAGACTAACTTTTCATAGGGGAAAAGAGTAAACAGATAACTTTGACTGATAGAAATTAGTGAACTCTTCAGGAGTGAAGAGCAATAGAAACAAAGAAACATGAAGCTCAATTAACAGATGATGAATAGGATTAAGTGTACATGACCAAAGAGGAAAGTTGATCACAAAATGAGGTGCTAAAACAGAGTAAGAAAAGGAAAGAAAGGAAAACCATCCAAAAGGACATTGGTATCCTTTCCAGCCTTACACCTAATATTCTACACAAACACTTTTAGATTACACAGAACATACCAGCTTCTGAGATTACCAAGCAAGACAAGAATTGGTCCTAAACTCAAGACAAGTAATTTATCTTTTCAAAGGCAATGATTTCTTCGAAAGAAAAAATGAACATTATGTGATCATGTATTGCATTTTTTAAACCTATAAAAGCAAATACATATCCTTACATGTCAAAGTAGTTGGGTCTGAATGAAAAAGCCGGATAGATTATTCAAGCCACTGAAATACAATCAGAGCATTTCCACAAGTTTATGCACTAGGGGAACAAGATCAAGGAATGCTATTTATGACACCTGAAATGGAATGCCAACAATTTCAAATAACAAATTGAAAATTATTCAATCATTTTCTCTTTTAATTAATGTACAGAAATAAGCAAACTGACAGGAGAATTACCTTTTCAAAAATAGTTCTCTTAGTCCCAAGGTTAATAAGGTTGAGAAAATTGTAGGAAATTGGAGAAGTATATCAAGCAACCATCCTGAATGAAATAAAATTTGACATAAATATTGTTTCAGTTCTGTAACAGGATTGGTAGAAGTTGTGGGGAAAAATACTTACGAGCATATCATAAGCAAGCTAACTGAGCTTGTCTGCCTTGGTGTTAATGAGTAAAACATCAGCATCCCAACTTTGAATAAGGAGTAGTAGGTGCAAATGCACATATATATCAAAGGAACAAAAGCTAACACCTGCAGGCCATGTTAAATAAATGTAGTAAGTAATAGCATGCCATTAAAAATAATATTCACAAGAAATAATGCAGAGATCTCAAATAACAACTAAAACCTGCAAAAAGAAAATTTACCTGCACTAACACCTCGTCTTCCTGCAGAATTTATAAGTATTGAGAAAAGAGACAGATCAGACTCCACTTGGTAGTAACATTGCCTCTGCAAGAAGAATTGCAGCAGACATGGTAGCTAGTAAGATAGCCAAGAGCTTTTCAAGTTCCTTTCTTAGAATGCATCGCCAGAAAAATTCTGCAAAAAGCAATCACCATTACAACCATTAGAATAGGCCAGACAACTTTTAGAATAAGCATGAGTTGCTTTCTTAGATTGCATCGCCAGAAATTCTGCAAAAAGTGATCACCATTATAACTATCAGAATAGACCGGACAACTCTTTAACGATTTCATAGTAACCTAAAAACCAACAAACAACAGTTAGGAAGATAATCAGAGTAACAATGCCATCATGTGTCATGACCTTGCTTAAGATTCAACCAACCAATCAGAACAAGTATATCATCTTTTGTTTCATAAGTACAAAAGGCAAGTTATTTTGTAATTTAAACAGATGAGGGAGAACTCCGAGATAAAAAAGTTGAAGACAACAAAAAGAAATTGAAAGCAACTAACGCGCAGATCTTTTTCTAAAGCAAAGATTTAAAGGAGACAAATGTGTTTCCAAGATCTGGTGATTACCAGTTGTGTCCAAAAGAGATCCAAATTTTCCATTCCAAGCAGGCCTGAAGCTTGAAATATATTTCCTGACATAGTTGTAGGGTGCATGGTAAGGTTGAGAGAAAAACTTCCAACATATAAGAAAAATCCTACAACATAATTAGGAGCAAACCATCCAGTTGAACTTCCATGTTCATAATTTTTAATTGTATCTTCCAGTTCAAGGGCTTCAGAGACGTGATATATACTAACTCAAAACAGAAAGTGCAGCAGATAAATGAATCAAATTGTGAACCCTGTAATGAACAAAACTGAGAGCCTTGTGGTAGTCTCCAGAAATGTGGCTATCATGCGAAGAAAAGAAAAGGGAAACTGCTGAGGGTTGGTTGAAATATCATTTACTAATGAATCGACCATGTTACATACCACCATTAACCAAAAGTTAAATGCAGGTCATGTGACACTTCAATGAAGAAGGTAAAGAAAAGTGCAATACGGACTTGCAAACAACAAAATTTGAAAGGGATAAATACACAAATGTGTCAGAAAGGAGAATCAGTGGCGAGTGTTAAGCACAATGGAGGATATTACTTAGCAAGGAACAAAAAGTAACAGATAAATTGCCACAAGAACAAAATGTTCTGTATTGATTATTAAACTCAAACTAAAGAAGCATGTCATAAACATTGCATCAATAAATTACATATGCAGACACTTGAAACTACGACTTCATCTGCCGTAGTAGCTCACATCTCTGTAAAGCAAATGCACATACAAATCCATGTACTTCTTCCTTTTCTCAAGTGAAAGAGATTCATTAAAACCTGCTTCCACATCTACAAATACAGTAGTAAAAACCTATCATAGACATCCAAATTGATGAATGACTTCAGAGTTCATGATCTAAGAAGTACTATCCCGTTGACAGCATAACAACATAGGTATAGAATAACTTGATGTTGCAAAAGATGCATGCTGACATTATGGATTGAAAACCGTTATGACTAATGTGGAGACAGCCAGTATACAATGACCAGTGCAAAATATTTAACATTTGCTGATAGGAGAATACATATGTTAAGAACAAATTATAAACCTCGGAAGCTAGCATTTGGCATGCCTTTTATAATTATAATACTGCTCTCTAGAACATCGAAGATTACGTCTTAATGATGCCATTGATTTTTCTTCTGCATCATAGTCCATATCATTTTCTCCCAATTGGCCACCTTATGGGTTAAATGAGGGATCTTGCCTCAACCGCGAGTTTAAAAGGAATTAAAAAGAGCATCTCACCAGTACAAGTCCCATATAGAAAGAAAGAGATGAAGGCATGGAGAAGAAATAGGAGCGTGGTCGATACCATTTCAGTCAGCATATTGTCAATAACATCCATGTAATGCCTTAAGGGATCACACTTGGACATCTGATTTGATGTTGCTTGAGCAATCTTTTGAAGTAAACAAACATCGAGTCACGTGTAAGTAAGCAATTGCTACTGATAGAATAACATTGCATACAGCAATGATAGGCATTTCAAACATCTGTGACTGAAGATGAGCGTCAAATTTTTAAAAAATAAAACATATTGGTGATCACTTATCCAGTAATTAAACTAGGATCCATGTAGCAAAATATGAATGTCAATAACTCAACTTGCTTGCTTTAAGAAGACATAGCCTAACTTTAATGGAACTAGTGATAATTGCGAAGTCCATTCAAGTACAGGACTCAAAATTTGGTGAATTGGGCTTTGGGCTTCTAGGGTACCCTTGATATCAAACTTGACAGTAGACCATGTGCGTCAATGCCTCACAAAATTTCATAATGAGATGGAACATCCAATAATTCCTTTCAGAAAGCTACAATGTGATATAATTTATTACTGAAAAGACTTAGGAATTAATAATTCCTTTTAACAAAACTATGTCTTCATAGTTACCCAGAAGACATAAGGAACTTTACTGAAAAAATTGTAGTTTCTTTGGCAAAAGGAAAAAGGAAAATTGCACGTCAATAAATGATATAGCAAGCATAACACAAATAATTGTTAGAAAAAGAGAAAACATTTCATTTGTGTCAAGAATGAAAAGAATCGGAGAAATAGGATCCATAAGATATATTTCAAAAGCAAGCTACACCTCAACGAAATGGACGACATCTATTAAATCTGAAAGATGTATAAAGTCATCAAGTAGGATGACCAATATGAATTGGACTCTACAAGAGTTACACAGAATAAATCCCAGCATAAATGATAGATCTAATGTACTAATAAAGTTTAGAAACTTACAACAATAGCATTAGAGAGTTCTTGATGAGCCTCATCAAGTTTCACAGCCATTTTCGCAATTTTGTGAGAAATAACGTTTTGGCGAGTTGTCCAATCTGAATTCTGCCAAAGGCTATTCGGACTTTCACTCAAGCCAAAACCAAGAAGAAATACACCAGTTACAAGTCCAAAAGTATTTGAGCAGGCCATGACAAAACCAAGCACTCCACCTCTGCAACCAATAAAGATCGCAAGACTAAGATCTTATGGTGATCATGCAACATTTAAGAATTATAGTATTGGCAAATTCATTTATTTATATATTTTTTCATATCAAGTGGATAGGTTTTTGTCACTATAATTGGTCTTTAGGGAATTATTTGAATTATTGTGCCTTACATTTAATTTGTGTTTAAATATTTTGGTTTAACTGTGATAAATTGATTTTGGACAATTGATGCTACTTTATTTGAAATTTTTATTGTAGGGTGCTTGGAGAATTAGAGATCAAAAAGAATAAGAAGTAGTGATCCAAGGCATTAAAAACAACTGAAGAAGAGAAGCATAAGTGCAAGCATGATGATTCCCACCTATACTATACTAGTCGGGCTCATGCACATCAATCTCATGCAAATCTTCCACATCATTATCATGACATTCAATCAAACTAATACCCAAGTAAGAACAATCTTCATAACCATGGCTCATAGCTTCTGAAAGATTAAATTGCACTTCTTGATCCCCAATTCCCATAGTGATAAGGCCCTTCTTCATGTTAATTATGGTCTCAGCAATCAAAAGGAATGACCTACCTAGAATTAAGGTACTCTCAAAAGGAAGCTCATTAGTCATATCCAGGACATAAAAGTTAGCTGGGAAAACAAGACCTTTGACTTGCACAAGGATATCCTCTAGAATGCCTTTAGGGTATTTCACTGTCCTATCAACTAGACAAAGCACTACACTAGTGTCTTTCAAAGTTTCAATACCCAAGGTCTTATAAACAGAGGTCGGCATGACATTAATTGTTGCACCTAAGTCAAGTAGGGCATGAGAAATAGTAGTTTTACCTATGATACAGGGGATAGTGTAAGAACCCGGGTCTTTACATTTAATGGGCAACTATGGCTTAAATAAGGCACTAACACTCAACCCCAATTGGATTCTCTCACTATGCCTATACTTTCTCTTATTTGTATATAGGTCTTTCAAGAATTTAGCACAGTTAGGCATCTTTTTAATCAATTCAAGCAATGACACATTCACCTCAAGTTTGCTAAACATTTCAAACAATTCATCATTGTCTTTCTTGTCAACAATCTTTTTACTAACCAAGTAAGAATTTGGAAAAGGCAAATTCATCATTGGAAGGTGATCCTTCCTCCATTGGTCTCTCCATGATAGTTGCTGCCTCTTCATCATTTTACACCATTGGTTGTTTTCGAGACTTCTCCATGAGCTTCTTTTCTTGTAAGCTTTCAGATTGAATAGAAACTCTCTTCTCAGCTTAGGAGGTTTCTTGAGTAGTGTTAGCAGGAGGAGACTCAACTTCTATTTCCTCATTAACCAGTTCTTCATCCTCTTCATTCTTTTTGAACTTCACTTTTTTAGCACCAATTTTCTTACAACTTCTCAATGTGATTGTATTCAAAGATTTAGGATTTATCACTGTGTTGGAGGGTATAGAACCACTGCTCTTTGCTTGTTGTTCACTCAAGTTATTGGAGATTTGAGTAACAAAAGTGTTCGAGTTCTTATGCTTAGTCTCAATTTGCTCCAACTTAGAGAACACATTTTGAAGACACGAGTCCATCTTATTCTCCATAGCATTCAACTTAGCATCAGTTTGTGTCTTCTCGTGATCTAATCTTGGCAATGCCCTTCATGATCATAGCAAATTCATCACCCTTAGAAAAAGAAGATGATGTCCCTTGATTAGACACCATTTGATTGGAAAAATTTCCTTGATCCCCACCCCATCTAAAATTAGGGTAATCTCTCCAACCTGGATTAAAGGTGTTAGAGTAGGGATCCCTCTTTTGATATTGGTCATTCCTATTTTGGTAGAGGGCAGAAACTTCTTCATATCTAGCACAATTATTGGAGGCATGCATCATGGATCCATAGTACTCACAGCTGGCTACTATAGCTTGAGAATGACCCACTGAATTAACTTGCTTGGCCTTCACATTATTCTCCAAAAGATTGAATCTTTTCTCCACTCGGTTACCCAAAGCAGCAATTTCAGCAAAAATGTATTGGGAAGAAATCGAAGAGGTATTGTACACCTTCCTTGTGTACAATATCTCTCCGGTTTCTTCCCAAGATATTCTTGCTGAAATTGCTGCTTTGGGTAACCGAGTGGAGAAAAGACTCAATCTTTTGGAGAATAATGTGAAGACCAAGCAAGTTAATTCAGTGGGTCATTCTCAAGCTATAGTAGCCGGTTTGTGAGTACTGTGGATCCATGATGCATGCCTCCAATAACTGTGCTAGATATGAAGAAGTTTCTGTCCTCTACCAAAATAGGAATAGCCAATATCAACAGAGGGATCCCTATTTCAACACCTTTAATCCAGGTTGGAGAGATCACTCTAATTTTAGATGGGGTGGGGATCAAGGCAACGCTCAAGGAAATTCTTCCAATCAAATGGTGTCTAATCAAGGGACATCATCGTCTTTTTCTAAGGGTGATGAATTTGTTATGATCATGGAGGGCATTGCTGGGATTAATTCAAGATTAGATCATGAGAAGCCACAAACCAATGCTAAGTTAAATGCTATGAGGAATAAGATGGACTCATGTCTACAAAATGTGTTCTCTAAGTTGGAGCAAATAGAAACTAAGCATGAGAACTTGAACACTTTTGTTACTCAAATCTCCAATAACTTGAGTGAACAACAAGCAAAGAATAGTAGTTCTATACCCTCCAACACAGTGATAAATCCTAAATCCTTGAATGCAATCACACTGAGAAGTGGTAAGAAAATTGGTGCTAAGAAAGTGAAATTCAAAGAGAATGAAGAGGATGAAGAACTAGTTAATGAGGAAATAGAAGTTGAGTCTCCTTCTTCTAACACTACTTAAGAAACCTCCTAAGCTGAGAAGAAAGCTTCTATTCAATTTGAAAGCCTACAAGAAAAGAAGCTCATGGAGAAGTCTTGAAAACAACCAGTGGTGCAAAATTATGATAGGCAGTAACTATCATGAAGAGACCAATGGAGGAAGGATCACCTTCCGACTCTAAAGGTGAAGAGGTAAACATTCGTGACTTGCCTTTTCCAAATTCTTACTTGGTTAGTAAAAAGATTGTTGACAAGAAAGACAATGATGAATTGTTTGAAATGTTTAGCAAACTTGAGGTGAATGTGCCATTGCTTGAATTGATTAAAAAAATGCCTAACTGTGCTAAATTCTTGAAAGACCTATGTACAAATAAGAGAAAGTATAGACATAGTGAGAGAATCCAACTGGGGTTAAATGTTAGTGCCTTATTTAAGTCACAGTTGCCTATTAAATGCAAAGACCCGGGTTCTTACACTATCCCCTGTATCATAGGTAGAACTACTGTTTCTCATGCCCTACTTGACTTAGGTGCAGCAATTAATGTCATGTCGGCCTTTGTTTATAAGACCTTAGGTATTGAAACTTTGAAAGAAACTAGTGTAGTGCTTGGTCTAGCTGATAGGAAAGTGAGATACCCTAAAGGCATTCTAGAGGATATCCTTGTACAAGTCAAAGTCCTTGCTTTCTCAGCTGACTTTTATGTCCTGGATATGACTAATGAGCTTCCTTCTGAGAGTACCTTGATTCTAGGTAGGTCATTCCTTTTGACTGCTGAGACCATAATTAACATGAAGAAGGGCCTTATTATTATGGGAATTGGGGATCAAGAAGTGCAATTTAATCTTTCAGAAGCTATGAGCCATGGTTATGAAGATTGTTTTTACTTGGTTATTAGTTTGATTGAACCTCATGATAATGATGCGGAAGATTTGTATGAGACTGATGTGCATGAGCCCGACTGGTATAGTATGGGTGGGAATCATCAAGTATCTACAGCTCCACAAAAAAACTATTCCTATACATAATATGAATGAATAAACTACTAACAAAGTTTCGGTGTAAACAGCTATCACAATTTCAAAGAAAGAAGAAGGAAAATTTTAAGAATATACAGCTTAGTTGTGACCAAATAGTAACTGTAAATACAAATTTAAGAAGCCAGGGACCTTGAAGAAGCAAAATATTAAAATGGTATAAGATAGGGACCTTATCTTATTCAGCATTATGAGGGGAACAAGTCCAAAGAGGCCAGTAGATCCCACGATTAAATAAAACACTAAGTTAGCATGTATACTAATCTTCAGTTGTTCTGTTACAGTAAAATCTCCAGCATCTTCAAAACCCTGAATAAGGGGCACCACAGCCCTGCTTAGAGATAAAATATTAAAATGACATGAGAAATCAAGTGGATATAACCTACATAGGACAGAAATGGAACATGTAGCAAGTGCCAATTTCTTCAAGGATGGTGATCTTAACCAAGCACGATGTCAGTTTTCATAGCACATTATTTACAAACTAGGACAAAATAAGGAGATGATGCATGCACAGGAAGATAACGATTTCTAAATGCCAAATCATGTACCATTGATGAATAAACACGACTCTATCACATAACAAAGTTGATGCATTTCTGCATTCGGGCGGTGAATCAAAAACTATATGTAGATATGTATGAATATACTTAACATGAGAAGCAAGGGCCCATTGACCAGTATATATTCTCAAGAATATAAGAACAAAATAAAAAAGATCACAAATGACTAGGACAAGTTAAGCAGATGGAGCATTAAACATTTCCAGCTCAAGAAATGATATAATTACCAAGTGAGTTAGAAAGTGGTCCAATACGACCAATTCCAAAAGAAAGACAGGCCTCAATTGGGAAGATCAAAATTTGCCTGCAGAAATGAGAAGAACAAGTAAAAACACCGATTCCCATTTCCGATAAGAAATGTTTCGCCATATTGCACGCAAATAATCAGGAATTACCGTCCAAATATCAGCAGGGACGAGCATGATAATGGAAAGAGAACAGAACCCAGTGTAGCCGACGGTGAAGAGTATATAGCGAGGACCTTCCGGTCTGGCGAAGTGCTTAATGGTCAAAATCAACATGCCTAAGGTTAGAGGCAGCGAGATCGCATAAAACACCCACATGACTCCTCTCTCAATCTCTACAATTTCTTCTTCTTTCTGGTTCTACCAATCTCTTTTACAGTGTATATATTATTGACAATATATCTTTTAAATTAAAATCATAATAAATATGTAATAAAAATAAATAATAATTATCATATCAAGTTTCGCAATAAAGCAGAGTCTAATATTACGCAACCTTACTTTTATATAGTGGAGAATTTGTTTCTGATAGACCCATATGCGAATATGACAATAAAAAAAATGACGTAAGTTAAAGAGTAAATAAGTAATAATTATAAATATTTAAAAAGAAATTAGATGATAAAAGTTTTAAGTTTTAGTTTAATTTAAGGTAATTTTAAACTTAATTGAATTGAATTTGATAATTAATTGAAATTCGATTAAAAATTTTAATTCAAACATTTTATAATAAAAAAATAATTATATTAATATATTATTATTTTAAATTATAATTAAAATTTCATTCAACTCAAAGTCAACAAAAACCTCGTCTGCTTGGACCACCAGGTATGTTCTTATACGAAAAGCTTCATGTATTTGGATAATTTAGAACATCAAATGTAATTGATGTGTTCCGCTAACTAAGGCACTAATCAAAATCTAGCTGAGATGCCTACCGAGAAGAGAACTTCTCGTAGCCATTTGCATACTCCTTTGATGAATTATGTCTGAAGATTTAAAAAATAAGATTATTTGTGTCCTAAATTGCTAAAAAACGTAGCGATCTTAAAAGAGAGGCTTATTTGAGTAGAGATCCTTTTTTTTTTTCGGTGTAAACCATCTAGTTTCCGGCACCACGTGGGTGTTCGACTAATCCAAACTTACCACGGGAGTTCGCACTAAGCGGTAAATGACTGGCCACGAGGTGCGTTCCATTCCCATGGGAGAGATTTGAACTCCCCACTACATGGTTAAAGGGCAGAAGCGAGCTAACCACTACGTCACACCTCGTGATTGAGTAGAGATCCATTGAACGTGAATAAGTGAGGAGAAGAAGAGTGGGACACCATGTTACCACACTTGCTAGCTGAGTTACGCGTCGCTCCCGTCCGAATTGAGAAGTTTATTGTCTTTCACATCATGCGTATTCTTTTGATTCGAAGTTGCATTTTCTTGTTAATCCGTCGCCTGCAATCAAACCGTAGCTTTTTTATGATTTGATAGGAATCACTTATCTTAGATAGTTTGTATTCTTTTAGGATTGTGCCCTCTTAAAACATCACCAAAAAAAAATTTCAAAAGGTAGAAATCAGTTATTCCAAAATTGGACAACGGTACTCCAGATTTATTTCTTATGCATTGTCGTTTTTGTATTAACGATATAATTTTGGCTTGGTCTTCATGTTGTAGTTTTAGTATTAAATTATTAATAGAGTTGTATCAGTTTATTCAGAGAACTTTGTGGCAAATCTCTTCTTATGTTAACCTTTAATTCATTAACATATTTTTTAATTTTTCAAAAAAATGTTAAGAGCTGATTGATCCATTTCTATTTTTTTATTTTAATTTTTTAATTTTGTTTTCTTATGTATGGGATAGATTTTTTTCAATTCTTTGATTCGAGTTTGAAAAAGAGACTGGGCTCTTAGCCTTTAGAAATCCATGCCTTAAAAGGAGCTCTAGGAGGCCTCTTTGTAGACATTAAAGGATAAATTCTTGCTTAGCAGAAAACTAACGTAGACTGAAGCCAATTTCTTATACTACTTTACCTCTTCCTCCTCTCTTTGTTTGATTGCATAGTTATATTTTTTTGTTATCGATGATAATTAGATATTAGATAAAATATAAAGATAAATTTATTTTAATTATTTTAATTATTATATAATATTTATTAATAAATTATCTATAAAAGTATTTTATTTTTTAATAAATAATTTAAAATTTATTTTAAATATATTGTAATTATTTAACCAAAATTTATTTGAATTTTATATATTATGAAGATATTTTAAATTTAATTATATTTATTAATAATTATTTAATTTAATTTATTATTTAAATAAACTAAATTAAATTATGCATACTTTTTAAATAATTAATTTAAATTAATTAAATATATAATATTAAATTAAATTATTCATAATTTGTATTAATAATTAATATATCAAATAATTAAATAATATATATTTAGTTGATATTAAATTAGATTATGAAAAAAAAACAAAAAAAAAACACTTTTTGTAGTTTCTATAAATTTTGAAAAATAAAAATAAAAATAAAAACTCAAATACATTTTTTCTTAAATTTAAAAACAAAAACAAAAAGGAACAAGCCTAAATATCTCTTAGTAATCACTTCTCCTTTATATGCAACTAAGCAAGTAAATGAGTGCGGTCGTTGGACCACAAAGGACCACGCATCCATTAAGCTTCAAAGCACTAGGAAGGAATGGCAAAAGAAGTTCAGTCCAGTCTCCTTCAGCCCATTATTCGACTAAACTTCATATCAAACTCAACTTTGGCCCAACTCAATTCATCGTCATCATCATTGAGGAGCACGCCACTTGGTTTTTGAAAATCTGAAGCTTCACTTGCCCTTTTTCATCATGAGACGCCACTCTTTTGTTCTCTATAGCTTTTAATCACTGCTTATCCGCTCTTTTGACTCTTTCTATTGGGTATCTGCTTTAGAAGACTTGTGAGACACACACACGCACTAATCTTGCTTTTCGCACTTCATTCCAACCTCTTTTTATTGGAACATTGAAAATGATTATGCCTGTAGCTTCGTTTCCAAAGCCAAGCAATCATGTCCTTTTTTGGTTTTCCTTATCACATCACACGTGCCTATTCCTTATTGATAAAACAGTAAATGGTTGGACCTAATCAAAGACCATTCCAAAGTTGGTATTTGATCTAATCGAATGATTACCAAGTTAATGAAGAAATGCCCACTTAAGACTTCCTTTGTGGTTGAATAAGAAAAAAGGGACTCCACTTAATAAAGATATTGTTTCTTTCTGACTTAAATTTGAACACTTGAATATTGTGATACGTTTGATCCCGTATAGGTAAAGGCAAGAATTTATCTTTTGTTTGGATTCAAGACCGCGCCTTTTAGTTCCTTGGCA
>JAOTAX010000198.1:2840690-2854764 GCA_025629825.1 Erythroxylum guanchezii | reverse complement strand
CGTTTGATCCCGTATAGGTAAAGGCAAGAATTTATCTTTTGTTTGGATTCAAGACCGCGCCTTTTAGTTCCTTGGCAACCATTCACAAATTCTCCGTACCTTTTGGTAACTTTAAAAAAGGTCAAAGTTGCTTATCTTAAATAGGAAAGAAGACACAATTTTCTTATTGTTTAATTTATCTAAATAAATATTAACTTTTAAAATAATTATATTTTTAAAAACAACTCTTCTTTTAGATTTTAAAAAATAAAAGATAATAATATGCATAAACTAATTAAATATTACAAATATAATAATTCAATTAGTTTGAAAACTAAACTTAGAAAAACAATTTGTTTTAATTATCTTAATTTGTTATGTTAGCTCGACTTAAATAAGTTTAGGTTGAGTTTAAAAAACGTGATGGATAATTTTATTAAGAATATTAAATTAATCACGATATAATATTTATGTCTCGTGTTTTTTATTATTATAAATAAATATCTTTCATTAAATTTTCAAATGTTTTAAATAAGTTCAATCTAAAAAAAATTATTCCATGTCTTTTACCCTATTGGTTACTTGTAAAAATTATCTCAAGAATGGTAAAGTAATAGGGAAAAAAGATAAATATACTAAAATAACTAATATATATAAATAATAGTAAAAATAAAATAAAAGTAATATTAATAATAATAGAAATACCAATAATAATAATAATCATACTAGCATTAATAATCATAAACATAACATTTAATACATCTAGTTAGCTTTCCATGTAACCCAATAGTCCTTTATGTCCTATATATGCATATTTCAAATCGATTAAAAACAAAAATAAACTCAGTAATGCAATTCTATAAATTTTGGTACAATGGTTTGTAGGAATTCTTTTAACAGTGCCTCCAAATACTTAAAATTTAATATTTTAAAAAATTGTTTTAATTTGACCAAAAGTCAAATCAATTCGGATCAAACGTGTTAATTTACGCTGAATCAGGTCGGGTTCAGATGTTGTTACGCTCTTCTATTAAATCATTGAAATACTTGATTTTTTATTAAGATTTATTCAATTTTTATTTTTACGATCATATAAAAAATGTGGTTTGAGATATATCAAACATACTCGAAGTGTATTCAATAGCACCACACCTTGAGAAGTAGGAGTAGCTTGACCGGTTTCAACTCTCGCTTAAAGCTTTCATTTGTAAGATATCTTAAGCTCGAGTCATCAAAAACGTAAGGGAAAGGAGAATTTTCCTTGTTGATGATGCTTTAACCTCCTAGGCATGCTCCTTAATTGGATCAATTACGAACGTCTCGTTTTTAATGACAGTATGAGAGTTAAAGCTATTAAGAAATTTGAGGCTGATTGAATCCTGACGCTGAGAAGGGTTAATGATCAATTAGCAATTGACTAATCAATATATGATAACTATTCGTGCGCAAAAATATACATACTATATAAAAATTTGAGAAATCTTAGAGTTCCAAATTTAACTCTTCTAGAACTTTAGAGTAGGGTCCTAAAAGCTTGGATTACTCCAGCAAAATTTGGGACACCTTATGCGTATTAAAAAAAAATACCACACCTCATCTCGTGATTTAAATGCAAAAGGCTGACGCGAAACATTATAACCTGTCTGAATGAATTTGTGTTGTCAGATCCACTATATCTGGCGACACGTCATGATTCTTTTAAGAGACCAGAAAGCTGAAATTGGTATGTATAATAATAATATACTGGGGATGTGAAGACAATGAACCCTTTTTTTCCCTCAAGCGTGGGATTTTCCTGAAAAAAATAAGGTTGTCAACAAAAAATCGACGATGGCACTGCAACGAGACAGCTGTTTCTGTGTGGAAAAACAAGTTGCATGGGCACGTTCTTAAGGTATGAACAATCGAAACATGACAAATATATTAAGACACGAAAGATGCGCTAAATGTTTTCTTTTTTTTTTTAATCTCAACTAATCTGGCATTTTGTACGTAACTGATTATGAAATAATATATTTTTTGCATGGGAATGCTTTATAGGAGTATAATTTTCTTTCGATATCCTAAACCTGAAAATGTTGTCTTAATTTCGGGTCTAACGTTAGAAGCACGGGTTTTATTATTTAGCACGCCTAGGTTTTGATTCTGAGCAATAATAATTAAAAAATTCAATATATTTATATAGTTTAATTATAAAATTTTAAATTAGTTTTTTATTTATTTTTAACCTCTTTTAAAATTTTTTATAAATAAAGAAAATATCTTTTAAGTAAATTTCAAAAATTTTAATTGTATTCAATCTTTAACCAATTTTGTGATATTGGGGATAACAATAAGTCAGGTCGCGTCGTAACCTGCCTAGGCCGGAGGCCTTTAATTGTGCATGAGATAGTGAATTCGAGCCCCAAACCTAATAAATCCTTAGATAGCTCAAACTTAAGTCTGACTAGCCCAAATTTTTTAAAAAATTAAAATGCAAAATGGACAGCTCGAGTTTGAAATCAACCTAAGGTCTAATTTTTTAAAATTTTCTAGTCAAACCAGGGTTGACTAAGCTGGGTCAAGTTGGCAAGGCTGAACTCATTTACCATCCCTATATGATAGTCTTTTAAATCTTAAACCTCTTATATTATTGGTATAATTTTAATTCGATTTTTAAAATATTGCTAAATAATTCCCCTATGATTTTCTTTTTAATTTTTTTAAAGCATAAACCCCATTTCACCTTTTTTTAATATCAAGCATGAATGTATCACTTTGATTGTATTAACATTTAGATCATGTTGTTACTAATTTATTATAGATCTTGAGCAAAGTAAAAAAAATGACCTTAATTTGTCCTTTTTTTTTAATCTTTGACTAGGGTATCTACTGGCGGACCCAGTGGTTAATCCCCTCGCTGATTTGTAGACACTTCATAGGATGGGACAGCTGGCTCAAGGATTTAAGGCTGCTCCATACCCAAAGCTAAGGATCGAACCCCTAACATTTGGTTAAGGATAGATGAGTCCTTGCCACTCAACCACTTCCTTTAAGTTTCTTTTTTTGTTTTTTATAAGTATCTAAAGTAGACTTTTATTAAAAAAAAAGGGCAAAATAGAATCAGGCCAAGAATAAATCCTAGGCTAGTATCTTTCCTACCTTTGCCCAGCCTAGCCTGATTTCGACTAAGTAATATCATAAAAAGCCACTACCTTATAATTGGTACATATTTTGACCATTTTTATAAAGAAAATGAATTATAAAATAAAAACTATATACTTTGTTATCAATTAAAGATAAAGTTTATTGATTTATTAATTAAAGAAAGTCATAAATTTTACTCAAAATATATAATTATGGTTAAGAACTTACTGCATGAGATTCTTAATGAGCATCAAATCTAATAATTGAGCTAATTAAATGTCGATCATTACACAAACCCTTCAATACATAAATGCAAAACGGATTGTTAGGTAGGGACTTTATTGATTAGTCCAAGAAGCAAGCAAGTTCCCAAGTACGTGGCCAACTCGTGACAGAATGTGTAATGGAGGTTTCGTGCAAGTAGTGGATAGCGTGGGTGTGACTGCGAATTGTTCAGCTTTTGCCATAGATATGACCGAGGAAGCAAATGTAAGAAAAGACATTCCTCTGAGGTCTTTAGCAGCAGAGCCGTTAAAAACCATAACCGTCCCCGCCCCACAAGGGGACTTTTGTTTCCCTCAGCCGACGTTAACTGCTCTACAACTGTCAACCACACCCTCGTCCTCCTCTCCGTCTCCCTGTCGTGACAGTCTATATTTCATCCAACAACAGTCGGAATGTTTTCTGATGCCAGCAATAAATAATATTTATGATCCATCGTTTAAGCTATTTTGTTAATTAGAAAATATATAAAGTACTACAAAATCCGTCTTGAATCGGTTTTGGCAAACTTAAAATTAATATTTCTAATTAGAGTTGATAAAATTTCAGATCAAACTCAAATTTTACATTTTAAGTTAAGTTTAAAGTTAGCTATCCGCTCAATCAGTTTATAAATTCAAAATTTTACATAAAATGACGTTTTAAATAAAATTAAATTATTTTTAAAAATTTTAAAATAATTTAATTAAACTCGACTGAACTTTATATCAACCAAGTTTGATTAGGCTCAGGCTTGTAATCTTAGACCCGATTGAGTTTTAGGTTATCCTTAAAAATAGAGTTCAAAACCCTTAATCTTTTATTCAATTCCATTTCTAGTAAAATTTGTGTAATTATGGAGAAAATGTTATTAAATTCTTTAATTATACATACATAATGTGTAAATTACGTGTAGAAAGTGAGGAATAAATAAAAAGTTTATGTGAAAAAAATTGAAATATATTAATTTTATATTATTTGATAACCTCTCTTTAAAGGGAATTTATTCATTATAATAGGAAAACTATAGTCATTGTTTTTGAGGTATGTTCTGATTTTTAAGAATATATATATAATTAATTAAGTATATGTAAGTAAATTATTTGGTATAATAAAATGATGAATTTGATTTAAATAACTAATAACAAATTTTAACTAAGAGCATCTAATATCACTTAATTAAAAATACTTTAAAAAATAGATTCTTACAAATAGTTTTTAAAATTTTAAAAATATTTTTTTAACTAAATTAAATATTATATTAACTATTAATTGAGTTACTTTTAAAAATTATAATATAACTAAATATTGTGTTTGTAAGTGAATTTTTTTACTATTTTACTTTCTAAAAAATGTTTTTTATTTATATTTATTATTTTCACAAGATATTAGATGATGCGTACTAATTAAAATATTTATCAAAATTAATAAAACCAAGATTTATAATTTTTACTTTTTAAAATCTAATTAAATTTGGAAGAGCTCCTCTTTCAATCATAATTACTTTTATTCGATATTATATATCATACTTAACCTACCAAAAGGATCGACATCGAAGTCAATGGTCCCGTTAAAATGTGTGGAGATAAGTGGGACCAGACCAACCATCAGTGCCCCGCATCGGATCAAATATGTCCCCATCCAACGGTCCAGAGCCAACCACCCGCATCTTAAAAACACACAAGCCTTACGTCCTCCCACAGAAAATGGAAAAAAGAATCGGAGTCGGTCACCTCACCCACTTTACAATACCGGAATCACTTTACATGTCGTTCGCAGGCACTCGCGCTCGCACTGCACGCCCACATTCACTCACGACGCGTGTCATCGACCCTCATAATGCTGGAACTCTGCGTCTCTGGCCCGTCCGTAACGCCGCCACTGTATTTCCGTGAACTCACTGAAATTAATAATTGTATTACTGTTCTCGAAATTCCCACAATTATCATTAACTTTTAGATATTAAAAAAGCACAGCGTATATGTATATATAGAAACACCACGTTGATTCCGTTAATAGCTTCCATTTGCTTCCCCTATTTCTCCGATGACAACCACCGACGAGACCACTGCTTTCCCCGGTAACTAATCGCGTGATGGCAGCCGACATCGACGTCGTATCGCAGACTTTCCGTGCTCTGGTGGAGAGCGCGGACCGTAAGTTCACTCGAGTGAGAGACCTTCCGCAGTACGGACGCTCGCAAAACCACTACCTGCAGAAGGTGTTCAAGGCGTACATGAGGCTGTGGAAGTACCAGCAAGAGAACCGGTCGAAGCTGGTTGCTTCCGGTCTGAACCGGTGGGAGATAGGTGAGATCGCGAGCCGGATCGGGCAGCTCTACTTTAATCAGTACATGAGGACGAGCGAGGCCAGGTTCTTGGTGGAGGCGTACGTGTTCTACGAGGCGATTTTCCACAGGAAGTACTTTGAAGGAGCCAAAGCCAAGGATCTAGGTGTGAGATTTAAGGAGTTGAGGTTTTACGCCCGCTTTTTGCTGGTTTCGCTGATTTTGAACCGGACCGACATGGTTCGAGCGCTTGCTGAGAGGTTTCGAGCTCTCGTTGATGATAGCAAGGCAAATTTCCGAGTGAGTTGTTCTTTCTTTGGTTTAATTGTTTATTGATTTATATGGGGGAGAATGTGTGTTCTATCTTTTGTGGTCCTGGCTGCAATTTGTTTGTATTTTTCTTCTCGTTTTGTTGGTATTTAGAGTTCGTGTTTCAGAGTTCTTTCTTTTGTTGTTGTTCTAATTAATTTAGTGTTGAAATATTAACTGAGAGAGCACTAAAGCCAGCATGGTCATTGAGTTGAGTTCTCTGTTAATCTTTTTGGAGCTCGAATTCTTTTGTGATCTCTCGCAGCTTGAAATGGGAGAGTTTATGGAATTGGTAATGGTTTATTAACTTTTGAAAGTTGTTTTTGTTTTTTTCTTTTTGTGTTTCGCTTAAGTAGAAGTCAGTTTGTCGTTTGCTTGTGATTGGAGCTGAAGCTGAACTTCTTAGAACTGAGTGAGTAATTTATGAAATTTATCAGTTTTCTAGCTGGTTTTTCCTTTTGGGACTGAGTCTTTAGGCTCGTTGTTTGGAATACATGTATAATGAATATATTTTCTCCTTTTGGTCATTTTAATCTGAGGAGAACGTTTTTTACTTTTTGTTTCCAAAACTTGCGTTGGTTAGCTATAGAATTCTTCTGTATCTAATCTTTTGCGAACTTTTGCTAGCTCAGCTGTTTTTGGTTCCCTGATAAAGAAGATATCACTGTTTGTGTGTCCTCTGTTTAGAGCCGTTAAATAGGTATTACAAGGTCCTTTTTAGTTAAAGTTGTAGAGATTTACATTTTTTCATCTTAGAACTATGGGCGTGGAATCATGCTTCTTTTGAGAATGTTGATGATGGAAGGTCCAATTTGTTGGAGACTCTTGAGAACTTGTTAGTTAAAAGGCTTTCCTAACCTTATTCTCTCATAATAAGTCTTAAATTTACATTTCTCACATGAAAATGATCATTGGTTTTCCTTCTGCTGCATGCTGGATTAGATGTTTGTCTAGTAAGTTAAATTAGAAAAATGTCAATTCTGTTATGAGTTTAGTGTGGTATAGAACTTCTGGTGGTACTTGCATGACCAGGGTGTTCATGTTATTTCCTGTCAGGAGATGAACTTCAAAGAATGGAAGCTGGTGGTGCAAGAAATAGTCCGTTTTATGGAAGTTGATTCTGCTTTTAAATATGCCAGGCCATTTCGTTATTGTGCCTTGTATGATTCTCATCCAGCTTCTTGTCCTTATGTGGGTCGCTTCCATGCAAAGAAAGTTCTAAAATTTCAAGATGCTGTGTTGACAAGCTATCACAGAAATGAAGTAAGTAGTTAATGGCTTACTTTTGTTTGTTTGATTGATTCACTTATAATCTCTTGAAATTATCACGCTTATAGAATTATGCATTTTCACCCATTTTTCTTTACAGGTGAAATTTGCAGAACTTACGTTGGACAGTCATAGAATGCTGCAATGTCTGGAATGGGAGCCAAGTGGATCCTTTTATCAGAAGCATACAGTAGAGTCAAGCTTCTCAAATAATCTGGTTGATCCAAAACAGAATGGCACAATAGTAGATCATTCTGGAGCTTCTGGATTAATAGATATAAATCTGGCTGCAGCTTTGACCGATCCGAGTTTACCTCCAAATCCTAGGAAAGCAATTCTTTATCGGCCTTCTGTTTCGCACTTGCTAGCGGTTAGTTTTAATATTTTATGAGGTTGATTTTTGTTTATAGCTTGGTTTCTGTAGAGGGGAGGTTGGTTTCTATGGTGAATTTTCTGTTTGAATGATGGGAATGCTTGATAAATAAGCCACATATATAATATGTCATTCTGTAAAGTCATTTTCACATACAAGTAGTACCGTCATCTAATTTAGCAAATCCTCAGGACAAGTTAATACAATTTGCTCATATACATGATAGAGTTACGTTCTTCTCCTTTAAAGTGGGTGATACTACCCACAACTAAAGGTATCCCACAACCTTGTTAGTGATGTTGCACTAAACCTTTGAATAAGTACTGGTTATATACAGCTTCCTGATGATATAGCATCTGTTGACCTAAATCTTGAACATTGAAGCCCTTGTTATGAACTTTTGGTGTCCTGTTCCTGATTAAATGATGCAATACAATAGGCTGAATTTTGATTAAATGTCGGCAGGTTCTGGCAACAATTTCAGATGAGCTTCCTCCAGAGAGCGTCATGTTAATTTATATATCAGCTTCAGGTTGTTTTAGCCTCCCCTCTGGCAGGTGTCTTAAACCAATTAGTTTTTTTTGGGTCTAACATTAGTGTTCTATTCAATTCAGGGAAGGGTGGATTAAGTCATGTTTCTAAATTGGAAAGCTCTGGAGGATCAAAGAAGTCTTCAAGAAACAATGCTATATCTGGTACATTAAGTGAAAAGAATGGCTTCGCGCCTGAAACCCATATGAATGGCAGGAGAGAATCAAGTGAATATTATGACAACTATTTGTGGTTAGGTCCTAAGGGAAATGGTGGTAGGTGGCTATGCCTTTTTTATGCTTTATTATTACTCACTCCAAACTTTTATGGGTGGTTAAAAGCTTAGGAGAGTTTGTAGATCATCTTTTGTTGCTCCCTTCCCATACTATCGCTATTAATTGAATGGTCTCCTTTCCAATTTTCAGGTCCAAACGCACTCTACCCTGGGGATATAATTCCATTTACTCGAAGACCACTTTTCTTGATTATTGATAGCGACAGCAGCCATGCATTCAAGGCAGGTTTGTCATAACTTATGCATAACTCAATTCATAGTCATGCATCATATTACGTATTATAGTTCTAGGCTAGTGCTTTGTGCATAAGGTTTTCTTTCGTGAAATTTCGTGAAATTTCCAAAATTTTTATTATCAGTTCTAATAAAGTTGATTATCCTTGTGGTCGTGGATTCTTCATCAGCATGGTTCCTTAATATGATGAAACAGTAAGTTACTCATAAGTAAATTCTGGGTGATTTCAGGTTTTACATGGTGCAGAAAGAGGAGAGACAGCTGCCTTACTACTCTCACCGGTTAGACCAGTGTTCAAAGCTCTACCTAACATTGGTACAAAGCATTATGGAAGTCAGTTTACCTTTTTCTTGACTGCTCCTCTACAAGCATTCTGTCAAATGGTTGGCCTCACATTTCCTGATGATGAAACAGTAAGTTGATTGCATGGCATTTTGGGTTTTACAAATGTCCACATCTATTTGACTTTCTAATTACTGAAGAATCCTGGTTTTAGGATCTGCATAAAAATGCCGAAGATATTCTATCCACTGCCTTTTCTAAATGGGAGGTGATACTTTCTACATCCAAAAACCTGGACCTGGTTTGGGGGCAAGTTCTATCTGATCCATTTCTTAGACGGCTTATTTTAAGGTACAACTCTTTCTAACTAATTGATGCCGTTTCTCATTTAACTATGTCTAGCATCAGATGTAGATCCATCGATCTCATTCTTACAATGCTCAATAGACAGGATTGTGACGATGAAAGCGCTAACTTCTAAATTTTTTCTTCATTTTCTGGCCTCTTTGGGCTAGGATGGGAATGGGCTGGCCCATGGGCTGGTCTTGTTAATTTTATAAAATTAATTTATAAAATTAAAAGTGTAAAATTTTTTTTAAAATTGAATTTGAGTCTGAATTGTCTAGGTTCTGGCCTATCTGAGATTTATCTCTTTTAAACAAAATAATATCGTTTTATTTAAAAAAATTAAGTTTTGAACCGGTTTGGACCTAATTTGACTCATAAGTCAGTTTTTTTAAGGCCCATGAGTTAGCTCATTGTCATCTTTAATTTGGGCTTGACTAAAATCATTTATGTACATTTGAATCACATTAGGATTTTTCCATCTGTCATCTTATGTTTCACGTGATCTTTTATCCAGATTCATATTCTGCCAAGGTGCGCTATCCACGTTCGACCTTTCAAAGGACGACGAGCGTTGTCTACCTGTTTGCCTACCCCATCTTCCAAGTTCCGTCTCTCCAAGGTCTGAAGTTGTGCAATCTGCTGTCCTCAGGCTTGCAAATCTCCTGAAAGTTGCAACACATTTTCACTTTGATTTCGAGTAATTCGTACCATAAGTCTCTGCAAAAGCTTTACATAAAATTGCTGGTTTCTGTGCTCGAATCAACGGAGTAACTCGCCTCTGAAACCAAAAGAGTTGACAATAGCAGTATTCATAGAATTGTAGTTTTAGATGGGGTTCAACCTGCTAAACACACACGCATCCTCAACAACTCTAATTGTGACCATTGGAATCATACAGTGGCTTCCTGGTCTGGTTTGGTGGATAATGACTTGCATATTAGCTGCTTAGTTGTCGGGTGTTTATTGGTGTATAATTGTTATTGGTGTTGATTTTTTCTTTTTCATAATTTGGTTACAGAAATAGGTAGTCGAATGGTATATTTGTTTCTTTCCTTCTTCGTCTTATAGTAGCAATTGTTACATATTGTGATGGAGAGGTAGCTGAAAAGGAATGAAAATGAGTACTAAGGTACTATGTTCTCGCTTGCGTTCATTTTGCTACAATTCGAGTCCTCTCGAATACCTTTTACCCCTATTCTTCCTTTACATGTAATTCATCTTTCATGCATAGTGATTGTGGAGTGTAGAAATTTTATTAAACTTGGCTTGATGAAGAGAATTCTAAAGTTTTTTAAGTTTGATTCCTCAAAATCAATTAATAAAGTATAAATTAGGACTTTGAATTTGAGAAGTTCAAACTGAATTCGACTTAAATTGATTGATTGAACTGACTTCAACTAGGTTTTGGAAATTTAAAAAAAAGTTCTAAGTTAATTACCCAAATTTTTTTTTCATAATTTTCATTAATTTTTAAAAATAAATTTAAATATTAAGGATAAATATATTTTAAAATTTAACTTTTAATTATTACAAATTAATTAACGATTTAAAATTCTTATTAATGCATTTAATAAAAATTTTACTTGATTAAGCTGTGAGATATCTTTCAAGAATATTAACAAAATTTAAAATTTAATTAAAAGTTGAAGAATTTAAATAACAAATAATAATAATTGGTGGTTTTATTTAACGACTTAAAAATATACTAAAATTTAAGCCGATAAAATAAGAAGTTTAAGGTTAAAAGGTTTTAGATTGTCCTAAAATTAATTAAAGAAATTGAAATTTAATTGAATAATTTAAAATTTAATAAAAATAATTGTTAAAAAACTTAATAAATTTATTTTAGTTTATAAAAATTTATTAATTTATAAAATTACAAATTAATTAATAATTTTGTTAATTTTAATAAAAAATTATTAAAAAATATTTAACTGAAAAATTTAAAACTAATTAAAATTTTTTATAATAATGTCAAACGGTTGAGTATTTTAAATAATAAGATTCGGAAATCCGAAGCCCATATATATTATTTCAAACTAATAAAAGCGCAACTCTTTACCAAATCTGTATGACCTTCTCAAACGACATTAGCTTAACGACAATCACTTAAAACCAAAGAGAATTCTTAGAATGAATCGACCAATCAGATTCTAGGATTAATCCTTCACGATCCGCAACTTCCCTAAAACATATGATCTCAACCATTCATTCAGTCCGAGAAAACACAACTTCACATTGCCTTTACCGTCCGATCATCAACTGTAAAAGCACACGGATAGTAAATCCTATCCGTTGGATTGCAAAATCAGTTTCTTTAAATACCGCGTGACGACCTCCTGTTTTAAAGTTTTGTGGAGAGAGCAAGCTCGAGAGGGGGAGAAAGATTTCTGAAGGTATTTTTTTTAATGTTTATCTGTCTTCTATTTGGATTTTATGTAGTTGTTTAATTAGCGAAAACATGATTATGATTAGGGTTTTTCTTGTGTTTGATTTGATTTTTTTTCGAAGTTTATGAGATTTTGGGAGGTTTCTGGATGTTGGACTTGGTTGATTAGAACTTGTTCTTGTGATATACTATATGATTTGATCTCTTCTCTGAATGTTAACAACTTAAACTTGGCGTTCTGGCCTTCTGAGTTTATGATTCCTTTTTTGAATTTAGGCGCTTGGGTTTATTAAATGTTGGATCGTTGTGAAATTCTAGGGTTTGTAATTTTGAAATGATTGATAGGTTTAGATTGGTACTAGTGATGATAGTCCTAATTAGTGTTCTGCGAGGTCGATTTTGTTATGACTTGGTCCATTTGTTGGTGGGTTCTCTGCCGTTGTCCGTTAAAGTTCAGACATGGCTGTTCAATGTGAAACATGACGTTTGAGATGAATTTTCACCGTTTAATTTGTGTCCGATTCTTACTTGACTGTTGAAAAATTGTTCTTGTTATAGTTTAAAGGGTTGAATCTTTTTGTTTATGTTTTCTTTTGTGTGCAGATGGCCCGTACCAAGCAAACTGCTCGTAAGTCTACTGGAGGAAAGGCTCCGAGGAAGCAGCTCGCTACCAAGGTTAAGTGAAATTTCCACGTTAAATTCTTCTCTGTATAATGTTGTTTGGCTTGGTTGTTAGTTGCTGATCGAGTGGTTTTATTATTTCCAGGCTGCCCGTAAGTCTGCTCCAACCACTGGTGGGGTTAAGAAGCCTCATCGTTACCGCCCTGGAACTGTTGCCCTTCGGTGAGCTAAAGCTTTGTCGACTTCTTTTTATGCCAAGTCCTTTGTTTCTGCTATAAAGCAGTTGCTTACTTGTTTTTCCCATGTGTTCTGATGTTGTGCAGTGAAATACGTAAGTATCAGAAAAGTACTGAACTTTTGATCAGGAAGCTTCCTTTCCAGAGGCTTGTCCGTGAAATTGCGCAGGATTTTAAGGTAATTATCGCCTTTTCATGTGCTTGCTAGAAGATTTTTATGCATTGGTGATCATGATTTGTATTTTCAAGGACGTTTATTACAGTCTCACATACGGTTTTGTTTTTTGTACAGACCGATCTGCGTTTCCAAAGTCACGCAGTGCTTGCACTTCAGGAGGCTGCAGAGGCATATCTGGTGGGTCTCTTTGAGGACACCAATCTCTGCGCCATTCATGCCAAGCGTGTCACAATCATGCCAAAGGATATCCAGTTGGCTAGGCGTATCAGGGGCGAGCGCGCTTAAGCTTGTTTGATGTGTTGTATGTTTTTTTGGGCATATTCTGTTATTTTGTCCAGTGAAGTTGTCTAGATAGATAACTAGGATGGTTCTGAGAGAGTAGTTAGGAGGTGTGGATTGTTCCATTGCTCTCAATGGGTCTAAACTGATTGAATATATTTGTTTCAAAATGTTTTCGTGACATCTGCTACCACCCTCAAATGGTGGTGTCTGTTGAACACAGCTATTATTTGATCTAATCTAGTTTAGCGTATGTTGGAACTTCATGTTTGCATCTTCTTCCAGGTCTCTGATCTTCTCTCTCACACTTCCCAGAGCGCTTTTCTGCTTGATTTGTGACAATGATTAGCTTAAATGAATCACCAATGCTTGAGTAGATGCACCCTCCCATGAGCGGTGTATAACTTTTCGTTGGTGCAGGGAATGAATTTTATTGCTTTTTAAGATTGATGAAATTATAGTTTTTCGTTTTATAGGTGTGGATTTGGTTCTGCACACGATATTTGTTGAGAAATTCATCTGGCGTGCTAGGATTGGTTTTTATATTGACTTTGAGAGCCTACGATTTTTTAAATTAGATAATCATCCTTTGATTCGTGAGGAGGATCATTAGAACGTCAAAACTTGGCAAAACAAGAATCGTATGGACGCACACGATCAACAGATTCACAAGAAAGAAACATGGTAATATTCTACTGGACTTACCTTATGGAAAGATCAACAGATTCACAAGAAAGAAACGTTACGGTAAATTTGACTTACCTTATGAAGAGTAGGGTTTACAAGATAATGAAATGAAAGAGTAAAGTTTATTTTATATTATATTATATTTTAAATGGTAAAAATGAAAAATTTAGGGTGGAATAAAATGTAAAATGATAATATTATATTATAAATTTTTATTCTTTAAATAATAATTTTTAATATTATATTTTATTCTAAACTATTTTATTATATTAAAAATTTTACTTTCAACCGACTAAATATAACTCTAGAGACCGTGATGATTCACCTATCGTCTTTGAAAAATTATTTGTTTCCTATCACCAAACAGAACACACGAAATCTTCAACGCC
>JAOTAX010000198.1:2810022-2838196 GCA_025629825.1 Erythroxylum guanchezii | reverse complement strand
GGGTAAGTTTGTTCTTTCGAAAAACCAAAGTTAAGAACTTTGTGTTGAGAATACTCGATAATTTTTATAATTAATTTACGTGTCAGTTTGCCATCGTCTCACTTTCACTTATGCTTCCGTGTTACTTTTCTGTACTCTCACTTTGTCTTACGTTTCCGTCTCACTTTTTTATTCTCCCACTGTCATACCGCTGCTTCGTCTTACTTTTGTTCATACCAACATTTATTATTAATATTGTTACGATGCAAAAAACTAATAAACCAAAAATATATCAAAATAAATATCTAATTACAAGAATTTTAATAATTAACTGTTCCAATTTTTATTAAGCTATTTTTATAATTTTATATGATTAAAAAAAATTTACTTACTTATTTCAATTTTTATTAAATACACTTAACATTTTTACTAGTAGAATTAAACTGCTAGTCACCGAATATAGAGACTTGCCCGTAGCAGAACCAACGACTAGCACCCCCTCCCTACTGTAAGGGATAATACTGTCTATGAGACAAAACAAGAAACGTAAACCGTGTACGGTACACAGAGCACAAACTTTGATCAATCCTTTCCGCAATCGGTAAATGACACAACACGCGAACCAATGATGATATTCATTTGAATTACATATATATAATTATATGCTATTTGTTGTCAATTTTAATAATTTTAAAAATTAACAATTAATAAATTAAATCACGTAAAGCAAAGCTAATATTATTTCATGTCTAAATGCCGTCATTGAAAATCCATCTGAACCTCTGAGGCTGTTGGCTTTTGTCCGCCAACTTCGGACATTCTCAAATAACCGAACCAGGTCTCTATCTTTGGAGATCAAAACTTCTGTTCCTCTGTCTCTGGAAATTCACAATGAAATGTTCCTTATTTTGAAAACTCGTCTCCTTAAAGAATGCATTGAGGAATAACACAACTGTTTCCAAATCTACGTCTTCCTCTTTCTCTTTCTTTGTGTTCTGTTCATGCACATTCCTGTCGTGCCTGCTTAAGATACTTCTTTTATGGCAATTTCTTGTTCTATCTGTTCTTCACAAATTCAGCATTGATTGGTGATATTGCATGTGCAATATCTGATCTGGGTTCTCGACGAATCATCGGAAATATCCTTGACTTCTGTATCAAAATAACAGAGGAGGAGATCCAACAACACAAATCCATTCACAGTTGTGTGCCCATGTCGGAGTAGACATTTGAAGATTAACCAATCATGGGTAATGATCCTCATCTCTGTTGGGCCTTTTGCTGTTTTCCATTTAATGTTTCCATGTGTGACATGTTTTTGTGTAGACCAAATTTGAGGTCTGGTTTGGAGAATTAACATTATGTTCTTGGACTTTATTACATGAATATACTTCCAGAGATGCAACAGAAAGCAGGGGAACTAGAAGAAGAATTGATGGACCCAATGGATAGATTGAGGTGTGCAGAAAAAGAGAGAGACAAAGCTCGCGATGAGTTGAAGGAGATGAAACAAATAGTTAATGAAGCCAACGCGAGGGTGGCAGGAAGCCAGAGAAGAATTCAGGAACTGGAGATAGAACTAGAAAGAAAGAGGGAGATCGAAACAAAAATGTCTGTTTCATTTGCCTCTCAAACACGGCAGCTTGAGGAAACTATTATATCCCTTGAAGATTCAAAGATGCAAGTCTCATTTTTGCATGAGAAAGTCAAGAAATTGGAGGGTTCGTCTCCGCGAGCAGGTGATGGAGAACAGGTTTCAGTGGAAGAAGAATTGCACATGGTCAAGTCTGAACTTGAATTGACAAGAGCGAACATGGTAGGCCTAGAAGAGGCTGAGAAGCAATCTCAGTTGAAGTTCAAGAGCTTACTTGAGGAGATGAACTCGCTTAGAACTGAAATGAAACAGGCGATTAAAGCAGAAGAGAATAGCAAGAAGGCAATGGATGATTTGGCATTAGCTCTCAAGGAAGTTGCAACAGAAGCAAAACAAACAAAAGAGAAGCTTATTGCGACCGAAAAGGAGGCAGAAGAGTTGAAGGAGAAGCTGAAGGATATGGAGGACAAGACCAAGACCCACTTGTGTCAAGCAAAAAAAGATACTGATATATACAGAAATACTGCAGAGAGATTGAGAATAGAGGCTGAGGAGTCACTTCTGGCCTGGAATGCTAAAGAAACTGGCTTCGTTGATTGTATCAAAAGAGCTGAAGATGAAAAGACCAGAGCATTGGAAGAGAACAAGAAACTACTTGAGTCACTAACGGAAGCTGAGAACCTGAGAAAGACTGCAGAGCAAGAGAACCAGAACTTGCGAGAGACCCTGAAACAGGCCCTGAATGAAGCTAGTGCCGCAAAAGAAGCTGCAGGAATTGCCTTGGCCGAAAACTCCCAACTCAAGGATGAGCTAGCAGAAAAGGATGATGCTTTAGTTTTCATCACTCGAGAGAACGAAAACTTGAGGATCAACGAGGCAAATACAGTTGAGAACATCAAAGAGTTGAAGCGTATATTCGCTGAAGTAACAGGAAAGGAGTTTAAAGCAGAAGAGAAGGAAAAAGATCACAGAGAAGGTAAGAAACTGAGCAGTACTTTCACTCTCAATCTCAAGGAGCTAATAATTCCCAAGCACGACGATCACAAACTATCTGATAAACACATCGACAGCGACGAAGATGATGATTCTGACAGTTCTGAACTATTAAGAGGATCGATACTTTATCAAGTAGACTCACCAGTTCCGCCAACTCACCATAGGAGAAGGTCATCGTCTACATTCATAGATGAAGTATTGGTACTGAATCCAGAGGATGATGATCATATTCATATAGACGATTTGGAGAACGAGAAGAACCCCAGGAAGAAGAGAGCATTGCTGCGAAGATTTGGGGACATTATCACAAGAAGACGAAGCATTCACATTCACCACCACACCCACAAGAAGGAACCGTCAGTTGGCGGTGAAGGGCATAAAAAGGAGGTTGCAAAAGAGCCATCATCAAGTGGCAGTGACGGGCAGAAGAAGGATTCGTCACACAGTGGAGAGCTTAACAAGAAAGAACCACTAGTAGAATAAAATTCACACCATCTTCATCTTTTCTTACAATTTTTCTTACAATTCGATCATTTTATATTTGTTATTTTTCCACTTCTGATTCAATTTCTGTACATGAAATCGACACATATATTTATATATACTTTTAAACAGTGACATCTAAGCTTGTATTCCAAATCTAACGACGAACTAAAACAACTGCAACCCCTCGTTTCTGGAGAACATCAGGCGGCGTCAGACAGATTTCGACAACTGATTATCAGCAATTGGTTATACCTAAACTAAGGAGGGTGTTTTTCTCGTGCTTATCCAACGTTTCATGTTTTAATATCTGAGGTGGACACGTGAAGACAACTCACGTGCACAGCTTGTCTTTCTCTACACTCAATTTCACACGTTACTAGTCCTCCGCTCAAGCGTACGTCTTCTTCTTCTACTACTACTACTACGTGTAAAGAAACTATAAAGAGAGAAGCCAAAGACAGCTTTTTTAGAGACCGACCCATGTCGTCTGTGGTGAAGTTAGCTTCTCAGGAATCGAACCAAGAGGAGAGCAACAACGAACGGTTTGATTTGGTTCGTGGAATGGATCCGACGCTTACCAACTTTTCACTCTCTGACGACACTTTTCTTGAAGCGGCCATTTCCCTTAAGAACCAGGTGGTTGAGAGGACTTGGAAAGTTAGGGGTGGTGCAAATACGGTTATTGACCTGACAGTGTACACGGGTCTGTTGGGTACGGCTTTCACGTGCCTGAGATCGTACGAGGTCACCGGCAACCACCAGGACCTGGTACTCTGTTCTGAAATCGTTGAAACGTGCGCCATGGCTGCTCGTGCCTCCTCTAGGTAACTATCTCTCTGTTTTTCACTTGCTTAGTGACTGTTGGGTTTACTGAACTGGGCTTACCTCATTCCGGTGAATGGACGAGAATGGGGTGTGAAAGTTTGGATCTTTTATTAACTTTGGTGTTTGGTCCCTCTCTCTGTGATTGATAACAGATGTGGCTTTGTGTCCTTCTTCACACTTTTTGAGTGAAATATCTACCAAATTTGTGGTATTTGTCACTTACTTGGCTGCTTAAATTTGGGAAGTGAGTAGCCAATTTCTAAGTTCCAACAGATGGAGAAGTTACAAAAGATAGATTTGATTTTAAGTAGATGGTTTGAACCATTTGGTGACTATCACTAATTCACTATCTTAGGATAGCAATTAAGATCGGTGTGGACCCCTTAGATCTTTTCAACGTTGAACTGTTCCAATCTTTGTTAAAAGTATATATTTTTCTTTAATTGTGGGTTTCTTTGGAGTTGTTTCAAGTTCCAGTTTTAATGTTTAACTTTGTTGTGTCGTTTATTACATATGTAATGAACATAATATATGTGATATGTGCAGACATGTGACATTTTTATGCGGTAGAGGGGGAATTTATGCCCTTGGAGCAGTGGCTGCCAATTGCAGAGGGGACCATTGTAGACGTGATTTCTTTTTGAGCCTCTTCCTTGAGGTAGATCCTTCAATGTCAACTTCCATCTGCACCATCACTTTCATTCTTCATTACAATATATAATAATACTACTACTTTAGAAAAGAATCTCTTTGTTGCTTTCTGGGAATGGTTTGATGCCTTATGTCTAAGGCTTGACTCTTCTTCTGACATAATTCATGGGTCTACCTGACAACCACGTTTGGGTTTACTTGAAACCAGACCTTGCTAATATCTGAGCAAGTTGGATAGGGACCTAACTTGTTCTTCAGCAACAAGAAGTATATGATTCGTGAATCCGGGAAACGGAAAACGTATCTGTTCCAATCTGGGCTCATTCACATCTTGTCCCCGAGCTTCTTGTTTGTTTGATTTGCCATGAGCACTTGCAACTTGTTCTGATATTAGAGCATTCACATACCAAAATTTGGTGTTTGCTTCTTTTCAATTCCCCGAGGCGTAGCTGCTGAAGGGATTGCTCCTTTATTTCACAAGCTCGTCCGTTTTTATGTTACAAGTCAATGTTGCTAACTTGGGATCCTAAGCTTTTAACCATTAAGATATTCCCCTGGGAACTATGACACATTTGATAAGCATCTGTAGCTTTTATCGTGACAGGTATCGATTATATTTATTGAAACAGAATACGGCTTATAGGCATAAAAAATGACCTTCTATGCATCAAAGAAGAATGCCCGTTTGCCCAAGTTCAGTGGAAGTCTGAGTAAACAATGCATCAGAGCTTTTCAATTCCACTGATCAATTTGTTCAAGTTCTACGTTTTTCATTGCATGTAATATGTGATTATGGAAAACAGCCATTAATGTTGTGTTGATTGTCTATAGGTGGCACAAGAGAGAGCTCTCCCAGTAGGACCAGAGGAAGGTGGTTTTGGTATGTCTTATGAGCTGATGTATGGGAGAGCTGGATTTTTATGGGCTGCCTTGTTCATAAACAAACATCTTGGAAAAGGTACAATACCAGATGATCTTCTTCTGCCGGTGGTTGATGCTGTGTTAGCTGGAGGAAGAGCAGGGGCTTCTGATAACACAGAATCCCCATTGATGTTCAGATGGCATGGAACAAGGTACTGGGGTGCAGGAAATGGCCTGGCAGGAATTTTGCATGTGTTACTCCACTTTCCACTTTCCAAAGAAGATGCTGATGATGTGAAGGCTACTTTGAGATACATGATGAGTAACAGATTTCCCCATAGTGGAAACTATCCCTCAAGTCAAGGGAATCAAAGGGATAAGTTGGTTCAATGGTCTCACGGGGCAGGTGGCATGGCCATCACCTTGTGCATGGCATCAAAGGTATGTGTAGGAAACTTCTTATTGCAACTTAGTCATATCTATTTACTAATGCTTTTAGGTCTCCATTCAAGCTTTTAATCATACGAAAACTAGTTTACGGTATTACGTTAAGAGTAGTACCTTGGGAGAATTCCATTGCTGGAGTTACATATTTGTTTCACTATTCTGCGTCAGGATCTTGATATGAATAAAGCATGTGAACAGTCAAAATCCTAATAGGTTTGTCATCCCAACATAAAAAGGGCAAGTTCTTTTCATTTTTCAGGTGTTTCCCAACGACAGGGAGTTCCGCAACGCAGCAATAGAAGCAGGGGAAGTTGTGTGGAAGAATGGATTAGTGAAGAAGGTGGGGCTTGCAGATGGTGTTTCAGGAAATGCCTACTCTTTCCTGTCCCTTTATCGCTTGACAGGAGAGTGCATATATGAAGACAGAGCAAAGGCATTTGCAAGCTTCTTGTACCACAATGCAACTAAAGTTCTGACTGTTGGGGATGAAAGTGGAGTTGAACATGCCTACTCTCTATTTCAGGGACTTGCTGGGACAACTTGTCTCTGGTTTGATGTTATTTCTCCAGCAACGTCCAGGTTCCCAGGATATGAGCTATAGGTTTTTCTGGAAATTGAGAACTAGTCCCTGGTCTGATATCTTGAGAATAATAATTTGTAAGCCTGTCATGTATGTATATAGGAATCTGAGTATTAAATCAAATGGTCTGCTAGGTGCCCAGTGGAGGTTAGTGCCAGTGAATGGAGCCTTTTACTGGTATTAGTGTTTATTATTTTATTTTAAATATAATTTATTTAGTGTATATTTAAAAATAATTTGCTTTTATAAAATAATAATTTAAAATATTGTGTTAATATTTTCTTGATGTAAGCAGTCCTACTTATTTTTGAGTTATATTAATGAAAACGAAAAGCTATATAACTCATATAAATATAAAATGTAACATATCTTTCAACAATATTAATATAGATAATATTCTAAAAATACGTACACTTTCTTAGAAATTTGAAAAGATTAAATTAAAGATAAAACTAAAAATTATTATTATTTTTATAAAAAGTTGAAGTGTGTATAAAAATTATATATTTATTTAAATTTAAAAATATTTTTCCTAATTTTACATTTAACAAAAGCTATATAATTCATATAAATATCAAATGTCACGTAATCTTTCAACAACATTAATAGTATATTAATATAGTTAACATTTAATTAAAAAATAAAAATTAATTATTGTTAATTTATTATTCTTATAAAAAATTAAAAAGTGTGTAAAAAAACACTTATTTAATTTTAAAAAATTTGGCATTTATATTTTAATAGTTATTATAAATGTCTTAAAAACTAAATAGGTTCAACCAGTTTATAATGAAAATTTTGAACCAACGAAATTTTTTCGTTCAATTTCTAATATTCTGTTTTAATTTAGTTTAATAATTTTTGTTGTTAAAAATTGATCAATTTATTAATTAATTAACTAGTTTTTATAAACTAATCAGTTCTTATTAATAGAAATTAATTAATTAATTTTTATTTAATAGTCTTCTTTTTTTAACTAAACTTAAAATTTTTTAATTGATAAGAATAATCTTTTTCAATTATTTCTAAAATTCTTCAATTTTATTATATTTTTAATTGATTTTATGACAATTTGATATCAGCTAAATATTTTAAATTTTAATTTTTTTTCTCGATTTATTTTCCAGTACTATTTTGAAAATATTGGTTGATGAAAAGAATCCAAAACTAAATGGACAAAAGCAATTTGTTGTATAGTTAGAAAGCAACCCAACACATAATGTGGATATATCAGGCATAGTGACTCAGTGGTACTATAAATCTATGACCAAAACCTAGTGTAACTCCACTCCGGGAAATTGCCTTGACAACACGGCAAGACAGTACCAAATTGCACATTAACACAAGTATTCCAAACCGCAAATTAGCCTTAGTGGGTCAAGAGGTGACAAGAGACCTAAAATATGTTCAAGTATTCATCGTCCATGTCTCTATCTCATTTCTATAGATATGCATTTACACATAAATAGCAATTTCACTATTCTTATACTCTGATTTTAATAAACTATTTCCTATATTTAATAGTATACCAACATTCGTATAACTCACTTTTTTAAGTTTTAAGTAATTTGAAGTAAAACATTAAAAAAAAATTAAACGTCGTGACTTAATTAATAAATATAAAATTTATAATTTATTTTGATTGTATTAATTATTTTGATTGCTCATATTTAAGCTTAACAATGAGTTTGGAGCCTAGGTTCGAGACAGCCCACCTGAGCCCGAGCTTGACTCAGCCCGACCAGAAATTTTTAAATTGAAAAAAAGTAAAAATGACGTTATTTTAATTACAAAAGTCAGGCCTTGGAGTCAGGTCAGGCTTGGGCAACCCAAGACCAGACCTAGGGCCATGGCCAGCCCAGTTGTCATTTCTAACAATGAGTCGAGTTCAGTTGAGTCTGCTCAAACTTAAACTCAGTCTAAAAATTATATTTTTGGGTTTAAACTCGACTTAAAGTCCAATCAGGCCCAAGGTTCAAACTCAAGTCTAAGCTATATCGAGCTTGCGTAGCATGAAGCTTGATCGGCCTGAAACAAATTTAATTTTTTAATCTTTAAAATTTTAAAATAATGCCATTTGATTGAAATATTCATAGTTTGAGTTATGCGAACCATATTAGGAAAAATAGCCTAAACTCGCTGGCTTAAAACTTGATAAACTTATATCAGAGTCATTGAATTCACATTAAACTAAACTAAATTAGGTCATACTAAGCTTTTTCTTTTTTCTTGTTCTTTGGTCACCCCTACTCAAGTTGCAATGTCCTAAGGTTAGTTTCTAGCAATTATCATACTTCTCCTTATTTAGTGTGTAGAATTTAGTTAAGTGGATATGTTTTCTTATGTTTGTATTTATCACTTTTAGCATATGAAGGAACTAATGCTTGCAATAGAATGGGGGCTAGAAGACACAAAATAAAGGATGAATAATGAATTAAATGGTGTTGCAGAGAATTGAGAGAACTTAAGATCAAAACACAAAGTTTAAAGTGTTATAAACTTGTTAGACACTTTCCTTAAATTGTTATTTACCCCCACTATACTTGCAAACTTGGTTAAAGGCAAATTACCTCTAGGATACAAACACAAGAACATTTAAGTTGCAAAAGTATGAATGTTCTTCAAGAATTATGAATGCAAAGATTGCGTTGATGTAATTGTTCAAATTTTTTTAATCTTGACTAAAACTCATGTATATATAGAGTTTTCAGAACAGTCATCTCTGTTCACGACAAGTTACAACCTTTGGAAAGGAAATAATCCTTCAAAACAATCATGTCTGTTCACTACAATTTACAACTCTTGGAAATGAAGCAACCCTTCAAAACAGTCTTGTCTGTTAACGACAAGTCACAACTCTTAAAAAAAAGCAAACCTTCATAATAGTTACATCTGTTCACTACAAGTCACAACTCTTAAAAAGGAAGCAACCTTTCATTTGCAAGTTTGACTTTAACTACTTATATCACAAACTAATTTCCAAAAATCCCCCATTTAGTTTGTGACATGGAAAAAAAAACATAAAAAAGAAATCATGCCTAAAGGAAGGTAGCTTTCGCCTTAAACCATCATATAGTACAAACATATCTCAAAATCTAAAGGAAACAATTAGTGGCTCATTGCTTAAACCTTCATTCACAAAGGTTCAGACATGTCGCACACATGAACCTTCTTAGCATTCAATTAATTTACATTGCAATTTTAGCACTATTACCGACCATCTTCTCATCGTAGTTCATGATCATATACAAAAGATTATTTTAAACTATTGCTAGAAGCAGCACCACTTCTAATGATCATATAGGTGAAAAGTATTCTAGCTATGTTTACATAACCATAAACAAGCACTCAAGAAAAATTTCATTAAGAGATTTCTCTCAACCTTCTTACTTAAGAGTAACAAATTGAAGCACTATTTTCTTGGAATGGTTTACACAATCTTAGTACTCACAACCACTAAACAACTTGTTATTACCCTTTAAACCTTACAATCTAGGAGCAGTACTAGAAGAAGGTTGGTTTACCATTGCTAGTGATTTTTGACTAAAAGGTTTTAATCTCATTCCAGATATCATCGAACTAACTAAATCTCTTGCAAGAAGTTTAGTAAACGTTTCTGCCAAATTGTTCTATGTCCTTACATAAACAATCGAGACGACATCTCTATTTAGCATTTCTCTAATAAATGCATGTTTTAAGCTTATATGTCTAGATTTACCATTGTACACTTTGTTCAATGCTCTAGACATAGTAGACTCACTATCACAATGTTAGGTTATCGTAGACATGGGGCGAGGCCAAAGATCTATATCCAACAACAAATCCCTTAGCCACTCAGCCTCCTTAGAAGCAGAACATAGAGCTATAGATTCAGCTTCCATGGTAGAGTGAGTAATCACCGTTTATTTCTTCAAAGCCCAAAAAACAGCTCCACCACGAAGTAAGAATACCCAACCACTTGTGAGTGTTTGGTCACTAATGCTAGTAATCCAACTAGTATCTGAAAATCCTTCAAGAACATTTGGAAAGCTATTATAAAAGAGTCCAAAATCTTTTGTCTTCTTAGGATTTCCCAGCACTCTTTTAATAGCTTGCTAATGTTCTTGGCTAAGACTTTTAGTGTATCTAGCTAGTCTATACACTGAGTATGAGATATTCGATCTAATGTAAGTCGTTGCATACATTAGAATTCCAATTATACTAGCATATTCAAGTTGTGCAATTAGACTACCTTCATTCGTATGCAACTTAAAGTTAGGATCAAAAGGAGTACTTACCTCTTTCACATTCAAATGTTGATATTTCTTCAGGATTTCCTTAACATAATATGATTGAGAGAATGCAAAACCCCCACTATGTTTCTTAACTTTAATGCCTAAGATAGTATCTACTTTACCAAGATCCTTCATCTTGAATTTAGAAGAAAGATACTTCTTAGTTTCAACCACACCTTTATATGTAGGACTAACAATAAGCATGTCATCTACATAGAGACAAATGATCACTCTATACTCTTAATTGAATTTAGAATAAATGCACTTATTAACATTATTATATCTAAATCCATATGAAAGTAAAATAGATTCAAATTTCTCATGTCATTGTTTAGGTGCCAATTTCAAGCCATATAATGACTTGACTAGCTTATATACTTTCTTTTCATTTCTCGGTAGCACAAAGCCTTCCGGTTGTTCTATATACACTTCTTCATCTAGATCACCATTTAACAATGTTTTCTTTACATCCATTTGGTGTACATGAATGCTATAAATTGAAGCTAAAGCCAAAAGTACTCTTACCGATGCAATTCTAGCAACCGGTGCATATGTGTCAAAATAATTGATTTCTTCTTTTTACCTAAAACCTTTAGCTACTAGCCTTGCTTTATAAGTTAGAATAGTACCATCTGTGGTATATTTCCTTCTAAATACCCACTTACAACCAATTGGTTTGGACCCATGAGGTAAATCAATTAGAACCCGAGTACAGTTAGACAATATTGAGTCCATTTCATCATTTACCACTTTTCTCCAAAATGTCATATCCCTTGATTTCGTTGCTTCACTAAATGTTTTAGGATCTTCCTCTACACTTAATAGAACTGGAGTTTTATTTAGTGGAGTATCCCTATTGCCTTCAACTAAGAAAATAATAGCTTGTGAAGAAATAAAATCCGAAGTAAAATTTTTTTCTTCCTTTGATGTTGACTCCTCTTAGGTTCACTTGGAGGGTCTACACTTGGGTCTTTTTAACGCACTTGAGAGTTCAACACTTAGAGAAGGGGTGGGTCCATTTGATGAATCCTTATTTACCAATGAGTCTTTAAGAAACAAATCCTTAAATAACTCAACATCGCTTGATTTTATAATCACATTAGAGTCAACTTCTAGTAGCCTATAAGCTTTAGAATTTGTTGCATAACCTACAAATATACTTTTAAGTGCTTTTGGTCCTAACTTTGTTCCTTTTGTGTCAGGGACTCTAAAGTAAGCTACATAGCCCCAAACTTTCAAATATGACAAGTTTGGCTTCCTTCCTTTCCATACTTCATATAGAGACGCTTTAGTCTTTAAGGATAGAATTTGATTATGCAAATGACATGCAGCCAACAAAGCCTTACACCATAAGTTTTTTGACAAACCCGAACTCAAGAGCATAAAATTAACTATGTCTTGCATAGTTCTATTTTTCCTTTCAGGTAAATCATTTTACTGAGGAGTATATGGTGCACTAGTTTGGTGTATAATACTATTTTGTTCACAAAAATTTGAGAACTCATTAGAGAAGTATTCTCCTCCTCTATCACTTCTCAAAATTTTAATCTTTTTACTTAGTTGATTTTCAACAAGAGACTTATATGTCTTAAAAATATTAAATGCTTTATCCTTGGTTTTCATCAAATAAACATGCACAAATCTAGAGCAATCATCAATGAAAGTAATGAAGTATTTATTGCCACCTTTTGTTAAAAAAACCATTAAATTCACAAATATCTGAATGCACTAAATCAAGCAATTTCATATGCCTTTCAACTTTAGGAAAAGGAAGTTTGGTTATCTTTGCTAGTATGCATTTTTCACATTTCTTATTCACTTAGACATTATAAGCGATTAGTCCTTTTGTAGACATATAATGAATCACTTTATGACTAACATGTCCTAATCTACTATGCCATAAAGAATAAGAAGCATCAACCAAATAAAGAAAAACATCATTCACTTTATTAAGACTAAACTTAAACATGCCATTATAAGAATATACTTTTCCTATAAAAATACCATTCTTAGACAAGATTAAATTGTTTGAATCAAGTACAGCCTTCAAGCCCTTCTTGTTTAGGATATCCGCAAAAACAAGGTTCTTGATCACATCCAGAACATGAAGAACATTAGTGAGCACCAACTTTTTGCTGGAAGTGAATAGCAAATGTACATCTCGCTTTCCATACACCTTGACTTTCTTACCATTGGCCACGACTACTTCATGTCCTTCAAGAACTTCATAGTTCTTGAATTGATCCTTGTTATTGCGCACATGAATTGCTGCATCAGAATCATACCACCAATCCTTAGAAAGAATTGATGTTACCATGCGAAATTCTGTCACAATACCACGAGTCAAGGTTGCCATAATTTATGCACATTCATCAACAAGGTTAGCACTAAGAATATTGTTTCCTTTTTGCTTCCTGTTGGATCTGCAGTCGGCCTTGTAGTACCCTTTTTTTCTATAATTGTAGCAAACCCGATTCTTTTTCTTATCTTTAGCATTAGCATTTTCAGGTTTCTTCCTTTTATAATTGTTGGATTTCTTCTCATCCATAAAATTCACCTTTGGATCTCCTTCCACTTCTTTTCTTTAAAGAATTCTTGCGCTTTCTTCAATTCTAAGATGCTTCAAAACACTACTAATAGTTAAAATTTCATAAGTGTACAACAAATTCTTTTGATAATCATTCTAAAAAGAAGGCAACTTAGCAATAATTGCCCCTACTTGTAATGATTCCGAAATTTCAACACCTAAGCCTTTAAGTTTTGAAACAATTACTTGTAAATAGTGAATTTGATCTATAAGAGAGGAACCATCAATAAATTTAAATTCAAAATATCTTTTAATAAGAAACTTATCTGCGCCTTGTTTTTGATATTCATATTCACGTTCAAGCGATGCCCAAATCTCCTTTAGACTCTTCACGGTTGTAAAGAGATCATAAAGGTTGTCTGAGAGGGTTTGAGAATGTGACCCTTGCAAAGCAATTCATCTTCGTGGCGCTTGTCTCATTCAACCTTCCTTGTGTCTACTTCACCCTCCTTTAGAAGAGGAATTGCAGAAAGAGTGAGCTTAAGTACATATGCAATTTTCAAACCGGTGAAGAAGAACATCATCTTATCCTTCCAACGATTGAAGTTGGTGCCGATTCCATCAAGGCGATCTAACTGCACAAAGTCTTGGTTCATCACTTTGAGAGCGGATTCTTGAGTGGACTCCATAATAGCAAAAAAAAAAAAACAATTTAAGATTGTAATAGAACGGGGGTTGGAAGTATACAAAACAAAGGATGAACAATGAATTAAATGGTGTTGCAGAGAATTGAGAGAACTTGAGAACAAAACACAAAGTTTAAAGTGTTCTAGGCGTGTTGGACACTTTTCTTGAAATGTTATTTGCTCCACTATACTTGCAAACCGGCTTAAAGGCAAATTACTTTTAGGATAAAAAGAACACAAGAATATTCAAGTTGCAAGAGTATGGATGTTCTTCAAGAATTATGAATGCAGAGATTGTGTTGGTGTAATTGTTCAAAGTTTTTTAATCTTGACTAATACTCATGTATATATAGAATTTTCAGAACAATAACATCTGTTCACGACAAGTCATAACTCTTGAAAAAGAAACAACCCTTTAGAAAAGTCACAACTCTTGGAAAGGAAGCAATCCTTCAGAATAGTCACATCTATTCACGACAAGTCACATCTCTTGAAAATGAAGCAAACTTTTAGAATAGTCACATCTGTTCAATACAAGTCACAACTCTTAAAAAGGAAGCACCATTTCATTTCCAAGTTTAACTTTAACTACTTTCATCATAAATTAATTTCTAACGATGCTTATTTCCACTTTACAATTAATAAAAATATTAATAGTATAAAATAAATTTATCTTATGAACTTCATTAAAAAAGATATATTAATACAATCAAAGAGAGTTAAACAAATACTTTAAATTTAATTTAAGATATAATATACTTCATAATATTTTAGACACAACAAAATTTACTCTAAAGCATAATTTATTTTAATAGAGGAATAATTTATATTAAAATTTTTAATTTAGTTGAATGTATGAAAATATTATCTTTATATCACATTACATGTGGATCTATCAAAATTAACTTTTTTTTCTATATAGAATAAGGCTACATGCTACCGTACCTTCCTAATTTCGGAACGTGACATATGAGAATGTCAAAAAGGTTGTAATATTTTCAAATAAAAATAAAGAATGGATAAAAGCAACTCGACGGATGCTTCAACTTGGTGTTGATTAAGATTTAATTACTAAGCTGTAATACTGTATATTGTAGGTACCGTATCTACGGTATGCTTCATTTGGTTTCGTGACTTTCGTCCAATCAAAGGCAAAAGCCAAGGCCACTCAATCCAAGCAAGGAGTGGGGACCACCGCCCATTTTGGTTTCTCCAATACCCGCTTCTTTCCACCGTCCACGTCAGCTTTTTCTCCCAACTTATCCTCTCTCCTCGTAACGCTCAATTTTTGTAAGCTACTCTCGCTCGGGTATCAGTAAGTCTACTCGCTCTCGCAACGGTCAACTTCTCTCTTTCACCGGACACTGTTTTGAGGCTAAGATTTTTCCTATTGGTTAATTCTCAATTTGTCAACGCACACGCTCTTAGCGCGAGCGTGCAGACTAACGTTGGCCAAATAGTCCATGAACAACCTCTTTTGTTCTACTTGGATATGTAACCTCTAGTATCACGCCACGTGTAACTCGTTCACTTCTTGACGCCTCCAATAAACAAAGAAGAGTTGCTTGCTTCTCAAGTGTTTAAGCTCTAATCGCATTACAGCTTTCTTCATTACTCGTGGCCATGAGATTCTCAAACTCAGACCAGTCAAGTGAGGTGAAGGAGAACCAGAAGCAATATCATTGAAAGGAGAAGACGAAGAAGAAGAAGGTAAAAGGGTCAGGGGTGGTTCGCCAGGTTCTTGCTATGTTATGTTATGGAGTTTTATGTGGTGTGCTCATTCTTGTTTCTTGGTTTTGAAGGCAAGATACAGAGAGGGTACTTGAAAAATATAGCAATGGAGCGCTACGAGATACTTAAAGATATTGGGTCAGGGAACTTCGGTGTTGCTAAGCTGGCTAGAGATAAACGAAGTGGTGAGCTTTACGCTGTCAAGTATATCGAGAGAGGACAGAAGGTGGTGTTTTAGCTTCAGTTTCATTGAAGTTTTCCTTTTTAGATTTTGATTTGGAGTTGCAAGTGAGAGCGTGTACTAGGTTGTCACTTATTCATATGAGTCGTCGAGATTTTCAGTAATCTTATGAGATATTCAGTCTATAAGTCATGTTTGTTGATCGGGGTTTTGGTGATTTGATCAGTTTTTAACTGGATGCTAGAAGTGTTTTAAGTAAATAATTTCTGGGTCTGTTGGTTTTGCAGATTGATGAACATGTGCAGAGGGAGATAATGAACCATCGATCATTGAAACATCCTAATATTATCCGATTCAAGCAGGTACATATATGCTTAACTCAAATGTTAAGTGAAATCCTTCAGATGTTCTAAAGCTGAAAGTTGAACTCTGTTTTGGCATTACCAGTTGCTATAAACAGAACATATTTTGTATGATTAATCTGTCTTCCTCACTATTTCTGTATATATATATGCCGATGGAATAAGGAACGTGTACAATTTTCCCGCCTTAAGTTCATAAACATTTCAATCTTGAAAGGCAAGATCGTTCCTTTCAATTTTTAAAGGGCAGATTCTGCAAGATTGAAAAGCTACAATCTTGGCAAGAAATTTCTGTTTAAGAGGTGTGTACTTTCTTTTTCACTGTTGCAGGTCTTGTTAACACCAACTCACTTAGCCATAGTCATGGAATATGCTGCAGAGGGAGAACTTTTTGAAAGAATATGCAATGCTGGTAGATTCAGTGAAGATGAAGTAAGTCCATCAGAAAAAAAGAATTTTTTTTTGAGTTCCCATCTTTTGGGTCGTTCTTAATTTTCTTTCGCTTTCCTTCTTCTGGTAAATTTTCTTGCAGGCAAGATATTTCTTCCAACAACTCATATCAGGAGTCAGCTATTGCCATTCCATGGTGAAACTTCCAAGCTGATCTTACTTAAAAATGGTTATAGTCCATTCCATTCTTTTCTTCAACTCTATAAGATTGATTCACACTCTCTTCTGATACAGCAAATCTGTCACAGAGATCTTAAACTGGAAAACACCTTGCTCGATGGGAGCCCAGCTCCACGTCTTAAGATATGCGACTTTGGCTATTCCAAGGCAATGAACTCAGTAATCAATATAAATTGGATTTATATTTGAACAAAAACACTGATACCCTTTTGACATTATTGGATTCAGTCTTCGGTTTTACATTCTCAACCCAAGTCTACTGTGGGAACACCAGCTTACATCGCACCAGAAGTATTATCACGAAAAGAATATGATGGGAAGGTAATAAATTCTGTTAATTAGGTAGGGTATTGTTTGGTAACCTAACTTCCATCAACATTAATCTTTTGAATTATTGAGGATAGATTGCAGATGTTTGGTCTTGTGGGGTTACTTTGTATGTGATGTTGGTCGGAGCTTATCCGTTTGAAGATCCTGATGATCCAAGGAACTTCAAGAAATCAATTCAGGTTAGTCAGCTATTTATTGTAATGAAACTTCAGAGATTGGAGACTTCTGATGAGATATTTAACTAATGACAGAGGATTCTCAGTGTTCACTACTCCATTCCTGACTATGTTCGAGTTTCCAAGGAATGTAAACACCTTCTGTCAAGAATTTTTGTGGCCAACCCTGAAAAGGTACACCAAGACTCTGTAAAGTATACTCGATTACTTCATTGTTACTTGTTTCACTCATTTTAAAAAAAATTATTAGATATATATTTTCTCGTAATTTTAATTATTTATTATATCAGAAATTAAAAATATTTAATTAAGCATTATTACCTTATTCCATTAATTAACGTTTTTATTTAAATGTTAGACATTTTAGAATTAATAAACAATTATTTCTGTCATATTTCATATAATTTCAAAGCATCGTTTGTTTTCTTTTTCTCTTCTACAGAGAATAACAATCCCGGAGATAAAAAACCACCCTTGGTTTACGAAGAACATGCCCGTAGAACTCATGGAAGACGAAGAAGGTAGCTTGAAAAACGACGACTCGAGTGAAGAATCGTCACAAAGCATCGAAGAAATAGTAGGCATAATAAAAGAGGCAAGGAAGGGTGGAGAGGGACCAAAGTCTCTTGGAGGAAGCATGGAGTTTGACGACATAGAAGATGTCGATGATCTTGACATGGATGATATAGAGTCAAGCGGTGATTTTGTTTGTGCACTATAATTTTATTTTATTTTATAGATAGTTGTTTGTGTTTTTTTGGTGGAGCAGAAACAAAGAGGCGATGATAAGCCGAACTCTTTCTGGTGTCTGGACTGGACAGGAAGAATCAATTCGAATGCTTGTCTTGTTTCCAAGTTGAGTGGATGCTTGTTCTGTAGTTCTTGATCTGTGTAATGGGGATCTCAAAATGGCATGTAAGTTTGTTGGAATATTTAGTTATGTGAAAATTGTGAAAAGTGGATCAAAAATGTAAAAAAGTATCTTTTTTTTTTAATTTCACATCTTCTAGTTATTAAATTATGCGTTAATTATATTAAAATATAAAATATAAATAAATAATTCAAAAATTTTAAAATTCTGATTGATTGGATGAGCTTTTGAGAAGTCAGTAAGCACTTTTCTCCATCACAAAAGTCTTTTTTTAAAAAAAAAAATAGGTCTTTGATTGTAAAATAAAAAATACTTTTTTAATAGATATATCTTTTTTTGATAGTCAAAGTATAACTTTTTAAGAAACTCAAATTTGAAGCTTTTCAAACAAAACTTCTCAAATAATTTTTTCGGGTAATTTTTCATATTAATTAATGAACCTATTTTTTAGTCCATTTTATTCTTATGTTTTACGCATAATTTCTACAATACTTACAAACTTATCTTTACGCTTTGGTTATTTATGTTATATATATATATTATTAGTTTTATTTATGTTATAATCCATATAAAAAATTTGGTTAGATATATTTTCATTTACGTTTCATACGATCTAAAATTATATAATAATTAATATATTGTGCTTTGCATATTGTTTAATATATTTTAAATAATATTTATATATAAAAATAATTTTTATTAAACATAAAATATAGTTAAAATTAAAAGTATTTTTTATTTTTATGTTATTAAGCAGTCTATTATATAAAATTCTTTTTAAAAAATTCTTTTTTAAATGACAACTAAATATTCAATTGATTTTTTAGAAAAGCTCTTTTCATAAAAAAATTATACTGATAAAAGTTCTATTAGTATAAGGTCCATCAAACGTAGGTTAGTCAATAAAATGTGGATAAGAGCTTCATTATAAATGCAATGGGTTTTTTGGATTTAGTGGGACTATGGTTTATAAATGGTTTAAGCACTTGGACTGATTAAATGTTTGTATAATTATGTCCAAGTCAATCCTCAATTGAAAAACATATCCTTTCCTGGCAGAACCAGTAAACTCTCGTAACGATCTGATCATAATCTTTTAATTTATGTTTGCGCTAAGACATAATCAGTCCACTCGCTTGTTTCGGATTGGTTCTTCTTCCTAAACAACGGTAATATCATCTCTTATGACAAATATCTGTTGGGTTCCCTTTTCCTTGGAATTGGACAGTTCGTTAGTTTTAATGTTTGAAGCCATTCAGAGAATTACATGTTGTGCAAGCCATCCACTTCAACCGCCAACTGCCGTTTGCCATTCATTTTGACATTTGTATGAACCAAAACATAAGCAAACAGACAAAAAGTTATTAAAAGATATAGTTAGTTTGATGTGAAGGATCCCAATTACCTTTAAAATATTAATATTTTTCATTATAAATTATTTTATTTAATTTATAAATTGGATAATTTTAAATTAGAATAATAAAATAATAGACTATTGGACTAAACGCGGATCAAAGCAAATTATGTAATTATTTGTAAAACTTTTTGTTTACTTTATGCTATAGCAAATTTTAGATCACTTGATTGGGTTGGGCTTCAGACTTTGAGTTTCAGGTTTTCTTAAACGTTGAGCCGAGTATTTTTGAACTTCTTCGGACCTCGCATTTAGCAAGATTTCTATGAGTTGTTATTATTGCTTTTTTTAAAGATTTGGGCTGGGCCTAATTCTTTAAAAAACACTTGGGCCTATGTCATCCCAATAGTCGGGTCAGTCATTTCGGGCTTAATCTTTTCCACCGATCCATGTACTTATAAAGGACATCACTGTGGAATTTCCACTTGGTATAAAACTCCTCTAAAATCAAAACCCTAATTTAGCTGCGAAGGGTACAACAACGCCTGAAGTGAGAAGGAGCAGGGCAGGGTATCTTTTCCACATCGAAGATGAAGGTATTGTTCCTTCTAAGTCTTTACAATGGTTCTAAACACGAACCCTAGCTCGGTTTTTTTTTTCCTTATTTTGTTCATTAATTTGTTGTCTCAATGTTTTTACGGCAGTTCAATATTGCGAATCCGACTACTGGGTGCCAGAAAAAGCTTGAAATAGACGATGACCAGAAACTGTAAGTGTTTCTGAATTAAATTAAATATACTTAAATGTCATTCGAATCGATATTGATTCTGCTTTAATTCTTTTTAGCTAGTGGTTATGATTGAATTTGGGTAGAAAAACTGATTTCAAATCCTGAAGCCTGCGAAATTTGTCATTTATTTTGTTTCTGTCTCTTGAAAGAAAACAAATGCAACAACGTTCTTTTAGCTGATAAAGTTTTTTTTTTAATTCGTGATTTCGTGTTTGCACTATATGGCTAGGTGCAGTATCTTTTCCTATTATTAACTTAAAAATAATAAATTTTTGCTGTCAAACATATATTCTCTAGATGTGGTTTTGACTTCTCCAATGGTGTTGGTAATCTTGTTGTTGGTAGAGGGAACTGCCTCAACTTATTAATTGTTTGGAAAGTTACGAAACTGTTGTTTTTCATTTTACTTCTGAATTGCAAACAAATCGTTATTTCCATTGATTTGATTTAATGGGTTATATGTTGTGCATAAAATCTCTTTAGAAAAGTACTAGTTTCTGTTAGGAAATATACAAATAGTTCAATGATTTTTTGCTCCACTACCATGAGCAATATATTCAATTTGAAGTTTAATATTTTTATCTTTGAGCTTCTGGAACTTCGCAAGTTCTCTTGTATCATGACAACTGACAATTTGTACTGTTTTGATGTCATTGAGTTTGTTTTATAACCTTCTAAGGTCCTGTGGTAGTGTGGTCAATAATGCAGCTCTGCTGAGTTTATCAATGGTCATTACTGTCTCTTGAATTGCTTTCATTGTTGTCAAACCTGCATATTATTATGAATATTGCTGTTTGAGTATGCCCTGTGAAATATTATTTGAAACATTGCTATTTGATAATGCTTGATGAGTTAAGATATTTATACTAGAGGGAGAAACATGCCGATATAAATTTCTAGATTTTAGTGATATAGTTTTTTTTTTGAATGATACATCATGCATTCTAAGTAGTTATTTTAGGCATATATAGTCACAACTTTATTGGTTACCAAGTTATTTGTAGCCTTTTGTTTGTTCTTATGGTTCAATGACATTTATTCTGAATCTTTTGTTTATGACAGCCGAGCATTCTTTGACAAGAGGATTTCTCAAGAAGTGAGTGGTGATGCATTGGGTGAGGTATGTAGTTAGAGTTCTGACTGGAATGTGCATGTTACCTAAATTCATGCTATAGGTTGTCTCTCAGACTCTCAGTCTTATACATGTCAATCTACAGGAGTTCAAAGGCTATGTATTCAAAATTATGGGAGGCTGTGACAAGCAAGGTTTTCCAATGAAGCAGGGAGTTTTGACTCCTGGTCGTGTTCGTCTTTTGCTTCATAGAGGTCTGTATATTTGGATCATTTTGTTTCCGCATGTGGATGAATGCATTCCAAGTAAATGTGCATAGTTTCTGAACATTCCATACTAAGTTGAGTGGAATGCTTATCTGTTCAGGTACCCCTTGCTTTCGTGGATATGGAAGGCGAAATGGAGAACGTAGAAGGAAGTCTGTTCGTGGATGCATTGTTAGCCCAGATCTCTCAGTTCTGAACTTGGTGATTGTGAAGAAAGGTGAGAATGACTTGCCAGGACTTACAGACATCGAGAAACCAAGAATGAGAGGTCCAAAGAGGGCTTCAAAGATCAGAAAGCTTTTCAACCTCTCAAAGGAGGATGATGTCCGAAAGTATGTGAATACATATCGCCGAACCTTTACTACTAAGTCTGGTAAGTAACATTGTTTATTCCTATGCTATATTTTCAAACCAGTTGGATATTGTATGCTAGTTAATAGAAAGATTAAATTATCATTTAGATCTGACACATTTGCAACTTGATGTCTTCACAGGGAAGAAAGTTAGCAAAGCTCCCAAAATTCAAAGGCTTGTCACCCCCTTGACTTTACAAAGAAAACGTGCCAGAATAGCTGACAAGAAGAAGAGGATTGCCAAGGCCAAGGCTGAAGCAGCTGAGTATCAGAAGCTCCTTGCAACCAGGTTGAAGGAGCAGCGTGAGCGCCGCAGTGAGAGTTTGGCAAAGAAGAGGTCTAGATTATCAGCTGCCTCCAAGCCCTCTGTTGCAGCTTAGGTAGTTGGCAATTTGGTCCTATCTGCCCAACTTCTTCAATAGGCTCAGTCAATTTTGATTTCTCTTGTTTTTGGGGACAATTGAATTTTGTTACATTAGTAGCGACATTCGAAAGTTTGCAACCTTTGTTTCCTTTCGATAATGCCGTTGAATCCTCAACTATATTTGCTGTTTGTGGATTTGTTACCATTCCTTAGGTTTCTAAGATCCGTCACTGCCCATAAGGACTATTTTCAATAGGAAACATATTTTCTATTTAGCATGCACACGCTTTTCTGATTCTGTTCTAGTTTCTTAGAGTTTGTGTACACGAGTGTGTTTTAATAGTGGGATGTGATGCTAAATGGCGGCGTTTTAGGGAACTTGAACAGTTTTCAGATCACCAACATTTTATTACAGGCAACTGCAGATCACAACATAAGATTAAGATTGTGAAACGTGTAACTAAGTAGCGGTACAACAATGCAAGTCAAAAGCAACTATCTTCTGCTCCATTTCATGGCATGCAATTAGTCAGTTTCTTATGCCAAGTAAGCTAAAGTGATGTACAATTTACAAAATAAACACCACCTTTCAAAATTTGCTATTAGGGAGGAGGAGCATGAAACAAAGAACCACACAGATCGCAAATCCAAGTATGATCAAATCACAATGAGCTACAACACATCTTCTTTTCAGGAATCACTTGTGCAGGCCCGGGGATGACGATCTTCTTGCCAGCCAACAATGGGGCGTTTCCATTGTTTTGATTTTCATCTGCAGCCAGGCTCTTCTTGTTCACAATATTGAAGATCTCCGTCAACACCGTCAAAAATGCATCGTCCACATTGGTCGCCTGTAATGCCGAGGTCTCCAAGAAGAACAGTCCTTCCTTCTGAGCAAACTCCTTAGCGTCCTCAGTGGAGACTGCTCGCTCATCCTCAAGATCAGTTTTGTTCCCAATCAGAATGATGACTATATTCTTGTCGGCATGGTTTCGCAACTCTTCAAGCCAGCGCGGAATGTGATCAAACGTCTGTCGTTTAGTTATGTCGTATACCAACATCGCCCCAACAGCTCCCCGGTAGTACGCACTTGTGACTGCTCTATATCTGCCATCAAATATTCAATTAACACTATCAACATCTAACCAATACAGAAAAACAAAATGAGACTTACAAGTTTGCAAGTTACATAACCATTTTTAGTATGCTGATCGATCTAAAGCAGCTTATAGCTACATCACTTTTCACTATCCTCGTCCTGAACGCTTACATAAAGTACTAGTAACTCTAAGTTGAACGATGAGAAGAAAAGTTTAACTCTCGATCAGGTTCAAATGGCAGATCAAAACTAGTCAACAACCTTCAATAGAAATTCACACACACACACACACACACAAACAAGCATCAATTTCACCTACAAACTCTATAAATGATAGCGAAAGAAAAGCACCGTTCTTGGCCGGCGGTGTCCCAGATCTGAGCCTTGACGCTCTTGTGTTGTATAACCATAGTTCGAGTCTGGAACTCTACTCCGATTGTGGCCTTTGAGTCGAGACTAAACTCATTTCTGGCGAATCTAGCTAGAATCTGTGATTTTCCGACGGCCGAGTCTCCGATCAGCACCACCTTGAACACGTAGTCTATCTTCTGACTCGGATCGCCTCCTCCGCCGCTCGTCATTGACGTCTCTCTCTCTCTATGAATCGAAACAGAGCAAGAGATAGAGATCAGACAGAACAGAGTCTTTTCAGTTTAGACTTCAGAAATTAGAATCGTATCGGATCAACTAAAGCTAAGGTTAATCATGTAATGGAGGGAGTCCTGATCTCTTACAACACCGTGTCCATGTTGGTGTGGTGACTGGCCACTTGATGTGCGCCACATGAATATGATGTATGTTTATGCTGATTTGGAGAGATTTGATTGGATGGTGTTACGCTGAATAAAGGTCAGTTCAATATAATATTAAAAAGAAGATCCCGGGGAGATACAAAGTGCAATGATATTAGCGGCGGCGAACATGGTGGAGAAATCGCCGGATGTTCGGGCCAATTGTCTGATTTGGTTTAAGCCCGTTACCTACATTTTTCGGGTCAAGTTTTTCTACGGGTCGAGATAATAACACGAGACATTTTATGAATGGTTAATTATTAAAAATATCTCAAACTTTTGCGAATTTTTTAATTATAGTTTGAATTTTAAAAAATAACAAAAACATATACAAGTTTTAAATTTTTTTTAATTTTAGTTCAAACTTTAAAAAGTGACAATAAAATACTTAAACTTTTAATTTTGTTCAATTCTAATATGATGTTATATGTTATTCTCTCGATATCCTTAACCATTTATTTTCTGTTTGTTCTTTTGACTTTCCAAACTAATTTCGCATTTCAACATAGTGCACTCATAAGTTTTTCGTTTTTAGTTCGTTCTTTCTGATGCCCTTGGTGTGAGGACCTTAGGGCTGTATAATCTGAAAATTGAAAGGTGAGGGCGTCGAGAGAATAAACTGAAAACAAGGAGAAAAACTAAAATTTAAGTGTAAGGTTATCAGAGTTGCGTAATCTGATTTAGGTCATTTTTAAACAATAACGTCATTTTAATTATGTGATTAAATAACATTGTTTCATTAATTTTCATTTATTATGCTAATTCTGGCTAACATGTATTAATAGTTAAAATTTTTAAAATACGTGACAAGTTACGTAAGCAAATTTAAAGAAAAACGCTAACATCAGGTTATAATTAAAAAACTTTTTGAAGTTTGGAAAAAGTTCGAACTATAATAAAAAAATTAAAAATTTAAATATTTTATTGATACTTTTTAAATTTTGGGCTATAATTAAAAACTTGACAAAAATTTGAGTTTTTTTTTACAATTAACTTTTTTATGAATACAAACAAATCTACAATTGTCCACCTAAAGGGTAAATTGCATGACACATGTAATACTATTCAAATTACGTAATTTTTAATAAATTATTTTACAGGCATGTATTAAATAAATTATTAGAAATCAAGCATTTTAAATAAATTATTTACTGAATTAAAAATTATATGATAATTAATATTAATAAATTTAACATATTTTATTAAATATGTAAAGCACTTGTATATGTTTAGATATTATGAACTCACTATTTAAAAATTATTTAGCAAAAATATGGAATAAGTTATTCACATGTATATTTTCATATTGTAACAACAACAACAATAATATTTAGTAGAAATTTTTTTAAAATGCGAGGTCTGAGAAAATCCAATAGCACTTAGTTTTACTTATAATCAGTAGAGATACTGTTTCCAAATGACCTATACGAATAAATGAAAATAAAAATAAAAATAGAAAAAGATAATAAATAGTTAAATGAGTAAAGGAAAATTGAAAAGCCAAAAAAGAAATTACAATAACATTAATTGAAATAATAATAATAATAATAATATAATAATAATAATTTAAAAAATAGTAAATATTTTGTATGAGTGAATTTTATTGTAGGATCACATTAAAATGTTATTTAAAGGTTAAATGGAATGCAATTATGACACGAAGACACTGTTTAAACGTCAATGTAATGCAATCATGACATGAGCACATTATTTAAACGTGAACGACAGTATCTTGGTTACGGTCAAAAATGTTTAGATGTCACGAAAACGAACAAGAAGTGCAGTTGGCCTGTCGATTCTTGAAATAGATAACCTCCAACACTACATTTTATGGAAAAAAAAAGGTAAATACTAGATTTAGATTTATTTAGAAATTAGGATAGATTTATTTAGAAATTAGGATATATCATGCTTGAACTCTCATTATTCATTACATCAAATCTCCTTTTTCTAGTAATTAAGTCCGTCATTATAAGAGTTGATTTTTTCTATTCAACAGTAAAAAGCTTGAATTTTACAACTTTTCGACTAGCTTTTTAATTTTTTGAATCTATTTATTTTAATAGTTGTGTTATCAAAAATTAATCCATTTATTAATTAATCAGTTATTTTTTATAAATTAATAAATCCTTATAAATTAAAATTAATTTATTAATTTTCATTTAATAACTTTTTTCAATTAACTTCAAGTTTAGGTAATTACAATCTCTTTCAAAATTTTTAATTTTATTTAATTTTAATCGATTTTATGATATTCTAATAATAGTCGACCCTTTTAATCTTAAAATTCTTGTCTTACCAATTCAAATTTCGGTCTAGTTTTTAAAATAAAGGATAAAACTATCAAAGTATAATATTGTCACGTTATTGGCATATGTAGTTTACTAAGTTTTATGGACAGTGTTTAAACTTTAAAGTATAACAGTTGATACAGCATGCTATCCCAAAAAAAATAAAGTCTTATTAGTAAAAAATCATTTTGACAAAATATTCATTGGAGTCTATAAATACTTAATCAGAGCAACGTACTTGCCATGCTAGTTGCTGATTAACCTAACATTTCAGAGAATCCATTCATGGATTACACAGGAAATAATGAGCAAGTGCCCAGATGGACGGGGACTACAAGTCCGACCAGAACACCAGCAGAAGAGTCTGAAACTAGATTACAAGTTGACGATGAATCAGATAACCAAAGCGTAGCTTCTGATGAAGATGATGCAGACGATTCCTACAGCGAGACAGACAGAAACTTCCCACTTAGCCCTGTTTTTAGTGCTATTCTTCCATCACCTGATCCAGAAATTCACAGAGCTCCATCGACCAAGATGGAGATGGAACCAGTTAGGTCTCCACCATCTCGTCCAGAGATTGAGAGAGCTTCATCGGTGAGGATAGAAATGGGACATGTTGGACCATCAAATGCTGTGGCTGATCATAAGAATAACAACGTCGCAAGGAGGACGAGCACTGACAATGAACGTCGTCGGTCAAGAACTGCATACACCAATGGCATTTTCTTGACATGGAAGGACTTGTGGGTGACTGTTCCTGACGGTAAAAATGGTCGCCGACCGATCCTGCAAGGTCTAACAGGTTTTGCAAAGCCAGGGCAGTTGTTGGCTATAATGGGTCCTTCCGGCTGTGGCAAGTCTACCCTTCTTGATACTTTGGCAGGTATGTCTACTATATATATAAAATCAAGATTTTGATCTAATCATGTTTTTTTTAAAATTATATATATATATATATATAATTGATACGATCGGTTCAATCGTAAAAATCTTAAATTATATAATTTTTTAATTCGATTTTTTAATTTTCAATTCGATTTATTATAATAATTCTTTTATGTTAAAAATTAACCAATTTTTTAATTAATCCGTCAATTTTTATTAATTAATAAATTCTTATAAATTAAAATAAATCAATTAATTTTTATTTAATAATATATTTTTTAATTAAAATAATGTTATAAGTTTTTATCGTAAACTTTTATTTTCTGATAAAATTATATTGTCTTGGTTGAAATAATGTTAATGCCAATAAACAATCGAAAACTGCAGGGAGATTAGGTTCAAATACAAGACAAACAGGGGAGATACTAGTCAATGGCCGCAAAGAGACGCTAGCTTTTGGAACTTCGGTGAGAAATTAGATAAAAGAAGTTTAACAAACGCCATACTATATAAAAACACTTCTTTTTCTCGAACACAACTCTTGACCATTAGGTTTCTCTCATATCTGCAGGCCTATGTGACTCAAGACGATAACCTAATAACAACCCTAACTGTGTGGGAAGCAATCTACTTTTCTGCACGGCTTCAACTTCCAGACTCCATGCCCATATCTGAGAAGAAAGAAAGGGCCGAGGTGACTATAAAAGAGATGGGTTTGC
>JAOTAX010000198.1:2750047-2761737 GCA_025629825.1 Erythroxylum guanchezii | reverse complement strand
ATAAATATGCATTTCCTACTACGACTAGCAAATTTGTCGCCTTTGGTTTTCTGGTTATGAGCATAACAAAGGCACCCAAATATACGCAAATGGTCAAGGGGGTGTTACACCAAGTAAGACTTCAAAAAGACTCTTTCCATGCAGAACAGAAGACGGAGTTCTATTTATCAGATAACCAGCTCCTAAAACACATTCCCCCCAAAAACTGAAAGGTAGATTACCTTGGAAACGTAGTGCCCTAGCCATATTCAAAATATGCCCATGCTTTCTTTCTACACGCCCATTTTGTTGGGGTGTCCCAGTACACTAGGTTTGAAAGACAGTATCATTTTCCAAAAAATATTCATTCATACAAGTAAACTCTGTTCCATTGTCACTTCTAACAAATTTTACTTTCTTATTGAATTGTCTCTCAGCCATAACAAAAAATTGTTTAAAAGATTGTGTCACTTCAATTTTGTCAACTAATAGATAAATCCAAACCACACAGGAAAAATCATCAACAATAGTTAGAAAATATGACACTCCAGAGGATTTAACTCTATAAGGTCCCACAAATCGCAATGTATCAATTCAAAAATGCTTGCAGCTTTATAATCACTAATCGGAAATTGTTCACGTTTCTGCTTAGCTCTATGACAAATTTCACATCCTTTATTCATAAAATCACTACTAATTTTGGAATTCACTATGGAAACTAACTTGGTTGACTTCATGGATGGATGATCCATTCTTGCATGCCAAGTCTCGAATGATTCATTTCCACCAGCCTGTAGGGCCTTTATCTTCAGTATCCCTCGAAAAAAATAGAGTCCATCACTGCGCTCACCCGCTACAATCAGCGTCCTCGAGGCTAAGTCCTGTATCACACACAAATTATTTGTGAATTGGACAAGACAATTTTCATTATCAATAAGTTGGGACACAGATATTAAATTGCAAGTTCGACCCTGGACATAAAGCACATCTTTCGAGATAAAGTTGTCATAAAAGCAAACTGATCCAATCTTGGTTGCAAATGCTTCGTTGCCGTTTGGTAAACCAACAAGACAGCTTGGCATCTTGCGCACGTCTAGAAGCCCTTCTAGTCTTCCCGTCATATGATTCAATGCGTCGTCTGTATCGATAATCCAGGAGAAGTTTTTATGTTTACTTGTCATCTTTTCATTTGTGCCACTAGCACCTGGTTTTTGAGTGCTTATAAAATTCATCAAAGTCTGCCATTATTCAGTTGTAATGTTAGCAGAATTGAATGATAAATCTGATTTTTCTCTGTTGTGGCTCAAGTTACCTCCTATCGATATTTGTACAGCATTAGCTCTCAAGCCACCTCCTCGGCCTCGACCACCACCACGCCAGTTTTGTTAGGTTCCTCTACCACGGCCCCCACCCTGTCCGTCACCACGTGAGCGCTCCCACCATTCTGGGTATCCTATTAATTGGAAGCAATTAGACGCTTCGTGCCCAGGCTTGTTGCATTGTGAACAAATCACAGCCTTGTCCTTCACCTCTCCTTGACCTGATGCTTTATATTGGGTTTGAGCAGCGAGCCCCATAACCTCAATTGGTTCCTCTTTGGTGAGAACAAAGCTTTTCAATCTTTTTTCCTGTACCATGACCTGATACACACGATTCAATGAGGGCAACGGGTCAGCGGCTAATACATTCGAACGAGCTGTCCCATACACAGTTGGGTCTAAGCCCATCAAGAATTGATGAACCATCTCCTATTCAAGCCTCTTCTGGAGTTCTTTTGCTATATCACAGTTACATCCTGCACATTTACATGTGAGAATTGGCTCATAAACAAACAGTTCATCCCATAAAGCTTTCATCTTTCCATAGTAAGTCACTATTATGGAAGACCTCGCTGCTTAAATTCAGCAAGATCAATCTTCAATTGCTGGATTCTTGGTCCATTCACCACCGAAAACCTTTCCTGCAAATTGTTCCACAGATCCTTTACATTCTCTGCATAGGATATTGTCAAGCATAGAGATGGCTCTATTGTATTCATCACCCATAAGACGAGCATGGACTGCACTGCCCACCAATCTTCGATTTCAGGGGTCGTGTTTGTAGGCTTGGTGATTGTCCTTTCAACGAAGCCCCACTTCTGGCGAGCTCTTAGAGACATGCGTATAGCACGAGCCCATTCTTCATAATTTTCTCCCCTCAACTGCACCGGCATGATGCACTACAAGAAAAGCACGGAATAGCGAGGGAATTATAGCGACAGAATGCAAATCGTGTGCAATTAGCGACGGAAAACACATAACCGTCGGTGTAGTTGACAAATATAACGACGGGACGAAAATTCGTCACTATATTTGGAGGGAAAAAGTCGCAGCAAAGAGTTGCGACGGAAATATAACGATGAAATATATTTCGTCGGTAAATGTTGACGGATAATTGATATCGGTCGGTAAATTTGCCGTTAAAATGAAAATGTTTGGCGACGGAAACGTGTACCATCGGCATGGTTGTCGAAAAAACGTCGTCCTGCTGAACAAATCAAAACGACGTCGCATTTAATTGCTAAAAAATGACGTCGTTGTGTTTATTCAGGGGATTGTTATCTGCACCGGCCAAAATGACGTCGTTTTAGTTTTATTAAGAACGTTATTCAACTTAACCAAAACAACGTCGTTTTGGTTAATTGAAAACGTTCTTTAGGCACCCCCCCCCCCCCGACCTACCTTGCTCATTCTGCCCGTCCGTCGTCGTCTGCCGTTCGCCCTCCCTCAACCTGTTGCATCTTCGGCGTTAGGAGTCATCTTCTCCGGCAGTATTGGTGAAGGTATGGCCGTCCTCCAACCTTATTTGCTCTGGATTTGTAGTTGTCTGTGGATGATTTTTTTTAAAATTAGGGAGAACGTTTTTGAGATGGGTTGGCTCCATTGGGTTTTATTATTATTGTTTGATGGTGTGCTGTGTAATTGAATTGCATGAATGGAAAAATGTTGTGATTTTGTTAATAGTTAGGGTTGAGAATTAAGTGCATACCATGTGTTCGATGAAATGTCACCTAATAGTTGATGTTTTTGGAATAGATGCTATATTGTTGATTATAGGATAAGTTTTGTAACCCATTTGGCAATCTTTTTCAAGACAACATAGATGAATTGTGACTTATTATAAATTGAAATTTAGCCTAAGTCTATTTTAATATAATCTTTTATATTATTAATTAGATAATGTATTGAAGCAAGATTTAGTCTTTTTATGGAGTAAGCAATTAGATAATGAATTGAAGCTTTTTTGTAGGTATTTAAATGACACAAAAAAGTATATATTTGCATACATAAAAGATGTAAATCTTATCCTTATAGTTTATATGTACATAAAAGATGCATCACAAATTGATTGTTTATGAAGAAATGTCATCGAGGAATTTTTTGAGTTTATAAACAATTTATATCCATATTTTTTATTGTGATAACAAATAAATAGTGCAACTTAATACAAACAATAAGAATACTATAAGTTGTAACCATTAATTAGAAGTCAAATGTTTTATTGTTATATATAAGACATTATTAGGATCCAAAGTATATGAAAATTATAATGCACTAATTAAAGGTTAATCCACTAATTAAAGGAGTACTACGCCTTAATGTTTAACATGAGTATGCTAAATATGTTTATGCTAATAACTAGCCTAGTTTTGAATTTTACTCCAATATAGGTTTTCAATTAATGTAATTGAATTGCATCATTGATTATATGATGATCATCATTGCATAGTAATTAATGGGGCACAATTTTGGATTATGTAACTTATCAATTGGGGTTGTGAAGATTTATTTAGATTAATGTAATGAGGAAATTAAGAACAAACAATATGTATTGGGGGAGATAAACATAGCGAACTAACTTTGTACAATAACTTTGTATTAAATTGATAAACTCTTATTAATTTAAGTGTTAATTAAAGTTGCAATGTAAATCGAGATGTTTTATTTGTTCAAAAAATAGCCCAACTTTAATGTCTCTATTAATGGATTGATTTGAGAATAGACATATAGTTTGGAGACTCAATTTGAGTTGTGGTGATTGGTCGATATAGAAGTGTATTTTTACATGCAGGGGGACCTTTATTTCAAAAGGGGGATGTCCATTTTATAGGAAAATTTCCGCTGAATTTTCCATAGGATCCTCGTAAATTGTGACATCCGTTTTTTAATTAAAACAAAAGCTCCTTAGTATTAACTTATGATCATATTATGGAGGAGACTTATAATTATGCAATTTATTGAGGATAACACATGATGGTTGATTTATTTGTGTATAGTTAATGACCTTCATTGATTATAATATTTCATGGAAATTGTTTTAATATATCCTGCTTTCTAAACTGTGAACCATTTTGTTCTTGGTTGTAGAAACTCATTTGTTGCCAGTATTTATACTTTGAAGGAAATTGAAGAGAACCTTTCACAAGTATTCACATGACATTCATTTACATATATGGAGAGACAATGTCAACAATGAATTGAACCACATGTTAATGACATTTGTATCAATTCTAGCTCTGTCATCAGCATCTTCGTTGACGTACTTCAGGAAGATCCTTCTGCGCTTCGATTGAGGTAAGTGATTATGTTTTTTACTACGTTTTTTTTGCTCTTGGTTTATTTGTTGGGTGTATGAACTTCCCATTTGAACTTCCTGCATTTTTAATTGATATGCAGTGGACAATGTGAAACTTGTTTGTCATATGAACTTCAGTTATGTATGTATTTATATAGGATGAGTTTGACTTTTGTTATTGTTCTAATGACCTTAATTATGTGAATCCGTTATTTCATTGATGCTCTCTTAAATGATGAGGTGTTGTTTACTTTTTATGTGAACATTTTTTCAAGGCATGTTTTTTTTTAGATTGTATATGTTAAATTAATTTATTAAAATAAGTATTCATATTTTTATTAATACTTATTTGATTAGGTAATAGTACATATTTATAATCCATTAAATATCAATCTTTTAAAAATATTTGTCTTATGACATATGATTACAAACATATATGTCATATATTCAGTTTAAATATATTTTTGATGTGAACCCATAAACCTTAACCCATAACCCATTATGGAGCTCTTGTAACAGAGTATAGGTGAAAAATACTAGCGGCCTAGGAGTCAGAACGAGAACTTCTGATGTTAAATCACAAGTCTTATCTTACATGTTTTGTTATATGTGGCTAACAGGAATGATACTAACAATGGATTCACTGGTTTAAATTAGCAATTTTCCAGATATGAATTTCCGGGATAGATCTTGGATATATAGACGATTAACTCCTGATGGTTTCATTAATCCTGAATTTGTTGAGGGAGTTGAAGGTTTTATTCATTATGCATGTTCTCAAACTGCATATATGGATGGGCCAAAGATTAGATGTCCATGTAGGAAATGCAAACACAAATGTTTCCTTACTATTGATGAAGTTAATTTACATTTACTGAGAAAAGGGTTTGTATCCAATTATTTTGAGTGGACACGACATGAGGAGCTGTTTAAATGTTCTCATGACATTGTACTCTTTGCTATGATACTTAATTTTATGTAGGCCTTAGAAAATCCAATAGAGAACAAGTTCATTTGTGATCTTGCAAAGGTACCTCTACGAACTGTTAAATCGTATCTGGTGTATTTCGTGAATGGATACAAATACCATACAGAATATCATGGACATAGCTTGTCAACAATAAACAGTGGGGTTTCGATACAGGGAGAATTGATGGATTACTATGGGAAAATAATTAAAATACTTGAAGTTGAGCACCCTGCTTTGCCAGTTAAGCAATGTGTGATATTTAAATGTGATTGGTATGACTCGACACCAAATGTTGGAACAAAAGTGCATAACCGATACAATATAGTTGAAATCAACTACTGAAGGAGATTGAGAACATTTGAACCTTTCGTCTTGGCTATGCAAGCAAAACAGGTGTGTTATGTCCCTTTTCTAAGCTTACGATGAGATAAGACAGATTGGTTGGTGGTTTACAAAGTTAAACCTATAGGTGTTTTTGAATACATGGAAAAGGAGAGTAGATAACTAACAGTGAAGCGTTTCAAGAAGATGTCACTTTTATGAATGCATCGTATGATGATAATGAACCTTTGAACGATCCAACTAATGAATATGCTGATATTTCATCTAGAGAGGATGACGAGGGTCAGAGATCTGAAGAGGAGCAGGATTTTGATTCTTATTCTTCTAAAGATGAAGATGATTGTAATTTACAATTAAGTTATGATAACAATTAATTTGTGTTTGTAATTGACTATGTTATGTAACAAATACATTATTTGCATTTTATTAAAAATCTTATTCAAGGAATGTCGATATGGCAAATGGTTCCAGACGGTGGTAATTATTTCCGTTGGGAGGAATGTGGCAAAATTGTCCCAACCCAAGGTATCAACACTGTAGGAAATATCGTTGGTTCACACACTAAGAATCATTTGCCTTCCATAGTCGATCTTCTACTTCAAGGTGTTCAGTATGATTCTTACAACGTCTCTTTCCTTATTATGTACATCTCATTTCCTTTGTTAAAGTTATTATACATAATAATATTTGATGGTCTATACTACATGTTGCTTTAAGCTTCCTGTATTCTCGAAGAAGACACCTATGTCAATAAAGGCCAGAGCGATGACACAATGGCCTATAAAGGATTAGGGAGATCAGTTCTTGTGGAAGATTCGTCAATTCCTCATACCTCGTTTGGACAATCACGTATGCATTAATATCCAATTTTGGTTCGTTTAACGGTTTTCTAATATCACAGTATCAAAAGTTCTTAAATGAATTTGTTTTAGGTAAATATGTTACCCCTAGTAGTTCATATGGAGAATTAGTTTTCTATACCAAGAGCGGCGACTCATTCACTGTTTCCTCTACAAGTATGAATATAGTTGAAAGGCTATTGAAAGAAGGTGTTCAAAAGCCTACACCTAGTAGAACAAGTATGATTGTTTCCATTGGTGCATTTGAACATGCCAGAACCCTTCTAGGGAATCCAGACATCGGGGACTCATTTACGGTTACCAACTCCCATGTCACATGGAATCAAACAAAATAATTATATCATTGTGATTAATCGATGCAATACATTATTAGACTATGTTAAAAGTTGATTTCTTGTTGTATCTGTACGAATTTGTTAAACAATGCATAATTATATTATTGTTGAAGTTGATTTGTTGTTGTTAACAATTTGTTGACATTCAATTCCATTGCCTTATTTCCTTTAGCATATATATATGTATATATATATATTGTGTAAAATATTACATTCAAATTATTATATTTGTAGAGAATTCGATAAACATTGAAGGTGATACGACCGAGGTTTAGAAGCATGTTTGGAGGAACTTATTGTGAAGGTGGATCGTCACAGTCTGCAACTCGCACTGACTCACCTCCTCTTCCTCCATGGTCGACAGTTGCAAATGAGGCATCACCTACTGCTCCTCATACTACAAAGTCCCCTTTGCCAACTCATATATCATCCAATACCTCTTTGGCAGATGGAGGAGAGGTCTGCCAACCTGGATCTGTGGGAGATGATGGGAGAAAGTATATCAAAATTATCAATGAACAATAAGTGAAATAACATTAATCACTATTTGCTTTTGATTAAGCCTTAGGTTTATCGGTTCTTTCCAAGTCTAAAATTACTTCTTATATAGGTTGGTTCCGTTTGGAATGAGTTCCAGACATATGACTTCCACATTTAAGGAAATGATTGATCCTGAGGGTTATGCATGGAAGAATATATCTGAGGCTACAAAACAATTTTACTTTCAGGAGTTTGAGGTACAATAAATATTTATTTTCTTTTTATATTGATTTATATAGTCTAATTAGATTAATATTATTACATTATATATAATAGTCCATTTTTTCTTTAATAATTCAGAAAGAATTTTTCTGGGAATCTTGTTTGGACACCAGCATATATAAAATATGGGAGAAGCGAGCTTGTATACGTTATTGCGACTTCATTAACGCAATACACAAGGCTGGTGCACGACCCCGTTATATTTCGGAGGAAATTTGGAGTAGTTGGCAAGAGTATTGGGCATCACCTGCGGCAATGTCCATCTTAGGGCGTAATTCGGCCAACAGACGTGGGGGCCCAGGTCAAGAAAGTCTTCTTATACATACGGGAGGATCAATAACCCACCACGAGCATGCACATAGACTTGTAAGTATCTAAACTTGATACTTAATTTGTAAATATTTTGCTTTGCTGTATTATAGATAATGATAATGGTATAAATGTCTGGTGTCATTTATGGTTGTGCTGAATTATTTTCTTTGTTCAACAGGGGGCAAATATCATAAAAATAGAGGAAACTCTACCGAAATTTTTATAAATTGTAGTTCACATATAACAGCTTAGGTTATTCATGTAGGAAAAGTCATTGGGCATGAAGCCTATACCTATTTAGTTGTTTTTGCACACTCACACGAAGAAGCATGACGGTGTGACATCCATCAACAACTGATGTAGAGAACTGAATATATGTCAACTTAATGCATTTTTTAAATTTCTTAATATTGATCCCTTCCTAATGTAAATATTGCTTCCTTATAGGACCAATTACAACAAACCATTCAGCGATAGTCTCAGGAGAAACAACCTGTAGATGAGACTCAGATGCATCTTGAAGCTGTGGGTGGTAGGGACCGTCATGGCAAGATATTCGGCCTACGTTCATATGCAAACACATGTTATTCGCAATCTTCCATGTCCAGTACAGTGGTGTCTACTAGGCCAGTGAACAGCAATGAAGTCATCGAGCTTCGGGCCACAGTTAACACATTGATGGAGAAGATAGCTCGTTTGCAAGAGGAGCAGACAACCAAGAATATTCAACGGATGAGAGAGCAGATGGAGCAGATGGTTCACATGAGAGAGCAGATGGAACAGATGGCTAAGATGAGAGAGGAGATGGAGCAGATGGCTCAGCTGAGACAAGAGATGGAACAGTTGAAGGGGAGGCTTAACTCAGATCACCCACGATCACCACGACGTTGGCTAGTCCTACTCATTATGTTTCAATTACAAACATAAGAACTTATGTACACTTTAATGTTTTTATTATCAATTTAAATAATTTTAACTCTATATCATCATTTAATTTTCTGATTAAACAAATTATATATATATATATACAAATTAATTTATTATGCACAAATAAGTGATAACTCTTGAAAATATGCATTTATCACAAGATCATGAAATAGGTATTTGCTTAAAAAATGTCTTCACACTTATTACCTACGGAAATACCGTCGATATTCCAAATTGATTTACCGATGGTATTATGCTTTCCGTCGGTGTAATAATGCAATTAATTGTACCGACGGACACCGGACTGTTGGTATATTAATTTTTTGCGATGGGATTTCAGTTTCGTCGCTAACTATGTCAATTTTTTAATGGTATTAACTTTTGTTTACAGACGGTAATTCGAATACGTTTCCGTCGGTTAAATATACCGACGGACAATACTCCGTTGGTACAATATTGTTCGTCGTTGTTAATACACCGACAAAAACTTGAACCAATTTTCGTCGGTATAGTATCCCGATGGCCATTTTAACGACGGTTTTGGCTGTCGTTAAAGCCCGTCGGTATTTTGTTTTACCAATGGAAATATGTCATTTATTGACGGTAATGTCTGTCGGTAAATGAGTTATTTCTTGTAGTGATACAAATTCTAGGGTTGTCATTCGAATTTAAGTCATATGAAGAAGGTGACTTTTTGTTTGATTATACTTTTTCTCCCACGGTGGCTCTGATACCATGTCAAGAAAGAGCATGAGAGAATTTATGTCTACCTTAATAATCAGAAAAGCCAGTGAAATATACACACAAATTTTCCCTAAACTAGCTCCTAAGATCAAGCTACCGATATGCACAATATTCACTTGCCTATATAAAGATATACATGCCAACTAAGGAATGTACACAAAAGATATGTTTACACCTATCAAACTCTAACATATCCCAATTGAAGAAGTTCTTATCAGATAAGACACTTCTGAACAATTACCGTCAAACTTGATAGTTGAACCAAAGATAATAGAAGCTCTTCTGGTAAGAAGAATGGCCAAGCGCCATAATCGTGCAGTCACTCAAGTCTTAGTACAATAACAAGGTGAAACAAGGGAAAAAGCTAAGTGGGAAATGATGTTTGAGCTACAGAAGAAATTTCCAAATATCAACTTGACATACAATTTCATTGCTAAAGAGGGAGGGGATGAGGGGATGTTACGAAATAATAGGTAAACTTATGAAGAAATAGAAGACGACATCACAACATGATAGGAAATGGCGTTGGAAGAACAATTCACAACAAAAGAAATTTTAAAACACATCAGCCTATTGAACTATCTAAAATAAGTACACATGTCGTATATCCTATAACTATATTATGGTTTATATAGCCGTTGTAATGACAAAGTACGTTATGCAAAAACTATTAAGCAATAGAAATCTTCTTCTTCTCTATTCACGTGATTTTCTGTTTGTTATTAAAATATAACAACATTAGTTTTTGCATCCAGGAGCTACTCCACCAAGATGCGAACGGAGTGTTGTACTCCAGAGTTTGAGTGTTTTCGTAGTTTTCTTTGTAAACCAAAAACAAAAACAACATATTCATTTATGATGAAAAAATTATAAATTTCTTTTCTTTTCATTTGTGGCCCTTCACAAATGAAACAAGCAATATCCCATTTTATTTGCTTTTTGGAATTTTATTGAGAAGATTCACATACCTTCTCCTCACCTTTCTCTGAGTCATTCTGTGTCCCACCCTTCTTCTTGCCCTTGTTCTGAGTTTTAACTAATGGCGGCATTTGGACACTCTCCAAGGCATCTGCAACCATTATCGTGCTTAAGAAGTCTTTCACATCCTACCTTCGAAGCTCCATTTGTGTGATCGTGTCTAACCTTTCAAGCCACTTATAAAGTTAAACAATTTGTCTTCTTCAGACATATTCTGCATGTCCACCATCAAATATGTGAACTTCCTCACATACTTTTACACTGAGTCGTCTTGCTTCAAATTCATTATACCAAATGATATTTCAATACATTCTTATCAAAGATTATCTTCCAAGTCACTCTCATCTATCAAACTCGGTTCTTCAAAAACACGATCTGCTGAAAGATTGATATGATCAAGATAAATTAAATCTACAAAACTACTTATTCTATTAAGAGTCCTAGTAAATAATAAAATTAAATTATTAAAAATCAAGGTTTTAAAAACTGGACCAGACCGTCCGGTCCGACCGAAAAAAGTTTGAATCGGTCAGTGGTCCGGTTCGATTTCACCTGCATAAAAATCGTTCGATTTAACCTTTTTCGGTCGGACCGAACAGTCCAATATGATTTTTTTAAACCTTGCAAAATCCCCTTCTTTTCTGTCATCAAAACTTTTGCATTTATAGAATTGTTGCAAAGAACATGTTCACTTAATTAATAAGCCAAATTCATCAAAATTATTGGTTTATAATATTTATTTCTTTTTGGATGCTTTGTATTCTTAAATAAGGAAGGAAGAACAAAATTATACTATGATCACACTGAAAACCAAATGATGCCATCACTTATTACAATATAAGTGCCTACAAGCATAATATAATTTTC
>JAOTAX010000198.1:2703387-2716186 GCA_025629825.1 Erythroxylum guanchezii | reverse complement strand
TTTCAAGCGTAGCAATATAAATATGTTATATATAAAATAATATTTTTTAAGCTAATAACATCCCCAATGGGGAAATGCGTCGGGTATGGGGATGTTATTCCCCGATGGGGATGGGGATGGAGGTTGGAAAAAAAAACCCGATGGGGATGGGGCGGGGATGGGGAACAAAATTATAAATGGGGATGGGGGCGGGGATCGCATAATCCGCCCCAAACCCGCCCCATTGCCATTCCTATTGACATTCCTGGTGATCTCAACATTTCCCCTACATTTAATGTGGCATACTTATTTGAGTATCATGCTTCCGATACACCCCTCTATCCTAATTATAACTGTTATCTTTTGGCATTAATGTTTTGATCCCACATTGGTGGGTTACTAGTACCAATTTTTACGCCATATTGATAGATTATCAAATGGTGAGTAGTTTGAGAGCTATAAAAGAAGGGCCCTCCCCTCCCATTGAGATCTATCCCAAATTTGTATCTCTTCTCCCATATTTAAATAAAAGTGGGCCATTTGAAAGGTGCTCAGAGACTAGGCGCATTTGACTGAACTTCGTTATCAAATTTTCGGGTGTGTTCTTTCTTATTGCTTTTAATATTTATCATTTATTGTCTTGCTTCTTTTCAAGTTGTAGTGTAGTATTTAATATTATTTGTCGGGTACATTTGTAGTGTTGTGTTCAATTTATTTGGGTGTATTTACTATTCGTGTATATACACGGATTAGGTTGTGATAAATACACCGTGCACGTAATTTTTGTCTAGGAGGTCGGGTTTTAAGTGGGACCGTTTGTGATCCCTCTGCCCTTTCCTGGGACTTTACGTGGAATGGTAATACTGTCTAGGAGGTCATTGTGATCTTTCCTGGGTATTACCGAATCGGTTCACTTCACTAGTTGTTTAATTTAAAGGAAAAATTACTTGGTTTTTCCAACAAGTGGTATCAAAGCCAAAGGTTCGTCCTTGATTTGTTTGTAATTTTTGTTATATTGAATACTATATTTTGAGTCTGTAATGGCACATAATGATCAAGAAACACCAGGGACATTGGCTTCCTCGTCATCATGGTCAAGGATTCCATTGTCAAGTTTGAAATTGGCGTTGGAGATATTTGATGGTACTGGCCATTTCGGCGTGTGGCAAGGGGAGGTTTTGGACTCCCTTTTCCAGCAGGGTCTTGACATTGCCATTGATGAAAATAAACCAAAAGATGTTGAGGATAAGGATTGGAATATCATAAATCGATTGGCATGCGGAACAATTAGATCGTGTCTATCCAGAGAACAGAAGTATGCTTTCAAGAACGAGACTTCTGCACACAAATTATGAAAGGCATTGGAGGATAAATTTTTGAAAAAGAGTGGTCAAAATAAGCTACTTATGAAGAAAAGACCGTTCCGATTTGATTACCGACCAGGTACTACTATGAATGAACACATCACTATGTTTAATCAGTTAGTAGAAGACCTGTTGAATTTGGATGTGAAATTTGAGGATGAAGATTTGGCTTTGATGTTGTTATCATCTCTTCCCGATGAATTTGAACACTTAGAGATTACGTTACTTCATAGAAAGGAAAATGTATCTTTAGATGCTGTATGTTTTGCTTTGTATAGTCATTAATTGAGAAAGAAGGATAAAATGAAAAACAAAACAGCTACAGCAAGTGAAGTATTGGTAGCAAGAAGTCGTCAGCAAAGCCAGACAAAGGGGAGAAGAGGAAGATCCAAATCAAAAAGCCGAGCTGCCAAAGATGAGTGTGCTTTCTGTCATGAGAAAGGACACTGAAAGAAAAACTGTCCAAAATTGAAGAAGAAAGGGAAGGCTCTACAAGATGCAAATGTTACAGAGTGTAAAAGTAACGCAGAATCATATATCTCTTTGGTAGTTTCATCTTCAACATCACATCCAGACGAGTGGATTTTGGATTCAGGTTGCTCCTACCATATGTCTCTCATCTGGGAATGGTTCTTTGATTTTGAAGAACTCGATGGCAAGGTTGTTTACATGGGTAATGATAATCTATGTAAAACAACCGCGATAGGCTTAGTTATGTTCGGTACGTGCTGAATTTGGAAAAGAATCTCATATCTTTGGGGACCTTGGAATCAAAAGGCTTAGTTATGATGATGCGAGATGGAGTTTTTAAAGCAACTTCAGGAGCATTTGTGATGTTGAAAGGCGTAAGGAAAAATAATTTGTATTACTACCAAGGTAGAACAGTTATTGGGACAGTAGCGGCAGCAACTTCTGGTAGCAAGAAGGATGCAGAGGCAACAAAGTTGTGGCACATGCATTTGGGACATGCTGGTGAAAAATCCTTACAAATTCTTGCCAAACAAGGATTATTGAAAGGTACGGAGACTTGCAAATTGGAATTTTGTGAGCATTGTGTTTTGGGAATACAAAGAAGAATGAAATTTGGCACTGCTATCCATAATACCAAGGGAATTCTAGATTATGAGCACTAAGATGTGTGGGATCTTCCAAGACTCCATCACTTAGAGGTAGGCATTATTTTGTCACTTTTGTTGATAATTTTTCTAGAAGAGTGTGGGTGTTTACTATGAAGAACAAAGATGATGTGCTTAGGGTTTTCCTTAAGTAGAAAGCTCAGGCTGAAAACCAGACGGGAAGGAAGATCAAAGTTCTCCGAACAGATAAAGAATACAAGAGTGATCCTTTTCTGGAAGTATGTCAAGAGTGTAGCATAGTTCGACACTTCACAATTAGAAAAACACCACAACAAAATGAGGTGTCGGAGTGTATGAATAAGATACTAGTGGAGAAAGTTCATTGCATGTTGTCTAATGCTGGGTTAGACAGAAAATTTGGGCTGAGGCTGTGACATACACTCAACATCTCGTCAATCGCTTGCCTTCATCTGCTATAGGTGGCAAGACTCCTTTAAAGGTATGATCTGGAAAACCTACAACAGATTACGATTCTTTGCTATTTTTTGTTCTGCCATCATGTGAACGAATCAAAGTTAAACCCACGAGCAAAGAAGGCTTTATTTATGGGTTTCAATGCTAGAGTTAAGGGACACTGTTTATAGTGTCTAAAGTCAAAGAAGATAATTGTTAGCAGGGATGTTACCTTTGATGAATCTGCCATGTTAAATAAGGTAACGCTAGAAGGGGCTGATGGTACTTCGCAGTAGGTGGAGTGTATGCCGAAGCAGGTGGAGTTTGAATAGACAGTGGTGATCCAAGCAAAAATCACTGCTAGTGGCTCTCCTATGACAGAAGAAGAGTCAGATGAGGAAGAGGTTCCAAACCAAGAACCTTCGTAGCAATCAGAGTCAATTGCCGCTAGAAAGACGAGACAAGAAATTCAAAAACCTACTCGTTTTACTGACATGGTAGCTTATGCACTTCCAGTTGTTGATGATGTTCTATCTACCTTTCCAGAAGCAATCTGAAGTTCAGAAAGTGGCAGATGGGCAGGTGCATGGAAGAGGAAATGCAATCTCTTGAGAAGAACATGACATGGAAGCTGACATAACTATCGAAGGGAAAGAAGGCAATTGGATGCAATTGGGTATTTGCAAAGAAAGAAGCATTTCCTGAGAAAGATGATATTCGCTACAAGGCAAGGTTGGTGGCTAAAGGCTACGCTCAGACGGAAGGAATTGATTTTAATGAGGTATTTTCTCCGGTTGTTAAACATTCTTCCATTAGAATTTTGTTGGCCTTAGTAGCGCAGTTGAATTTAGAGCTAGCTCAACTTGATGTGAAGACCGCATTCTTATACGGTGACTTGAAGGAGGAAATTTAAATGTCTCAGCCAGATAGATACAAGGTTGTTGATCAAGAAAAATGGGTTTGCAAACTGAACGAATCGTTATATGGACTGAAGCAATCACCGAGACAATGGTATAAATGATTTGACAAGCTTATGATGGACCAGAAGTACACAAGAAGTAAATATGATCACTGAGTGTATTTGCGCAGGCTTTAAGATGGGCCTTACATCTACCTACTCCTATATGTTGATGATATGCTGATTGCGACAAAGAGTCAAAGTGAAATTGACATATTGAAGGCTTAGTTGAGTAAAGAGTTCGAGATGAAGGATTTAAGGGAAACCAAGAAGATTCTTGGCATGGAGATAAGCAGGGAGAGAGAGAGAGGGGCAAGTTTTGGTTGTCACAGAAGCAGTATTTGAAAAAGGTATTACAACGTTTTGGTATACATGAAGATTCAAAACCTGTTAGTACCCCACTTGCTCCTCATTTGAAACTAATTAGCCAGTTATCTCCAAAGTCATATGAAGAGCGAGAATACATGGCAAAAGTCCCATATGTTAATGCAGTTGGAAGCTTGATGTATGCAATGGTGTGTACAAGACCAGATATTTCACAGGCTGCTAGTGTTGTAAGAAGGTACATGCATGATCCAAGTAAGGTTCATTGGCAAGCTGTGAAATGGATTCTACAGTATATCCAAGATACCGTAGATGTTGGTTTAGCATTTGAGCGAGATGAATTACTTGGTCAACGCGTAGTTGGATATTGTAGTTCTGACTATGTAGGTGACTTAGATAAGTGACGCTCTATAACTGGCTATTTGTTCACTTTAGCGAAGGCACCAGTTAGTTGGAAGTCTACTTTGCAATTAACGATGTCTACAACAGAGGCAGAGTATATGGCTATTACAGAAGTTGTAAAAGAGGCAATTTGGCTTCATGGGTTGCTTAAAGACTTGGGAGTTGATCAGAAACAACTTAAGGTATATTCTGACAGTCAAAGTGCTATTCATTTAGCAAAGAATCAAGTCTTTCATGCAAAGACGAAGCACATTGATGTTCGCTATCACTTTCTACGGGAAATTCTGGAAGAAGAGGAGATACTTATTCAGAAGATTCAGACTACAAAGAATCCTACAGATATGCTAACCGAGATGGTTACAAGAGCCAAGTTTGAACATTATTTAGGCTTGGTAAATATCCTACACATTTGAGTCGGCACATGACAGCGTAAATTTGGAAGCACTACAAGGATCGTTTTATTTTTGTTTGATTAAGAAGATTTGTATTTGGTGGGACCAAAAATTGTGCCATGGTGGAGATTTGTTATCTTTTGGCATCAATGTTTTGATCCCACATTGGTGAGTGACTAGTACCAATTTTTATCCCATATTGATAGATTATCAAATGGTGAGTAGTTTGGGAGCTATACAAAAAGGGCTCTCCCCTCCCATTGAGATCTATCCTAAATTTGTATCTCTTCTCTCATATTTACATAAAAGCAGGCCATTTGAGAGGTGCTCGAAGACTAGGCACATTTGGTCAAACTCCATTATTAAATTTTCGAGTGTGTTCTTTTTTATCGCTTTTATTATTCTGCATTTATTGTCTTGTTTCTTTTCAAGTTGTAGTGTAGTATTCAATATTATTTGTCGTGTACATTTGCAGTGTTGTGTTCAATTTATTTGGGTGTATTTACTATTTGTGTGTATACACGAGTTAAGTTGTGATAAATACACCGTGTACGTAATTTCTGTCTAGAAGATTGGGTTTTAAGTGGGACCGTTTGTGACCCCTTCACCCTTTCCTGGGACTTTATGTGAAATGGTAATACTGTCTAAGAGGTCATTGTGATCTTTCCTAGGTATTACCGAATCGATTCACTTCACTAGTTGTTTAAATTAAAGGAAAAATTACCCAAAAAGGGAGGGAATGATGTAGAACAGTTAGCCTATGATTATCTTGAAGAATGTGATTGCCGTAATCGTCAAAAATCTCAACAGTTTTTCTGATTTTGGAGGCAACAACTACTCTAGCAATTTTCTATTTTAGGAAATTTGTGATTGTCATATATTTTATTTGACAGATTTGGTTTATTAGATGTTATCTTTAATTATTCGGTTTCCATTAGTTCTATCTCTATATAAGATGTTCGTTTTGTAATCGAAAGGTAGTATTAAGGAATAAAATTTCAAATTCTTTGGAGTTAGCTTTAAATTTACACTTCTTTCTGCGTCAGGAGCCTATTCGACGCAACAGCCGAAACGGTCCATAGTAGCGACGTGATAATTTGGGTGATGAACGATGGTGGATGGATAATTGACGATAAGGCTTGAGTTTCAGATAAACTAGGTCCTTTTCTTTAAATTATTTCTCTTGACGGTGCTTATTTGTTTGCTATACCATCCGATTTCGAGCTGCATGAAGATTTTGCTTAAGCTTACTGAGTCGGTGATCTCGTTGTCCCAGGGTGGATTCGATTGCTTCGAACGATGAGGAGCCCAATGTGTAAGATGGAATGGTCGACGGAGGTCGTCCGTATAAAGCTTGAAAAGGAGACATTTGGATGGACGAGTGGAAGCTTGTATTGTACCAGAACTCTGCCAGCGTAAAGGAAATGAGCCCACAATTTGGGTTCGTCAAAAGCAAAACAGCATAGGTATGATTCTAAACAACGATTTACTACTTCAGTTTGTCTATTTGATTGAGGGTGTTAAGCATTGCTGTAGTTCAAAGTGGTGAATTACTGAGGAGATTGGGTCCCGGTCAGATGCTATCGATTTAGGCAACCCATGTAGTTTGTAAATATCTGATAGAAAAATTACGACAAGAGATGTTGCTAAGTATCTCGGTGACAAGGGAATGAAGTGTGTGCACTTTGTCAGGCGGTCCACAATGACCCATATTGTGGTCTTCCCGAGAGAGGGAGGCAGACGGGTAATAAAGTCCATTGTAAGGTCCTCCCTTACCTGATTGGGAATGGGTAGAGGTTGCAGTAGATTGAATGGTTTCTGAGTAAGGTACTTAGTGAAAGACCAAAGGGGGTTAGTTTCGCAAACTTTCCGCAAACTTCTTTGAAACCAACAAAATAAAAACAAGCAAAACTAAAATAATAAAAACACCAAAAATTTGGTAACGCAGTTTGGTGCACCTTCCCTACGTTTACGGGATCCTCACCCAGCTTAATAACTTTCACCGAAGTACAATAGAATTATCCAAGGCTTTACTGAGCCGACCCACTCAACCCTTGACAATATCACTCAACCTCACTTCCCGTGAAAGAATTTCACACCCAATAGTACGACCGCCTCGTACTAACCTCAACAGAAGATTTTCTCAATACTTTTTTTAATTAAAAGACAATAAAAATAACTCAAGTACTTAATCAACTAAGAACTGAATGATAATATAGTTGAGATAAAAGAAAAGAACAACTTCCCGCATAGTTTAGCTACACTGAAATAAATTTGGAAGTCGTCGCAACAACAATGAAAGTAGCGCATAAGAGTTGTCCAGAAGCAAGGTGACTCACGCAACTCCAACTTACGCCCACATGTACATCCAACCCAAAACACATACACCACCTCAGCTGCATATATTTTATCATTAACGCCCCTGCTCCATTGATATATAACTCACACATAGAATTCACTTCAGCTATTTTATGGTGACATGCACAATCGCTGCCTTTTTTTATTCAATGAACAACTAATGCTCACCACTCATGTTACCCACTCACGCAAGATTCAGCATATATCTAATTCCCTTGGCCCAAAAAAACAACGTACACACATCACACATATGCCACTGATGCTATATCACGGCCACTGCATATATTTAATTTCAGCCCACTGCATGTGTTTTATTTCAAGACTCCCACGCAAGATACACTTCTTCTGTGAGATTTTCTTCAGCTGTAAATAGAGACATGTACTTCAAACACACAACAACCACATCCCTTTGTTTTCTTCTCTATCCGAAATCAACAAAATCCATGCAAAATATAATTCAATTAGCAACATGATAATAGACTTCAATCCAAGATATGGTTCTTTTTTAACTAGAAGATTATCCATATAATTTTTGAATCCAAGTCATTATCCGATTAATATCTTATATATTCAATTAATAAATAATGCCAAAAACACATATCATAACACTTAGTTTGTTGACCAAGTTGACATTCCTTGACATAGTTTCGGACGTCATTTGAAAGGGAGGGCCCATAGAAGGATGCGGCTAAACGAGATAAGGTTGCTTTTACGCCAGAATGACCACCTAATGGAGAGCTGTGAAACTCGCTCAACAAAGTGGTGCGAAGTCCGGAAAGTGGAGGTATGAATAATCTGTTTTGGTAGTAAACTAAGGGTCCTTGTTGCTATTTTGTTGTAGGAATGCCAAGCCTGCTTTAGATGTCGAAAATTGGTCACGCAAAACCGCAAGCCACGGTATGGTAGGTGAAGTAATTACAAAGCAAGATGGGCTGTCAATTCGAGAAAGGGCATCCGTAACACGATTCTCACTGCCGGGTTTGCATCTAATCTCGTAATTGTAACCCATAAGTTTTGTGAGCCATTTTTCATGTTCTGGAGTCTAAATGGTTTGAGTCAATAAATGTTTAAGACTCTTCTGGTCTGTGTAAATGATGAATCGCTGCCCTACCGAGTATTGCTGCCACTTTTGTACTACCTGTGTCAAGTATTGTTTTGAAACCCGGATTGGACTAGCCGGTTCGACCGATTCGACAGATGACCGGTCGGCTATCCAGTCCGAGTGACTCTTAAAAACCAATCCCTAATTGAACAAGTGAGAACCAGTGAAAACCGGTCAATTGATCAGTCGAATCGGTCTGGTTCGATCATTGGTTCAATGAATTTTTTATTTTTATTTTTAACATTTTTTATATTATTTGGTATATTTTTCTATTTTTTAATATTACTAATATTATATATAATTAAATATAATTATTGCATAATTATGACGTCACACCGGTTCGACCGGTGGTTGAACCGGTCGAACCGGTGACCAATAAGGCCTTCGGTTCGATGTCCGGTCCGGGTTTCAAAACCTTGGTATCAAGGCATAAAGTTCTCTCGTATAAGCTCATGTTGCTTGCATTCTTGGGCTCAACTTCTTGGAAAATTAAGCAATTGGGTGGTCTACTTGGGCAAGGATGACTCCAATTACACACCTTGATGCTTCTGTTGTGAGTTCAAATGGGACAGTAAAACCTGGAAGAGCCAAAACCGGAAGTGTAGTCATCCTTAATTTGAGGTCTTCAAAGGCTTTTTGTGCAAGTGCAGACCATGTAAAATGTGATAATTTGAGAGTGTCTGTAAGCGGGCCTGCGATGGGATAATGTTGCATGAAACGTCGGTAGTAACCTGTGAGACCTAAAAAGCCACGCAAAGCAGTCATAGATGTGGGAATCGGCCACTGTAGTATGGCTTTAAGTTTGTCCGGATCCTCAGCTACACCTTGAGCAGAAATAATGTGGCCTAAATAGTGAACTGTTGGCACACCGAATACACATTTAGACATTTTGGCATAAAATTGATGAGCATCTAAAAGAGTGAAAACCTGTGTGAGGTAACCAAGATGATCGGATAAATTGGTGCTGTATACCAAGATATCATCGAAGAAGACCAATACGAAGCGACGTAAAAATCTCCAGGAAAGATTGTTCATGGTTGCTTGAAACATGGGTGTTGCATTGGTAAGGCTAAAAGGTATGACCACAAATTCATAGTGCCCATATATTTTCCGAAAAGCTGTCTTATGGATGTCTTCCGAAGCAATGCAGATTTGATGATACCCAGAACGAAGATCAATCTTTGAAAAAAATAGTGGCCCCCTTTAAGCTCATCCAAAATTTCATCTACTGTTTGTATCGGAAAACGATCACAAATCGTGATTGCTTTCAAAGCACGGCAGTCCACTCAGAACGTCAAGTACCATCTTTGTTACGGACAAGCAACACTGGAAAAGAATAGGGGCTAGTACTTGGCCGAAAGACACCATCACGTAACATCTCACCAATGAGTTTGGTTATGATATCTTTCTGATAATGGGGATATCGATAAGGCTTGACATTGACCGGTTTAGTGTTGGGTAAAAGATGGATTTGGTGGTCGTGATTTCGGAATGGTGGTAATGCTGTCGGTGTGTGGAAGGTGTTATTGTAACGATTTAAAAGGTCACGAATAGCTAGTGGGGGCGGGGAAAAGTGTTGGTTTGGTAATGTAGGAGTAGTTGGTTTGGGTTTGCAGATCACCACGTGGATGGAGTCAGTGTGAACCAGTGTGCGCAGTTGATGGGCCAAGGCAGCGGAGAGGATGGTGTATCCAATCAGGTGGATTGGGGTTCCCTGGTACGTGAAGGACATCTCAGGTGTTGAAAAATCCGCCTATATTGGGGCCAGTGTCTAAAGCCTAGTGATGCCGATCACTAAATCTGTGCCTTGTATGGGCAAGACTATTAAGTTGCGTTTGATTACTGTCTTCAATATGCAGAGACGGAACGAGATAAAAATTTGGAGACGGAACATAACAAAAATTGGAGACAATGAAGTGTTTGGTTGTGATGGACAGAATAGAAAAAACTGTCTCCGTCTCGAGGACAGAAATGTGTTTGGTTGCAGTGGACAGAATATAAAAACAGTATCAATGACGAAATTCTCTTACAGTATAATATGATTGGAAATATGTAATTCATTGATTATTTTAAAACGAATGATTTGTATTAGTAAAAAAGTTAACAAATAATAATAATAACAATAACAATAAGAAATTAATTTCGTATAATAATAATAATAACAATGATGATAGAAGAAGAAGAGGAAGAAAATTAATAATAATAATAAATTTAATAATCACAATACTAATAAGAAAATTAATAATAAATAATAATGATAATAAAAATAATAATAAGAAAATTAATGTTATATAATAATAATAATCATCATAATATTTTCTTTCAAGCGCACCCACGTTTACTGCACTGTTTTCTTTTTTAAAAAACACCCACTGCACACTTCAATTTACGCATGCCCATTGCACTCTTTTTCTTTTAAGAACACCCGCGTCTACTGGGCTGTTTTCTTTTTCAAGAACACCCACGTCCATTGCACTTCTCAACTATAAGCAAGAACACCCACACGATTTTTGAACTCCACTGCCATAAAAAAATCTGCACATGCAATTGTATTTTTCCGATAACAATTAACACACCATACACCGTTCGTAATTCCACCCCTACAAGAGATTTGCTGCAGCTCTAGATATCTTTTATGCTTTCCTTCCTAATAAATATGGGCTTTATTATCACACCATACATAATATCATAAATATTACACACAATTTTTCCTTCCGAAGACTTCCAAGGAGGTATTCCAGAGAGGTTTGGACAGCTAAGAAGACTAAAAGACTTTGCGCTTGGTATGAACAATCTGAGTGGTAGTATTCCAACTTCCACGTACAATATCTCTTCATTAACTACTATAGATGTGCTTTTTAACCGACTTCGCGGAGGTCTTCCGCACAACCTTGGTGAAACTCTTCCAAACCTCGAATTCTTGGGACTTAGTGGAAACCAATTCACTGGCCTAATTCCCTCATCACTTTCCAACGTGAAGGAAAACAAGAGGTAAGTGAAGAAAGATACTTCTTTCATGCTTTGAAATGGACAGAAGAACCGAATATATACAATTGGTTTCCTAATTCTATTGGTTGTCTGTCCTAAAAGCAAAACTGACACTAACGAAAACAAGGCTATGCAGTGGCACACCAATGCACCTTGTACAGAGCCGAAAAGCATATGTACAGAGGGACAAAAAAACATATGTACAGAGGGAAGGAAAAGAGTAGAGGACAAATAAGTACAGGGCCTGAAATGTGAAGCCCATCCAAGAGTGAAGCCTGTAGCCTGAAGTCCATTCATCATTGAAGCCCGTAGCGTGAAGCCCATGAATCATTCACTTGGTTTTCCAACACACCCCGGTCAAGCCGAAGTTGTGGTTCAAAACCAACAACTCCGAGCTTGCAGATAAGGTTCGAGAAGGTGCGTGCGGTCAGGGCCTTTGTGAAGACATCTGCTACCTGTTGCGTCGTCCTCACGTGTTGCAGATCCAGAAACCCCAGAGTGACGCAATCACGAACTAGATGAAGGTCGATCTCGAGGTGTTTCGTCTGCTCGTGGAAGACCGGATTTCTGGAGATGTAGATCGCAGCCTGGCTATCGCAATATAAAGGTATGGGTTTCGTGATTTTGAGCTGGAAAGTGTCTAAAAGTTGCGTAATCCACTTTAGCTCACAAGCAGTCGACGCTAGGCTTCGGTATTCGGATTCAGCCGAAGAGCGACTCACGGTCGATTGCTTCTTTGTTTTCCAGGAGATCGGTGATTTCCCGAGGAAAACACAGAAACCTGTTAAGGAGCGTCGGGAGAAAATGCAGCTGCCCCAGTCCGAGTCGGAGAAGGCTACAAGGTTGGTCCTTTCCTCTGCCGCGTAGAAAATCCCCAGGTGCTGTGTTCCCTTGAGATATTTTAGTACCCTTTTTGCTGCTTCCCAGTGTGGTACTCTAGGGTTACACATGAATTGGCTAAGTTGTTGCGTAACGTATGTGATGTCGGGTCTGGTAAACCCTAAGTACTGTAGCCTCCCCACTAGTCTTCTGTATTCTTCTGGTTTGGGAAGCAACTCACCTGTTTCAATGGTTAATTTTGTTCCAGGGACTATGGGCGTGGCACAAGGTGTACAATCCGACAGTCCAATTTCTTGGAGGATGTCCCGGATGTATTTTCCTTGGGTAAGTATCATTCCATCTGCTGCTCTTGCTATTTCAATTCCTAAGAAGTATTTTGCATACCCAAGATCCTTGATAGTGAACTCTGAATTCAAAGCTTGCTTGACTGAGATAATGTGTTCTTCATTTGCTCCTGTAATTAGCATATCATCCACATAGATTACTACTGCTATGAAGTCATTCCTTGTGCCTCTAGTGTATAAACAATGATCTGCTTCTGATCTTGTGAACTGCATGGAGTA
>JAOTAX010000198.1:2626297-2638334 GCA_025629825.1 Erythroxylum guanchezii | reverse complement strand
AGAGCGGAGGTGTACTTCGAGGTTCATAATACCTCAGAACCAATCAAAATGAAGCTGGCTCTTCTGAGCATGGAAGGCTCAACTATACACTGGTTCAACCTACTACGGGAGACGGAAGAAGTTTTGGATTGGGAGAAGTTTAAGAGAGCTCTAATTGAATGTTATGGAGGGAGGAAATTTGACAACCCATTTGAGGAGTTATCCGACCTACGGTAGACAGATTCGGTGGAGGAGTACATTGAAGCCTTTGAATTTATTTCATCACAGGTGGGTCGGCTGCCAGAGGAACAATACATGGGGTACTTCATGAGTGGGTTGAGGGCAGATATTCGTCGAAGGGTGAGGACATTTGGGCCGGTGAATCGATATCAGTTGATGAAAATCGCTAGGGCAGTGGAGGAAGAAGTCATCGGAGATGGGGGAGGAACCGAACATTCCAGATCTCGCACAAGCATCTGGACGCCACATCGACGGAACTCTTTTAGGGGTGGGTTGCGGGTCAGCCCACACCGAAGGGACGTGAAGCACCCACACCCGATGGGTCGCGGTAAGATGGTAGATGGGTATGGGTCGGGCAGGACCCTGAAGCCTTACGGGTTACAACCCAACCTCCATGCGCATAACAGAGGTGGAGTTTCCAACCTCGCGACTCCCACCAGACGGTCGGACGGTGACCGGAGAGGGTCAACTGAAAGCGACATCTCTCCTATCACGAGCTCATGGACCGAAAGGCCAAGGGCCTTTGCTTCAGGTGCGGGGAGAGATTTCACGCTCTCCATCAGTGCGCCGAAAAACAACTGAGACTCTTGATTTTGGATGACAATGAAACACTGACTGAGGACGGGAAATCATCACGTTGGAGGCTAAAACCGAAGAAGGAGAGATTGCACTAGAATGTAGAACGATGGGAGTTTTCGGTGTGAGGGAGACAATGTTACCTGAAACAAAAACTATGAGGTTGGAAGGGAAATTGCAGGGAGTTCCGATTGTGGTGCTAGTTGATAGCGGGGCCAGCCACAATTTCATTTCACCAGAGTTAGCTAATGGTCTTGGCCTGCATGTAAGAATGAGTAAAGCCTTGGGAATCTGATTGGGGGATGGCCACAAGGTGGCTACAAGAGGAAGGTGTATGGGAGTGCCTATCCGGATGGGAGGAATGGAATGGACAATTGATGCTTATGTCTTAGACTTGGGAGGAATGGATGTGATACTAGGGGTGGCTTGGTTGCAAACTTTAGGAAAGGTCATCGTGGATTGGAAGGAGATGACCATGCAATTCCAACATGAGGGGCAGCAGTTGCAACTGTGTGGCAATGCAGGGCTGCAACCTACACCGAAGAGGAATAGTGAGTTCTATGAAGATTCAGTGTGTTTGCATGGTCTCCTTGCTATCTTGAGTGGGAGTTTCCTATTGATGGAAGGGGAAGACATTAAAGAGGGACAGCAGAAACAACTTACCAGAACAGAAGAAGGGGAGTTGAATCAGGTGTTGACTAACTTTCCAGAAGTTTTTCAAGAGATGCAAGGGCTACCTCCCGAAAGGAACCACTCGCATGCTATTGTTCTACAGCAAGGACAAGGGCCTATCAGTGTAAGACCTTATAAATATCCTCATCATCATAAAGATGAGATTGAGAGGCAGGTGCAACACATGCTAAATATGGGGATCATTCGTCCTAGCTCCAGTGCCTATTCCAGCCCGGTCATCTTAGTAAAAAAAAAAGAAGATTCATGGAGAATGTGTGTAGACTATAGAGCATTGAATAAGGTTACCGTCCCTGACAAGTACCCTATTCCAATGGTGGAGGAGTTATTAGATGAGCTGAACGGTGTAGGGGTTTTCTCTAAATTAGACCTCAAATTGGGTTATCATCAAATTCGGGTCAAGAGAGAGGACATCCATAAAACGGCTTTCCAAACACACGATGGTCACTATGAATTTCTCGTGATGCCGTTCGGATTAACCAACGCACCGGCAAAATTTCAGTCTGCTATGAATGACATTTTTAGGCCCTTCCTCAGGAGATTTGTGCTGGGTTTTTTTAATGACATTCTCATATATAGTGCTGATTGGGAGACCCATCTCTTACACTTAACACAGGTTTTGGAGGTCTTAAGAAACAATCATTTTGTGGTTAATCATCCGAAGTGCAGTTTTGGGAAAAGAACAGTAGCCTATTTGGGTCATATTATCTCTGAACAGGGGGTAGCGGTAGATCTAGCCAAGGTTTCAAGTGTAGTGAATTGGCCTATTCCTCGGAATGTAAAGGGAGTGAGAGGATTTCTTGGGTTGACGAGTTATTATCGAAAGTTCATTATGAACTACGGTAAGATAGCCAAACCTCTTACCGAATTGACAAAGAAGGACGGATTTCATTGGAATTCGGCAGCCTTGGAGTCTTTTGAAAACTTGAAGAAAGCTTTGACTACATCTCCGGTTTTGGCTCTTCCACAATTTTCCTAACCTTTTGAGGTGGAGTGTGATGCTTCGGGCAAGGGCGTAGGGGCTGTTTTGATGCAACATGGGAGACCAATCGCCTATTTCAGTAAAGCTTTGTCCGAAGGCAATCTCTCTAAGTCGGCTTATGAGAAAGAACTTATGGCTTTAGTACTAGCAGTACAACAGTAGCGACATTATTTGTTGGGCCGATCCTTTGTGGTGTACAACGACCAAAAGAGTCTCCGCCATTTGCTACAATAAAGGGTCTCCACAACCGACCAACAATGCTGGTTATCTAAGTTACTTGGGTATCACTTTGAGATCATTTATAAGCCAAGACCTGAAAATAAAGCGACGGACGCTTTGTCACGGATTCATGAAGAGGGCGAATTGATGACTATGGTTTCTTATCCGTTATGGGCTGATGGTAAACTCATACAACAGGAGGTCGACAAAGACCCTATTTTGAGTGCTATTATCCAGGAATTACAACAAAATCCAGAAGCCAAAAAGGGGTATCAGTGGCACCAAGGAATTCTCCTACATAAGGGAAGGCTAGTGATCTCGGTTCATTCCACTTTCATTCCCTTACTCCTCAAAGAATTTCATTCTTCACCTATGGGAGGCCATTCAGGTTTCCTATGCACTTACAGGAGGATCGCCAGCAACATTTATTGGATAGGTATGAAGAAATCTATTCAAGACTTTGTTAAGTCTTGTGACATTTGTCAAAGACAGAAATATGCTGCTACTTCTCCTGGGGGTCTGCTGCAGCCTCTTCCCATTCCTAACCAGATTTGGGAAGACATATAGATGGATTTCACCACGGGACTCCCTAAGTCTAAAGGATATGAAGCAATCTTGGTTGTAGTTGATCGGTTGTCTAAATATGGTCACTTTATCCTATTGAAGCATCCATATACTGCTAAAAGTGTGGCTGAGGTTTTTGTAAAGGAGGTGGTACGTTTGCATGGAGTTCCATTATCCATCATAAGCGATCAGGATCCCTTATTTGTGAGCTATTTTTGGCGAGAATTGTTTCGACTACAAGGAACTATGCTGAAAATGAGCTCCGCCTATCATCCGGAGACGAATGGGCAAACGAAGGTTCTTAACCGATGTTTAGAGACCTATTTGAGGTGCTTTGCTTCGGAGCAACCCAAACACTGGTCTTATTGGGTGTCATGGGCTGAATTGTGGTACAACACTACCTACCATGTGTCTACAGGTTCAACTCCTTTTGAATTGGTATATGGCAGAAAACCTCATTGGTTTGGTTTGTGCAAGGTGAAACTAAGGTGGAGGCAGTGGCTAGGGAGCTGGTGGATAGGGATGAGACTTTGACACAGCTCAAATACATTCTTCACAGGGCTCAAGAGCAGATGCGGAAGTATGCAGATAGGAAGAGACAACCGGTCTCTTTCCAAGTGGGCGAATGGGTTTTTCTTAAGCTCCGGCCTCACAAGCAACTAACGGTGGCCCAAAGAATTAACCAGAAATTAGCGGCCAGATACTTTGGCCCTTTCCAAGTTATGGAAAAATTAGGAACTGTTGCTTATAAGCTTAAACTCCCACCGCACTCTCGAGTTCACCCTGTTTTTCACGTGTCTCAGCTTAAAAAAGCTGTCGGACACTACACGGTTGGGGAGACTTTACCTGAAGGAATGGAAGTGGAACTAGAGGAGGAGGTAGAACCAGAAACTGCACTGGCCAGCAGGGTGATTTCCAAGGATGGCCAGTCGACTACACAGTGGCTGATTCATTGGAAGGGAAAACCGATGGAGAATGCTACTTGGGAGGATGATTTTGTTATCCGGACAATTTCCTCATTTCAGCCTTGGGTACAAGGCTGCTCTTCAAGAAGAGGGCAATGTTAGGACCAATACTGGTAACAAACCTAGGATATGGCAAGTATACACAAGAAGAAAAAGAGAGGGGGCTGTGGGCAATGATGTGGCTGTGGGCAATGATATGGGCAATGATGCACAAGTTAGTTAGGAATGTGGCACATGGTTGGGGAATAACAGAATGTATGGGTGGTTAGCTAAGTAGGGGGGCAGAGAGAGAAGAGGGTCATTCGGGAAAATGGAAAGGAAAGGAATATTGTGACAGAGAGAAGTTATTCTCCCTGAGGAGCTTCTTCAGCTCTGGTTAGAAGGTGTTCTAGTGAATCACCTTGTAATACTCGTACACTGCTTATACTATCAATCATCAATATAGTAAATCTCTAGCATATTCAGCTAGAGTCCTAACATACATCAAACCGACATCTAAATGATAAGATAACAATATACACAATCCAATAGATAAACACAAAAATGTAGCTCGGGTTCTATTTAGTGAACCCTGAAACAAAACAACATTTTACATATAGATCATGAGGTATAACAAAATTTTATTCTCCAAATGAAAGACATAAATACTTGTGGCCTATTATAATCAAAATAAAAGTTAAGCAATTTCGAAGCCCAGGTAAGAAAACTGAAGTTGCTGAAAGGAAATTATCGAGAATTGTTGATAAAATGAAGCCACTTAATATTTCACTATATGCAAAGCCTTCCTAAGTTTCTTATTGTTTTGAAAACTGCAAAGCAGTAAATTGTTGCACAGATATGAAATGACGCAGTGTGTACGAGTGTAGAAAGATATTCTTGCAATTTGTTAACTCAATTAAGTTCATTGAGATTTAAAAGTAGACATAATGTTTGGAAAATGAAGTGCCACAGATACAGAAACTGAAAAATGATTTCAAGAAATGACTAGGTAGAAATTATAATAAGAATCTCACACGCTTAGGATGGTATAACACACTAGATACAACAGAAAATAAACCTTTAGAAACTAAGAATAAAAAAACATGCATGCAGGCAACAAGACGTCGGGGAAAAAAGTCAAGAAAGAGTAAACTCCTCACGTTGCCAACAAACACGGAGCGAGTATCAGCTTCCTCCCTGTTTGCTTGATTAGCAGCTGCATTGGCTGGGTCTGTACATAAACAAGAGATCAACGAAAAGCATACAATAGTTAGAATCAAGCAAAAGTTTCAAACAAGCCTACCAACTTTACTATTGGAAAAAAGTTTAAACATAAGGACAATCAAAAGGTGTTTCAAGCTGAAATTAGAGCTGAAACATAAGCCATATAGAGGATCGTTTTTGGAACGTAAACAATTGATGTGTAACAAAAGGAAACCCAAATTCATTAGCTTCTTCCTCCATCTCCTTCAATCTCTTCTTCATCTCATCCAACTCCTGCACCATAAAAAAGCGGGCCAATTAACATGAAAAACTTATAATCGATTGGGGACCTTGACAGCGTCATCATCGGCGGCGGACATGTCGACGTCAGCGTTGTTAGGGTCCATATCACCTTCGACATCGGGGATCTCTCCGCCGTAGACCTCATGCTCCTCCTCCTCCATATCTCTTTGTCGTTATTTCAAGGCAGAAGAACTTTTCCGATTGTGGATATTCTGTGAGCCCATTCACATTAGTTCCAAATCATGAAATAGAGAGGAAAGGCCTAAACGGTATGTCGTTTGTCCAAACTTTTAAACGACGTAGTTTTTGGGTCAAATGACTGCATTAAGTCCCATATTTGATATATACTATAATATTTTATATTTTGCCTAAGTAAATAAAAAAATATTTATATTTATTATTTAAAAGCCATAACTTTGAGAATTTGGTTAAAAAATGTCATTTTAAAATATTCTTTCTACTAAAATTTTAATGAGAGTGGAGAATAAGATAAAATTTTAAGTTATATATAATTGAATTATTTTAACATGAAATTAATATTTCAAAAATATATGATTCGATTTAAATTTAAATTAAGCTTGGATTAGACGCTTAGGATGTCTTTGTTACATCACTTTTAAGATTGCACCGAGCCATTGTGAGTAGAAGCCTTGCCTTTATTCGTAATGTTGTGACATAATATAAATGTACTGATACACAATTATTATTTAGGAAGTAATTAAAATCTTTAACTAAACCCTTCTAGCAAGAAAACAGAGAAATTGTTCGCACCATTATTAAGACAATGGCTTCGACACACTTTAAGGATTCAACGTCTTCGATGCACACCAATTCCCAGAAGAATGTCCCTGCTTTTTTGCAATTGGACTGTCACATTGATGATATTCATCCGCTCATCTGGTATTTCAACAGAACAAGCCACTCCAATTTCGAGAACAGTAATAAGACATTCCATGGTTTTGTGACTTCCAACATTGTTCCTCCTCCTCACAGTGGCGTTGACAGTTGATCCCTGGCATTCTTCCAGGATTTTCGGGTCCACAATCTCCTCCACACGGTCAGGCAATGCCCTTTCCACAAAGTTGTGAAGGTTCAACTCTTCATTGAACATGGCGTCTGTAGGTTTCTTCCCTGTAAAAAGCTCCAACAACATGATTCCATAGCTGTACACATCGCCATAAGTCGTCACCTCACTTCTCATGCCGTACTCTGCAGTTCATAGATTGAAACGATAGAACATACAATCAGGGTAAACAATAAAAAAAGAATTCGATGGGGACGGTATGCTTCATCAGAAGTTACATACCTGGGGCTATATAGCCAATGGTGCCTTTTATGCCACCAGTACTGCTCTGGTTTGAATTTGGAGTAACTTGGGTGGAAGTATCATGGAGGAATCTCGCCAATCCGAAATCTCCTACTCGAGCAGTCATGTCAGCGTCTAACATAACGTTACTTGGCTTCAGATCACAGTGAACAATCGACGTTTCACATTGATGATGCAAATAACCAAGGGCGCTTGCTACATCAATTAAGATACTTAACCTCTGGTTAAGATTCAAGCTTCTCGGCCCCTGGATCCCAATAGTGTTATTGGTGCAATGCAGACACTGTTCCAGACTTCCGTTAACCATGTACTCGTATACTAAAGCCTTAAAATCATTTCCCTGAAAATCAATGCTCGAACATGCAGTTACTACTTTGACAAGATTTCGATGTCTGATGTTCTTCAAGGCTTCACACTCTGCCATGAAACTTTTGGAAGCTCCTTTGTTTAGAAGGTTAAGCACTTTCACAGCTACCACTTTCTGATCCTGTTCCAAAATTCCCTTGTAAACTGTGCCGAAACTACCTGCCCCGATTAGATTATCTTCTGAAAAGCCGGCAGTTGCCTTAAGTAGATCCTGATAGGTCACTTGCTGGAAAGGGATCTTCACTGAAGACCTGGAAACTGTCAAGGTTTTTCGTTTTCTTAACCAACAAAATATGGCAAAAGAGATTGTGAAGATTATGCCTAGAAGCCCACAAGCAATTGCAGTCGCCAACTTCACCTTGCTGGGAGATTTCAACTTGCCTGAGGTACATCGTGACAGGTTGAGTTGAGGAATTCCACCACAAAGCTTCTGGTTGCCTACAAGTGAAACTGCAGTTGCATTTTCAAACACCCCTTGCACAGGCACTTCACCTTCCAGGTCGTTAAATGACAGATCCAAACCCTCTAGCAATCTTAACTGTCTCATAAACTCGGGGATTTGACCAGTGAAGTTGTTGTGTGAGAGATTGAGATATCGAACTGCTCTCAAAGATCCTAATGACTCCGGAATTTTCCCATGAAATAAATTTCCTTGCACATATAAACTTTCCAAGCTTTTGCATTTCCCAAGACTTGCAGGAATTTCTCCTGATAGTCTATTGTTTGAAACATCCAGACCTCCAAGCATCTCCAACTGACCCACTTCAGAGGGGAGGAAACCTTCAAACTCATTGTCGTATAAGGCTAAGTATATTACCAAGGATGAAATTCCAAACAGTACTTTTGGTATCGGACCGCTTAGTTTGTTTTCAGAAAGATCCAAGCGTAACAAATGCCGGCAATCTCCAAGACTTGAAGGAATACTTCCTTGTAACTTGTTCCTGTCTAAAAATAGTTCGTTTAAAGAAGTAGCATTGCCCATAGCGGATGGAATACTTCCAGACAATTCATTCCCGGTGAGATGCAAACCATACAAGTTTTCTAGCTTCCCAATGGAACTTGGAATGCTGCCAGTCAAATGATTTTCTTCTAAACTCAAATCCTGGAGGCTGATGAGATTTCCTATTTCAGTTGGAATGATTCCTCTTATTTGATTGTTTTGAAATTCCATGATCGTGAGTTTTGCCGTGAAGTTGCTGACTATTTGTGGCATGATCCCTCCAAAGTTGTTGTCACTTATGATCAAAACTTCTAAAACTGTATTATTTTCTAAGGAGTACAGAAAATTCAGGTCATCGTCTTCTCCATTCCCAAGATTGTTGCCAGAAACTTGCAACGCTTGCAGATTTTGCTGTCTTGCAAAAGTAGGCAGTCTTCCAGCAAATTTATTAGTTCCTATATCAAAATAATTAAGATTGGATGCGTTGGAAAGTGATGAGGGAATCAGGCCAGTGAAATGGTTTCCACCAAGTCCCAAGTATACGAGGTTTGGAAGACTTTCACCAAGGTTGTGCGGAAGCGTTCCGCGAAGTTGGTTAAAAAGCACATCTATACCAGTTAATGAAGAGATGTTGTACATGGAATTTGGAATACTACCACTCAGATTGTTGCCACCAAGCGCAAAGTGCTTTAGGCTTCTTAGCTGTCCAAACCTCTCTGGAATACCTCCTTGGAAGTTGTTGAAGCCCCCATAAATGCCTTCAAGAAATGAAATATTCGCCAAAGAAGATGGTATCTCGCCAAATAGATGGTTTTCCTGGATAATAAGTACCCTCAGATTCGACAAAATTCCAAGTTCTACAGGAAGTTTGCCAGTCAAATTGTTGTTAGTTACGTCTAATCCTTTTAGCTTAGAGCAACGTGAGACGTTCACAGGGATTTCACCGATGAACTTGTTGTTTCGAAGGAGAAGTATGTGCAACCTGAACAGAAGTCCCAATTCTGGAGGAATACGATCACTAAAACTGTTGTTTTGCAGGTTTATCACTCTCAGAAAACTCATGTTCCCGATGTCAGGAGCTAACCTGCCTGCCAATTCCCAAACGGTGAAGTTAAGCTGGACGACTCTCTGGTGCTTGCGTCCACAAGTAACACCAAGCCAATGGCAGAAATGCGAGGATTCATTCCATGACTTGAGCCTCCCAAAAGGATCGTGCTCAATTTGATGCTTAATGGCTAGCAGAGACAATCGATCTGTCTCATTTCCTGGAAGAAATGAGATGCAAAGAGGAAGTTGAAACGCCAGTAGTATGAAAAGTAAACACAGAGTGCCTGCATCCATATCTTGTAGTGACAACAGTAGTTTGATTACCACCACCACCAATTAAACGATCGATGAACTGAAAAGGATTCTCTAGTGTTTACCTACTTAAAACATAACAAAACACAGCATGTTAGTTTCAATTCTCTAAACAAGAATCCATCAGCCACAAACTCAGGTCGATATGGTTAATTTGATTTTTGTGTATTGTAGATTAGTTTTTTGTCTGAAGGGTTTCTGGTGAAGATGGTGTACAAGTTTCTGCCTTGTTAATATATTTCTTTTAATTTCAAAAAAAATTTCTGAAAGACGTGGAGAAGTCATTGTTTGGAATAATTGTTTTGTTTTTTTCCTGTTTTCTTTTTATGTTTTTAACTAAATATATATTATTTAATTTATTTAACATATTAATTTTAATAAAAATTAAGAATAATTTGATTTAATATTTTATATTTAATTAATTATTAATAATAATTATGAATAATTTAATTTTACTTAAAGTTTTTATTTAATTTTGCAATTAAATTAAATTAAATAATTATTAGCAAATATAATTAAATTTAAAATATCTTCAAAGTATATAAATTTCAGATAAAAATTGATTTAATAATGAAAATTAATTATTAATTATTTTTAATAAAATAAAATAATTTTATTGATTTTTTAATAAATATTATGTAAGAGATTAAAATAAATTTATTTAATGAAAAAAATTTAAATTTTATCTAATATATACTTATTATAAATTATAAAAACATAACAACACATTAACAACTAAACAAAATTTCATTTTTATTTAAAGTAGAATTCTTTGCAATTGGAAGTCAAGGTCGATTGCTTTTACTTTTTTATTGACCTTGACTTCAAGAATTCTACTTTTCACACTTAATAAAAAAGTAAAAGCAATTGACCTTGTACGTTTGTGAAGTAATTGAACTTAGTTGTCAGTACAGAGTAGACGCATTTGTGGAAATCCTACATAGCGAGTTAAAGCAAACAGAACGGACCACGTGATCTCTAACACTTTACTTTCACGGGCCTGCCTCTTTTTATCAAGAAGGAAAAGAAAGAAAGCTGCCTGACCCTCTACCAGAAATTAAACAATCTCACGCGGACCCAACGACAGTAACGACCCAATGACATTAACATCGCATCACTGGGTTGGCAAACAAGGCTTGCAACCTATAGCTGTGATTCCGAAAGTTTTTCTTTTTTTGGTTTGGAAGGAAACAAAACCGAAAAAGGCTAATTAGCTCAAAGCTTTAGGGTACAAAGCTCCTTGTTTGTCCCATTAGAAGAGTTCTATGACTGACACCGGTGGCTCCTGAAAGTAATGTATGTTGGGGCTGGCTTGGACTACAAGTGCGGCTAGATTGTCTGCGTACTGGTTCCCTTCACGATGCACGTGTTACACCTGCACCTCCCAGTCTCGTTGGATGAGTCCACGGGTATCTGCCAGCAAAAACATATGCTCAAATAAATCTGTACGGGAAGAGGATAGGATATTAATTATTTCTAAGGAATCCACTTAGACAATGACTTGGCGGTACCCTAGCAACCAAGCTAAGGTTAGGCCCGAGTGAACTCACCAGAGTTTGGAAACCAGCGACGATCCTCGTCCAATGTGTTGCATAAATCCACCACACCATTGTCCGCATCAGTTTCGAATTATCCCCTCCCCCGAAGGAGTAGCGATGGACGATCCTTATTTAACCGCTCCATCTGCATTTAGTTTGACCCAATCTTCCGGCGGTTTGGTCCACCCAACTAGATTACCCACTAACAAACCCTGTGATGGATACACACAATTTTCCACCGCCCTAGCCCTTTCTATCCACTCTACATACTCCATAACTGCTCGCTGACCTTCTTCCAGCCAAGTAAAATCAGCTTCAAAGAGACTCTTGTTATGCCAATACCACAACATCCAGTAGGTGACTCCAAAAATAGTGGTCCATTCCCCTTACATCACCGGGATGTGGTTCATGAGGTTTGATTTTACCCAATCTGCCACATCCTTATGAAAGAATGACATATCGACCACCCCCGATTGGAAATTACGTCAGAAAATTTGTACTCTCGGACAGTCGCGGATGGCATGTAGTGTGGATTCTTCCTGCTCACATATGTGACAACTGCTGTCTGTAGTGATATGACGTGCCACTCATTGTTGGTTAGTCAAGAGCTTGTTCTTGCTCAACAACTAGAGGAAAGCCCGGGCCCGCTAATGCCCCGCCCATTTCCAGATTAGGTTCCAGAGGCTAACATTCATATCCGTGGTGCTCCTCTCTATTAAGTCGTAGGTTAATACTTTTTTTTTGAGAAATTAAAAAATTTCATTGAGTAAAAAATAATATTACAAAAGAGCATGGTCTAAGAAGCCA
>JAOTAX010000198.1:2608604-2626197 GCA_025629825.1 Erythroxylum guanchezii | reverse complement strand
TTATTATTAAGATTTTTGAAAACATGGTTGATGTAAACAGTAAACTAGTAAAGTATACAGTACAACTGTATAATATACTAATATGGACTACTTTGCAATTTTTAAAAATTTTAGTGACTATTTCATAATTTTAAAAAAAAATTCGAAACGGTACTCAGTATCAACCGGTACCGGTACAGTTCCGTTCCAGAGCTCAATCAGGTACTAAGCCCGGTACGGTATTCATAACTTTGGCCAAGCGTCAACTAGGATCGACCCATAATATATCTCAATATTATAAAAACAACAACTCTCATATTCATAACTGGTGTGAATCTGGTCCTGATGCATAACCATCAGGTGACACGTCCTACAGATCTTTTATTCCTCACATTTGAACATAGCAATACATATCAAATTATTAAGTATGCAATTTATCAAGTAAACATTCAATTATGACATGACCAATACATGTATGCAATACCCAACCCAACATATCCACTCAATTAATTCGATACAAAGGCTTATACTAAAGCGGGTACGCATTACTGTATATACACGTTCGCTATATAAATATCTAAGTATCGATCAATATCCATATATAGGTACACATGCATATGAATGTGGTTATGCATTGCTACATGCTGTCATCTATACCAGCATTGAACAATATTCATTTGCTGGTACAATTACAGTAATAGTAAGTCAGTATGAACTTACTTGATAACTGAACTCGTTTGTCTGAACCTTTCGATGGAGTCCTGCTCCTGCTATACCTAGTAAATCGAAAGAAAAATATCTCAATCAATGCTAATTAGGAGTTATTGGGCTCAAATAACAATTTAGGTATCATTCAAATTGCCTAAGCAATTCGTTTATGAAATTTGAAATTTTCTCTTATTCTCGTCTATACGTTTCGTAATTTTTAATTCACAAACCATTAAATCTCACTATGTTATTTAGAGAAAAATGATCAGTGTAATTTTTAAAATTTTTAGAAATTGTTTTCACAAAAGTGACCAAAATGGTCATTGGAATGGTACCTCCGTCGATTGGAATATTCCCTTTGGTCACAGGAAAATTTTTAGTATCGAAATTCAACGATTTTTATACCAAATGAAATCTCTTGATGACTAGAACAACTTTCTCCAAAGCAATTTACTCAGATTCTCAACATATTTGAACGAAATGAAGAAAAACAAACTAAAACCCTATCCTCTTTTCTCGTCAATCGGCGGGGACTCGGGAGACAGCAGGCTACTAGACCATAGGGCTTTTGTTCCTTATGTTGAGACGAGTCAAATGGTGGTAGTGCTGACTGGCAAAAACTGCCAGAATCGACGGATCAATGATTGGCATTTTTGGTCGATTTTTCTCTTGATTTTTGTGAACGCTTGCAGCTGAAATGGTATAGTTGTGACAGGCTCGTCGAGAGAAAGAGATTGGTATATAACACTAACCAGTTTGAGTCATTGAATGTGAAGAATGGTTAAAGAGAGGGAATTCATAAATAGTAATTTTTAGGGGTTAAAATAAACATATGAGAAAATGGGGGAAAAAGAAGTTGCCACTTTAAATGTCACAACTTTATCAATATTATTATGTTTAAATATTGAAAATAATATTTTTAGATTCTAAACCTTAAATGTACTACTACAGAAATATTAATTGGGAAGAAATCAAAACCTTACCTAAGTCCTTCTAGCAAGAAAACAGAGAAAATAGAGCTAACTTTAAAGCAAGTTCGAAGTATTAAATATTAAGACAATGGCTTCGAAACCTCCAAGGAAACAAGGATTCACCGTCTTCAATGCACACCAGTTCCTAGAAGAATCTCCCTCCTTTTTTGCAATTGGACTGTCACATTGCTGATATTCATCCGCTCTTCTGGCATTTCAGCAGAACAAGCTACTGCAATCTCGAGAACTGCAATAAGACATTCCATGATTTTGTGATTTCCAGCGTTGTTCCAGCTCCTCGCTGTGGAATTAGTACTTGGTTCCTGGCCTTCTTCCAGGATTTCTGAATCCACAATCTCCGCCACATGATTTGGCAGTGCCATTTTAGCAAATTTGTGGAGGTTTAGCTCTTCATTGAACATGGCATCTGTAGGTTTCTTCCTTGTAAAAAGCTCCAGCAACATGATTCCGTAACTGTAAACATCACCATAAGTCGTCACCTCACTTCTCATGCCGTACTCTGCAGTTCAAAAATTGAAAGGATAGAACATACAGTCAGGGTAAACAAGAAAAAAGAATCCGATACATGCTATGCTTCATCACAAGTTACCTACCTGGAGCTATGTAGCCAATGGTGCCTCTTATGCCACTAGTACTGCTCTGGTTTGAATTTGGATCAACTTGGGTGGAAGTATCATGGAGGAATCTCGCCAATCCAAAATCTCCTACACGAGCAGTCATGTCAGCATCTAACATAACGTTACTTGGCTTCAGATCACAGTGGACAATTGGTGTTTCACAGTGATGGTGTAAATAATCAAGAGCGCTTGCCACATCGATTGCGATGCTTAACCTCTGGATTAGATTCAAACTTCTCGGCTCCTGCATCCCGACAGTCTTATCGGTGGAGTGCAGCCACTGTTCTAGACTCCCATTAACCATGTACTCGTATACTAAAGCCTTAAAATCATTTCCCTGAAAATCAATGCTTGAACAAGCAGTTACCACTTTGACAAGATTTCGATGCCTGATGTTCTTCAAGGCTTCACACTCTACCATGAAACTTTTAGAAGCTCCTTTGTTTAGAAGGTTAAGCACTTTCACAGCCACCACTGTTTGATCCTGTTCCAGAATTCCCTTGTAAACTGTCGCGAAACTACCTGTCCCAATTAGATTATCTTCGGAGAAGCCAGCAGTTGCCTTAAGAAGATCCTGATATGTCAGTTGCTGGAAAGGGATATTCATTGAAGACCTTGAAACTACCAAGGTTTTTCTTTTTCTTAACCAACAGAAAATGGCAAAAGAGACTGTAAAGATTAAGCCTAGAAGCCCACAAGCAATTGCAATTGCCAACTTCACTTTAGTGGAAGATTTTGGCTTGCCTGAGGTACATCTTGACAGGTTGAGTTGAAGAATTCCACCACAAAGCTTCTGGTTCCCTATAAGTGAAACTGCAGTTGCATTTTGAAACACCCCTTGCACAGGCACTTCTCCTTCCAGATCATTAATGACAGATCCAAACGCTCTAGTAGTCTTAAACGTCCTAAAAATTCGGGGATTTTGCCAGTGAAGTTGTTGTGTGAGAGAAGGAGAAATTGAATTGCTGCTAATGAACTCAATGACTCGGGGATTTTCCCATGAAAAGAATTGCTGTCCATATATAGACTTTCCAAAATTTTGCAGTTCATAAGGCTTTCAGGAATTTCTCCTGATAGTCTGTTGTGTGCAATATCTAGACTTCCGAGCATCTCCAACTGACCCACTTCAGAGGGGAGGGTACCTTCAAACTCATTGTAGGCTAAGTATAAGCGGTCTGATAAGGATGAAATTCCAAACAATATTCTGGGTATCTGACCACTTAGTTTGTTTTCAGACAGAATCAAGGTTACTAAATGCCGGCAATCTCCAAGTGTTGAAGGAATGCTTCCTTGTAACTTGTTCCCGCCTAAATGTAGTTCGTACAAAGTAGTAACATTCCCCAGGGTGAATGGGATTCTCCCTGACAATTCATTCCTGCTAAGGTACAGACCATACAACTTCTCTAACTTGCCAATAGAACTTGGAATGCTGCCAGCCAAATGATTTTTCTCCAAACTCAAATACTCCAGGTTGATGAGATTCCCGATTTCAGTTGGAATGGTTCCTCTTATTTGGTTTATTTCGAAAAACATTCGACTGAGATTTGCCGAGAAGTTGCTTATTATTTTTGGCATGATCCCTCCAAAGTTGTTATTACCTATTGCCAGAACTTCTAGAGCTGTTATATTTGCTAAGGAGACCAGAAAATCCAGGTCGTCATCTTCTCCTTTTCCAAGATAGTTGTTACTAAGTGCCAACAACTGCAGATTTTGCAGTCTTGAAAAAGTAGGGACTTTTCCAGTAAATTTGTTATTACTTAGCTGAAGAAGAATAAGATTCGACGCATTGGAAAGTGATGAAGGAATCAATCCAGTGAATATGTTACGAGTGACTGCCAGGACTTGAAGGTTTGGAAGAGTTTGACCAATGTCGTGAGGAAGACTTCCGTGAAGTTGGTTAACAAGTACACTGAGAATAACTAATGAAGAGATGTTATACATGGAAGGTGGAAGACTACCACTCAGATTGTTTTGTCCAAGCGAAAAGGATTTTAGGCTTCTTAGCTGTCCAAACTTCTCTGGAATAAGTCCTTGGAAGTTGTTCTGAGACCCATAAATTTCTTCAAGAACTGAAATATTCGCCAAAGAAGGTGGAATCTCGCCAACTAGATTGTTTCTCTCGAAAATAAATTGCTGCAGCTTCATCAGTAATCCAAGTTCAGCAGGAAGTTTGCCTGTCAAATTGTTCTCAGCAACACTTAGTGTTTGTAGGTTAAAGCAACGTGAGATGTTGACAGGGATTTCACCGATGAACATGTTGATTTCAAGGTATAGGCCGCGTAACCTGAACAGAAATCCCAATTCTGGAGGAATATAATGACTAAACTTGTTGTCACGCAGGTAGATTACTCTTAGAAAACTCATGTTCCCGATGTCAGGAGCTAACCTGCCTGCCAATCTGCTAGAGTTTAAGTCAAGCTGGACGACTCTCTGGTGCTTGCGTCCACAAGTAACACCATACCAATTGCAGAAATGTGAGGATTCATTCCAAGACTTGAGCCTCCCAATAGGATCATCCTCAATTTGAGCCTTAATGGCTAGCAGAGACAATCGATCTGTCTCATTTCCTGGAAGAAAAGAGAAGCAAAGAGGAAGTTGAAACGCCATTAGTATGAAAAGTAGACGCAACATGACTGTATCCATATTTTGCAGTTCTGTGGCAGAGGTGATCGTAGTTTGAGAATAATACACTACCATCACCTCCTGTGAAAATGAAGTGGATGCTTCTGTAACTATGTCATAGCAAAGCAACACACAGCAAGTTACTTAGTTACCTTTTTAACTCTAAAATTTTTATTTTATTGATTTAATTTTTGATCTAATTTTTAATAATGAACATCAATAAATTTATTATATAATAATATTATTATTACCTTAATCAAAATATAAGAGGATTTATCAAATTGTAATCTAAATATCTTATATATCAATAAAACATGTTTATCAATTTAACTTTTTGTAAACATATTTTAGTTATATGTGACAAATTGATTAAAATTAAGTTAAATTGTAATATAAGTCACTTAAGTCATTTTCAATTTAAAAAAAACTAAGTATCAATTTTTAATTTTTAATTGTTGGTTAAGACACCTGTTCACGTGATTTCTTTTGCCTTCTTCTGGATGTGGTTGGTAAAATGGATTGTCCACAGACTTTAGTGGACGACTCTTGAGTCTTGACAATTCCAATTCAACCGACAGCGGACGAGACGTCGGGCCAACTATAGTACTTGGAGTTGGAAGTGTCACTGGCTCGAGGCTTTGAAGTCATCCATCCAGTCCAAGAGCTACTTACAATATCTTTATTTTTAATTCTTTTCAATTTATTATTAAAAGTTAGGGTAATATAAATAGTATTATAGCAAGTCTTTCGCTAATATAATGTTGGACGTAAACAACAAAAAGGTTTATGAATCAATTTTTAAAAAGTTATTTACTTTTTTAAAAAAAATTATTTTATCGGTTTAACTTTCAGTCATTAATAAAAATTAAATTAAGTAGAATATTAGTTTAAAACTTTTAATAATGAACATCAATAAAATTTATTATATAATAATATTATTATTGCCTTGATCAAAATATAAGAGAATTTATCAAATTGTAATCTAAATATCTTATATATCAATAAAAAATGTTTATCAAATTAACTTTTTGTAAACATATTTTAGTTACATGTGACAAATTGATTAAAACTAAGTTAAATTGTAATATAAGTCACTTAAGTCATTTTTAATTTTAAAAAAATTAAGTATCAATTTTTAATTTTAAATTATTGTTTAAGACACATGCATGTTCACATGACTTCTTTTGCCTTCTTCTGGATGTGGTTGGTAAAATGGACTGTCCAGAGACTTTTTTCTTTTTTTTTACATAAAGGGAAAAATAAGATAGTTACAAAATGGGTCGAAAAAAACAGGCTTCCGACTGATCCTCATCGAGGAGAAAATAACACCCTATGGATGGAGCTTTTAAATAAGTGACTCCTAAATTAAAATGGGTGGTGTAGTGAGCTAACCAGTCGGCACAGCAGTTGCTCTCGCGATAAGTGTGGCAATGATTAACAGTCCAATTACAAGAGAGCAGCTCGTTGATGCCCTGAATAATGGGATTGAGTGCCTGGGCTCTAGCAGCAGCGGAATTGTCCAGAGACTTTAGTGGACGACTCTTGAGTCTTGACAATTCCAATTCAACCGAGGAGACGTCAGGCCAACTATAGTACTTGGAGTTGGAAGTGTCGTTGGCTCGAGTCTTTGAAGTCATCCATCCAATCCAAGAGCTACTTACAATATCTTTATTTTTAATTATTTTCAATTTATTGTTAAAATTTAGGGTAATATAAATGGTATTATAGCAACTCTTTCGCTAATAAAACAGTTTATGAATCAATTTTCGAATAATTATATTTTGATTCTCTTGAAAAAACTTGTACTTTGCTCTGTGGAAAACTGAAAACATTGGGAATCTAGACATTAAAGCATCATTTAGCTGTAGAGTCTTTTCATTGTCCTTTCAAACAACGTGAGACAACTGACTTAGAAAGCGATAGATGTACTAGGAAACGGTGGGGTTGGAGCACATTGGTTTGTGCAAAACTGAAAACATTGGAATATAGACATTAAGCATCGTCTAGCTGTCATCGTCATTGGAATATTGTTGTGGAAAACACACTTCACAAAATTTCCACCGTCTCTTGTGCGAAACCAGTGAGTGGACATTGCGTTCTGCTACAGAAACTGGACTTGTGTGCTTGGATTAGAGTTGACAGGAAAATCTAATCTATTCGATCCGATCTTAAATCAAATCTTGATCGACCTTGAACTTCATTTTAAATTAGATTTAGACTCGAACACATAATTTTAGATTAAGTTAGAGCTTGGACAAGCACGAACTTAGCCCTACTTATTGACAAGCATCCTTGGCTGGGAATTCATTCCTTTTACTCTCTCTCTCTTAATAGAAATATAAAAAAAATGTATAGAGCTAATTTGTGTTAGTCTCAATTAAAAAAAAAAAACATGAAGAGATATTGTACACAAAGTGCCTGTATCCATTATCTGTCTCATTTCCCGGAAGAAATGAGTAGGAAAGAGGAAGTTGAAATGCCAGTAGTATGAACACTAAACACAAAGTGCCTGTATCCATTATCTTGCAGTGATAACAGTAGCTTGATTACCACCACCACCAATTAAACGATCGATGAACTAAAAAGGATTCTCTAGTGTTTACCTAATTAAAACATAACAAAACACGGCATGTTACTTCCAATTTTCTAAACAAGACTCCATTAGCCACGATCTGATCACGTATAATTTAATATATTTTTACAAATCAAAATATATAATTTAATATTTATTTAACACTTTTTTTAAATTAAATTTTAATTTATTTGATTGATAAAAATAGTATTCTTCTTTAATCTTATTTTAAATTTTTTAATTTTATTATATATCAATTTTACGAAAATTTAATACTAATTAAACTTTTTAAATCTTAAATTTATTTTGATTTTTAAATTATTAAATTAAGGTAAAGTTCGTTGACTGCTTTAGCATTTTAATAATGTAAAATTATTTTTATTAATTTTAATATGATTAATTAAAATAATTTTATGTTTGTTAAATTTAAATAAAAATATTAATTTATTATAAATATTAGATTTGATGTTTTAAACTTGAATTTAATAAAAAATTAATATATTAACTACAAATTTATATTAGAATCGATTATATATCAACGGGGTATAATTTGATAGAATTCGAATTTAAGTTTGAACTAGATATTTTGTTTATAATTCAGCTAATTATATATAATTGAATTAATCCAATATGAAGTTAATGTGTCAAAAAACTTAAGGATTCAACGTCTTGTATGCACGCCAGTTCCTAGAAGAATGTCCTTGCTTTTTTACAATTGGACAGTCACATTGCTGATATTCATCTTATTTAAAGTAGAATTATTTACAATTGGAAGTCAAGGTCAATTACTTTTGCTTTTTTATTGATTGTGATCCATTGCTTTTACTTTTATCAATAAAAAAGAAAAAGCAATCGACCTTGACTTCAAGAATTTTACTGTTGTGAAATAATTGAACTTCACAATCAATTAAAAAAATAAAAACAATCAAAATAAAAATACAAATTAAAAGTACAATCAATAAAAAGGTAAAAGCAATCGACATGACTTCAGGAATTCTGCGTCTGTGAAGTAATTGAACTTATTAGTCGTTGGTACTTAGTAGACGCATTTGTGGAAATCCTACATGGCAAGTTAAAGCAAACAGAAAGGACCATGTGATCTCTAAGACTTTACTTTCACGGTCCTGCCTCTTTTCATCGTTAAGGAAAAAAAAGAAGATTGAGAAGGGGCTCTTTTAGTTTAAGTGAAGTTGTGAGTTCGAACTATTTTTATATATGTAGTTGTTTAAAATTTAAGGCTAAAATTTTGCCTCTTGTAAAAAGCCTATTTGACTTAAGAGATTATTAGTTTGAGTGTGAATGGCTTAAATATACTTTCCTATAATTAAGATTCTCTTAAAATACCTCGTAAGTTAAAATAAAAAATTCTACCTAACTCTCTACCAGAAATTAAACAATCTCACGCGGACCCAACGACAGTAACGACCCAACGAGAGTAACATCACATCAATGGTTGGCAAACAAGGCTTGCAGCCCATAGCTGTGATTCCAAAAGTTTTTAATACTTCGTGAGTTTGACGAAGAGAATTTTCATAAGTTAGGTTTGGCTCAAACCCAATTTTTTAATTTTAAAATTTAAAATAAGTCATTTGATTCTAAATACTATCACTTTCACTCAAAAATTTCACACTTTACGTCGAATTGGGTCAAATAGTTGGAGTCTAAGCCCAATTCAAATCCTAAAGTTAAAATCACTTCTGACCTAAAACTTACTGGACTTGAGTTCCCAAGTCAAAATGCCTTTAATACTAGTTTAATATTTATGAAATGATATATGATTAATATTAAATTTCTAATATAGTTAAAATAATTTGATGATTTCAAATATAATTTTTTATGAAAATATTGAGTCGATATGATTAAAAAATTATGGAAAATTAAAAAAATTTGAATTTAAATAGAAAATTTTAGCAAAAAAAAAAAAGTTCATTTTATACTATTGAACATTATTGGTCATTTTAATTATAAATTTTAATAAAAATATCAAATCAGAACTAATTCAAGAATTTATAAAAAGTTTAAAAAATGTACAACTTTTAAAAATTTTATTCCTCGGTTTATAAAATGATTTATTATAATTTTAGTCATCATTCTTCACAAAAATGAGAGAGAAGAGAGAAGTTTGCACTAAAATATTTGAAGGGTGATTTCAGATGAAAAACAAGGGGGCTTTAAAATAGATGTCGATGATTATACCAAAGATTCATGTGGAAGACAATAAAATTTCATAATAAGAAAAGTTTTACATGTTGTAATAAGTAATATATGTTAATTAGAGTTTTTATGATAATTACTTTTATAAATTATGTGTTTTGGATGTTTTATCTTCCTTATGTTAATTTTTTAATGATCCCAATTCCTTGATTTTGGGAAGAATTGAGGAAAATTCTATTTACTGATAAATCATATGTTTTTTATTTAATTAATATCATAGGAATTTTTCACTTATAATTAATGTGTGTAAATTGTGTGATTGGTGACATGTAAAGGAGCTGTGTTGTTTTGATAAGTTGCTATTTTTATGATAACTTTGGATATAAATCTTTTTAATGTGTTGAAATTTTTATTTATAATTAATGAACTTATTTTTTTAATTATTTTCAAATAGTTTTCAATACATAAGAGATGAATTTGAATAAAAAAGATGTCAGGAAAACAGAGACAATTCAAATTCTCAACTGACAGAAAAACTATATATTTTTTATTAAATTTGTATAATCGGTTAACAAATTCTCAAACTTATATAAAAAATAATAAAAGAGGGTGAAAATACTATTATGCTTCCTTTCTCTCTACTTTTATCACCTTTAGATGTTTTTGACTAAACTCTCATACAAACCTACGTCCTTTTCTCTTTTATATTACGAAGTAGGTTTTTTGTACTATACAAGGTCGTGTAACTGACCATATCTTTTCCAGTACTACTTCAATCGCAGATGTACACGATTACAATGAACTATACTGTTGATCTACATGGTCATGTAAATAAAGAATACTGGCGTGTGGCAACTTACACGACCCTTGGTCCTACATGCCCATTATGTCTACAATTACCGAAAAATAGATAGAGCTTTATTTTTAATAGTTTTATATTTAATTTTAATACACTTACTATTTTCTTCACAAGTATTATACAAAGGGTATTGAGTTAATAAAGATTTATTTATATAACGATAATGAGATAACATTTTGTTATCATTTTTTCTTATTTAGTATGCATATGTTAAATACTTTGAAAATGAATTTTGAACAAGATTTTATAAACATTGATTGAAGAAAATTATTGAATAGATAGAGTTATCTATAGAATTTTCAGTTGTTTGAAAATTATTAATGATATTATTTAATAAGCATGGTAATCTTAATTAGATAATAAAACTTAGTGATTAAAATCTATTATTGGGTGCTAACCTGCTACAAGTCAAACGAAATTGGCTTGGGTTTAACATAAATTAAAGACCTTAACCACTTATATAGAAGCAAATTAAGATAATGATTAAAAATTAATTGATTTTATTTATTCAATTGTAAAAATTTTGAATCGACTATTTTTTGCTTAGTTTATTCTAATAATTATTGTTATTAAAATTTGATTGATTTTTGTAAATTAATTATTTTTACAAATCAAAATATATCATTTAATATTTATTTAACACTCTTTTTTAATTAAATTTTAATTTATTTGATTGATAAAAATAGTATTCTTCTTTAATCTTATTTTAAATTCTTTAATTTTATTAAAATTTTATTATATATTAGTTTTACGACAATTTAATACTAATTAAACTTTTTAAATCTTAAATTTATTTTAATTTTTAAATTATTAAATTAAGATAAAGTCCATTGACTGCTTCAGCATTGTAATAATGTAAAATTATTTTATTCCTGAAGTTGTGACATAATATAAATGTAGCACCACACAATTATTATTTGGGAAGAACTCAACACCTTAACGAAACACTTCTAGCAAGACAAAAAAAAAGCAAAGCTAACTTTCAAAAGATTAGGTAAGTTTAAAGTGCAATATCTATGATAATCCATGTATTAAATATTAAGACGATGGCTTGGAGACACCTTCAGGATTCAACTTGTTCGATGCACGCTAGTTCCTAGAAGAATGTCCTTGTTTTTTTGCAATTGGACTGTCACATTGCTAATATTCATCCGCTCTTCTGGTATTTCAGGATAACAAGCCACTCCAATTTCGAGAACAATAATTGGACATTCCATGATTTTGTGATTTCCAACGCTATTCCTCCCCCTCGCAGTGACATTGACACTTGGCCCCAAGCCTTCTTATCGGTGGAGTGCAGCCACTGTTCCTGACTCCCATTAACCATGTACTTGTATACTAAAGCCTTAAAATCATTTCCCTAAAAATCAATGCTCGAACATGTAGTTACCACTTTGACAAGATTTCGATGTCTGATGTTTTTTAAGGTTTCACAGTCTACCATGAAACTTCTGGAAGCTACTTTGTTTAGAAGATTGAGCACTTTCACAGCTACCACAGATTGATCCTGTCCCAGAATTCCCTTATAAACTAAGCTGAAACTACCTGCCCCGATTAGATTGTCTTCGAAAAGCCAGCAGTTGCCTTGACTAGATCTCGATAGGTCACTTGCTGGAAAGGGATCTTCACTGAAGACCTGGAAACTGCCAAGGTTTTTGTAGAATACATCTGTACTTATATTTATTGTGTAAACTTTGTGTAGACTACTGTATAGTATAGAGTAGTGTAGAGTATTGCTGTATTGTGTAGGTTTTAGCTTATTTGTGTTTTATGTATATAGTTGATGTCGTTTTGTATAAATAGATATTAATGGTATATATACCATCTGTTTCTTTTCTGTAAATAAGAAGTATCATTTTTAAGTGATTACGATCACTTTACCAAACTAACTCCCTAGAGTGTTCATAGATCTTTCATGGTATCAGAGCAATCTGGGTAGATCCATACATCTACGAGGTTGAGTTGTAGAAGACAGCGTCAATAGTTCGAGGTCATCGTTTGGAAGCATGGCTGGAGACGAGAATTCGATGTTCCTACAAAACTCGGATCATCCTGGAATGGTTCTCATTACGACAACGTTGGGCGCAAAGCTGAAGCTCGATTTCATCACCGAAAAATGTGAGAGGTCAGGTGAAGGTTCGCCAGATTACGATCGATGGTGTCGGTTTATTTTATGGTGACATCGTGGATACTTAACGCCATCTCCAAAGATATCGTCAAGTCCTTTTTGTACACGAGCTCAGCTAGGGATCTCTAGAAAGACCTAAAGTGGTGATATGGAGAATGTAATGGGCCACTACCGTATCAGCTCAAGAGAGAGATTAGTTCGATTTCTCAAGGGAATTTGTCTGTCTCTAGGTATTTTACTAAACTAAAAAAATTGTGGGATGAACTGAATTGTTTGGCTCCCATTCCGCAATGCTCGTGTAGAGCCCTAAAATAATGCTCGTGTGGATCCTTTAAATAGTTAGTTGATTTTGGGGATAATGATAGATTGATACAATTTCTTATGAGTTTGAATGAAGAATATGATGCAATTAAAAGTTAGATACTTGTGATGGATCCCTTGCCTCATGTGGATAGAGCTTACTCGATGGTTGTTAGAGTTGAAAAATAGAGGGAGGTTAACATTTCTTTTGCTGATAACACAATTAGTGCATGATGGTGCGTAGTTCTGGTAGCAATAGTGTAAAAGGAGTTGGTAGAGGTGGTTCCAAGAAACAGATAAATAAGGAGGATATGTTTTGTGATTTTTGTAAGATCAAGAGACATACTAGAGATACCTGTTTCAAGATCCATGGGTATCCAGATTGGTATAAGGGTTCTAAGGATAAAAAAGGAGGGGATATGAATAAGGAGTTTGTGAATATGAGTGATTTACCTTTGGATTACTCAGTGGAGAAGGATACCAAGGAACCAGCTTGGAAACAAGATGTGGCAGCAATGATTCAACAAGGGATTATGAGTTTTATGCAAAGTCAAGGGAAGCAGATGCAGATGAAGGACAAGGGAGGAGATGTCTTCAACTTTGCACACTATAACGACTTTGCAGGTAGCATTCTCAATCGTTCTTTTAGTTTAGTTAGTTCAATTGAATATGGTTCTTGGATAATAGACACAGGTGCTTTCAATTATATATGCCATGATATTAATTTGTTTAACAAACCTAAACCTGTAGCTAAATATACCCCTGTTCACCTACTGGATGGCATAATTAAGACAGTAGATTTCACAGGGGATATTATTCTTTGTGATAATCTTAGTCTGTCATCCTCTTTGCATAGACCTTCATTCAAATATAACTTGCTTTATGTGAACAAATTAGCTTGTCAATCTCCTACCAAATTTACGTTTTATGCAATTTTTTGTGTTAAGCAAGACCTTGTGACTGATGAGGTCTTAGCAATTTTAAAGGTACTTGCAGGACTCTATGTCCTTGAAAATTCTTCTTTTCATAGAAATACCATTTTATCTTACATCACACATTTAAGAAATAGTATCAATAAGCCAATACAATGTCATAGTGCTATTGCTGATTTTTTTGGCACCAAAGATTGGGCCATCCATCTCTCACTGTATTGAAACAGTTGCAAGATTCTTTCAATAACATGAATTTTTTTGAACAGCCGTGTGATGTGTGTCATCTTTCAAAACAAACCAGACTTCCTTTTCCTAAGAGCAGTATTAGTACAGTTGCATGTTTTGAATTGTTACATATGGATCTTTTAGGTCCTTATAAACAATGGTCGATTAGTGAACTCACTACATCCTCAACATAGTAGATGATTTTTTAAGAACAACCTAGACCTATTTACTTAAACACAAAAGTCAGACTTCTACCTTCTTAGGAAAATTTCTTAAACATGTTCGAAACCAATTTCATGCTACAATCAAAGTTGTTAAAACATATAATGGGACAGATTTCTTGAGTCATAGTTGTCAGGAAATATTTGTCAACTATGGAATTATACACCAGAAAACCTCTCCTTATACTCCACAACAAAATGGAGTTGTTGAACAAAAATATAGGTATTTGTTGCAATTTGCTAGAGCTCTTATGTTTCAGTCCCATTTACCAAAACAGTTTTGGGGAGATTTCATTTTAACTACTACATATATCATAAATAGGCTTCCAACTCATGTTCTTAAATGGAAGTCTCCTTATTCTGTTCTTTTCCAAGCGGAACCCGATTACCATTTTCTGAGGACTTTTGGTTGTTTATGTTATGCTTCTAACACTTTTCCACATAAAGACAAATTTGCTCTTAGGGCTTTCAAATCTGTTTTCATTGTTTATTCTTTAGGGCAAAATGCCTACAAACTTTATGATTTGCAAAGCCATCATATTTTCATTTCTAGGGATGTTATTTTCTATGAAAACATATTTCCTTTTCATTCCATTTCTTCAGATCCAAAATCAGTTCCTTTGCCCAATCAAAATGTTTTACCATCTGTTGTGTCTCAAGAATCATCATCAGCTGAAAATCTTAATGTTGGTTCTCCAGATTTTTCAGTTCCATCTTCTTCTAATACTCCTTGCTCCACTGATCTTGCACAGAGTCCAGCTCCTATTCGTAGGAGTACTCGTGTGACCCAACGACGTAATTGGTTAAATGATTTTGTTTCACATGTATTTGTTACTGATATTGCTTATTCTGTTGTTTCTACTATGATTAACTATTCTCATATACCTCTCACATATCCATTTGTACTCTCTTCACATCTTACCTCAGATTATCATTCCTTTCTAGCAAATGTGTCTAATATTGAAGAACCCAGTTCTTTTGAGCAAAGCTAAAACTAATATGAATTAGTTGAATGCTATGGAGGCTGAGTTGATAGCCCTTGATAATAATCATACTTGGGACCTTACTGTTTTATTGAAGGATAAGAAGGCTATAGGTTCTAAATGGGTTTATAAAGTTAAACTCAAACCTGATGGGACTGTTGACAGGTATGAGGCTAGATTAGTAGCAAAGGGCTATAATCAAATTGAAGGAGTTGATTATACTGAATGTTTTTCTCCAGTTGCTAAAATGGTTACTGTGAAAATTTTTATAGCTATTACTGCTGCAAAAGGATGACCTTTACATTAGTTGGATATAAATAATTGGTTTTTGCATGGGTATATTGACAAGGAATTGTACATGTTACCTCCTCAAGGATATACCAAGGCTAGTTCTAATCAAGTATGTCGTTTGAGAAGGTTGTTATATGGTCTTAAGCAAGCCTCATGACAATGGAATCATGAGCTACTGTTTATCTTTGTAGGCAGAATTTTGTGCAATCTGCTCATGATCTATGTCTCTTTCTTAAATCAGAAGGGAATGGTTATATTGCTATTGTTTTGTATGTTGATGATGTGTTGATCATGGGTCTGACGGAGACATTTATTAACCAAGCCAAATGGTTTTTACATGAATAGTTTACTATTAAAGATATGGGATCTACAAAATATTTTCTTGGGTTGGAACTTGCTAGGTCAGATACTGGCTTGTATGTGAATCAACAAAAGTATGTGTTAGATATTCTCAAGGATGCAGGGTTGACTTGTTCGAAAGGGGCAGCCACTCCTTTATCTCCTCACCGTTGGTTTGACGATGCTAGCTCTCCTTTATTGGAGAATCCGGATAGATATCGGAGGTTAGTTGGGCGTCTCCTTTATCTTGGATTTACCTGGCCTAACATCACCCATACGACTCAACAGTTGATTCAATTCGTTCAGGTTCCTACTGAGCAACATTGGATGGCTGCCATTCATGTGCTCAAGTATTTGAAGCAGTCTCCGTCTACATGTTTATTCTTTTCTTATAACAATTCTTGTTCTTTACAAGCTTTTTGTGATGCGGACTGGGCTGCATGTCCTTTTAGTCGACGATCCTTAACAGGTTTTTGTGTATTTTTGGGTGCGAATGCTGAATATTGTAGTCTCTCTACTACAGTTTGTGAGTTGCAATGGATTTCTTATTTGTTGACTGATTTTCGGAGGTCTATTTCATTTCCTATTCCGTTATGGTGTGACAATTTGGCTGGTGTTTATATTACTGCTAATCCTATTTTTCATGAGAGGACTAAACATTTAGAGATTGATTTTCATCTGGTTCGTGATAAGTATAAAGAAGGCTTCGTTCTTCCTCAACATATTCTTTCAAAGTTTCAATTGGTAGATATGTTTATTAAGACTTTGTCAGCTATGATTTTTTCTTTTTTGCTGTCCAAGTTGGGCTTCTGTGATTGGCACCAAACACCACCTTGGGAGGGGGGGCTGTAGAATACTTCTGTACTTATATTTATTGCGTAGACTACTGCATAATATAGAGTAGTGTAGAGTATTGTTGTATTATATAGGTTTTAGCTGATTTGTGTTTTATGTATATAGTTGATATTGTTTTGTATAAATAGATATTGATGGTATATATAACATCTGTTTCTTTTTTGTAAATAAGAAGTATCATTTTTAAGTGATTACGATCACTTTACCAAACTAAATCCCTAGAGTGTTCATAGATCTTTCAGTTTTTCTTTTTCTTAACGAACAAAAAATGGCAAAGGAGATCGCGAAGAATATGCCTGGAAACCCGCAAGCAATTTCAATCACCAACTTCACCTTGGCGAAAGATTTCCACTTGCGTGAGATACATCGTGACAATTTGAGTTGAGGAATTCCACCACAGAGCTTCTAGTTACCTGCTAGGACAACTGCAGTTGCATTTTCAAACACCCCTTGCATAGGCACTACACTTTCTAGGTCATTAAATGACAGATCCAAACCCTCTAGCAATCTTAAAGCCCTGTTTGGTTGGATGGTTTGGAATGGAAGGGGATGAAACGTAACACACTTTCATCTTTTATTTGAGGGTTTTATAATGGAATGGGATGGAAGCGGAGGGTTTCATGTTACGTTCCATTCTATCTTAAACAGTGAAAATAAGAAACCTCCGATTCGAAGGGTTTAGGATGGAACGTAAACTAATAAATACATACTACCTAATATACCCTCAATAATTCTTCTAAATATCAACTCTGAACAAATCATAATATTAATATATTAAATAGAATATAATAATATTTATTAAATAATTAATAATAA
>JAOTAX010000198.1:2549916-2565762 GCA_025629825.1 Erythroxylum guanchezii | reverse complement strand
GTTACTTGATTTGTTACTGTGAAACAACAGATATATGAGAAACCACTACGCTCTACTCACTCACTAGGCAAGCTGTACACAGTAATTTGACAGAGTAAAGGGAGTCGGATGACAGTGACAGTGATGAGTTGCTTACTGCCCACTACTTCAAATTACTTCTTCTTTCCTCTTCTTGTTACTTGAAAGCGAGAAAGAGACAAGAAAAGGAAAAAAGAAACATCTTTCAATCTTCTGCAGGAAACAGAAATTTGATGTTAAAAGCTTTCAGGACTGACACTGTTAAGAGTGAAAACAGGGTTTCATGGCTTTTCTAATCAGCCATTTACATGTATACATCATGTCAAAACTTAGCACTTTGTTTGACTTGTCTCTCTACCAAGATCCTAAAGGTATAGGATAGAACTTGAGTCGGGGAGATGTTCTTCCCATGCTTGTTAGAAGCATGTTTGTATCTTTCATATTATACAATATTGAATTTCCATCTAAAATATATCAATTAGTTGACGTTATAATTACAAGAAGTGCGAGTAAAAGTTGGCATTCATAGCAAGGAATGGGGCTACGGGATGGGCGTCGCTAGGTGAAGTAAAAATAGCACAGAGAAAACAAGTGAAACTCAACAGAAAGGGCAAAAAGTTTACTGCCATTTCGCAGATATGTCAGAGTCAACCATCCCAATGTCTTCAGTATTCTGTCTTTAACTTTTCAATCCACATTAATTATAGCTTACAAAATAATAATTTGGTTTATATATATTAAAAGGATTTTTAAATAATTAAATTAATTATATTCAATTTTAAAAAGATAGAATCAACTAATTTAAGTAAAATTATTTTAATTAATATTTTTTTTCATGTTGACTCTAATTTAATTTGAATCCAACCGAAAACATGGAGTCATTATTGTCATTAAATTTGTATTTAAAAAAATAATAATTATGAAACGTTTTATACTTCTATTAAAATAGTTAACTTGCATAATCGGTAATTATTTTTTAAATATAAAACTCAATTGATCTGATCGGTTCAATTGTAAAGTTTTCAAAATGTTCGATTTATAACTTTCCAGTTCAGTTTATTTTAATAACCTTTGTTGACAAAAATTGACCAATTTATTAATTAATCGATTAATCTTTATAAATTAATAAGTTATTATAAAGCAAGAAAAATTATTTAATTTTTTATTTAACAATATATATTTTAATTCAATTTTAAATTTTTCGATTAACAAAGACAATCTCTTTCAATCATATTTTAAATTCTTTAATTTTATTTAATATTTAAACTATTTTATGATAGCCTAATATTAATAATATTTTAAATTCTTTAAGGAAAATTCTTTTTTTGAATAGAAAAAAGAGTAAGAGAATCTATAACTGAACACAAGTCTGAAGCAATCGCATTCAAAGTCTCTCCATATTCTCAGATCTGAACACTGAAAACAGAGAAAAAGCAAGACTGCCTTCCTTCCTTCTTCTTTCCCATTAATACTTCTATTTAACTCACTGCCTCTCCTTTTTGTTTTGTTTTTTTAAAATAATATATTAAAATAAATTATGTCACCTCTTCAAGCCTTTTGCTTTCTTCACATCTATCAATGCTCAGCCAGGCCCTTGGCCTTGCCCTTCAAACTAAACATATCCTAAATTGTCAGTTTTTTAAAAAATAATTTATTAATCAATGAAAAAAAACTTATTTGTTACTTATCATTAACGTAATTTACTAATTTATAATTATTTTAAGTATTATGTGTCTAACCGATATTAACTTCATAATTTAATAAAAATAATTAAATTTTATTTTTTCATAATTTTAAAACATGAAATATTTTGGTAAAAGAGATGAAAATATAGAAGAGATTGATGTCTTTTAATTAAAAAAAGCAAAAGAATTAATTGTCATTAGGGAATTTTTAATCTTTCTTTATATTAAAAAGAAGAAAATTAAAAAATATCAAAAATTTAAGTTGTGATTTGAGTCAAGAAAAATTAAAAATAATTATAAATGCATAAATATATTTCTCTCTTCAATAGTTAATTAGAGGTCTAATAAATAAAATAATATATAATTTTTTTACAAATTTTCAAATTAGTGTTAAAATTTTTAAGTTAATGATGATTAACCTTTTAAAACGAATATAAATAAGGGTTAAAGAGTTATTTTAATGATGCGGTGTATTTACTAAATATTATGAGCATATCTATTTATTAGTTATATCGTAAAAAATAACATATGAATTTTAAAAAATTAATTATTAAATTAAAAATTTTGATATTAAATTAATTTTTAAAAATAAAACACTTTTAAATATCTTATTTACATTACTATTTTGAAGGGACTATCATATAATTGCACGTTAATGTTAATCATATTATTAGTTTTATAAATATTAAAGAAAATGCAATTACCTAGAAATAATTATTTTTTGTTTATCGATGCTTAATTATAATTAAAAAAACCTATAAAACAATAAGAAAGAAGTAGCTTCCCAATGTGCCCTCGTCTAGTAATGTGGATGCTCCCATTTTGCTTCCCTTCCGTCGTCTTGTTGTTTTCACTTCTCTGCCACCTTATGTACTCTCTCTTTCTCTCTTCTCTTTCTACTGTCCCTAAAACCACCCACCACCCACCTTCACCATCACCTTCCTCTCTTATTACCATATTTATGCCTGTCAAAACTCACTCTCCATAACCGAAAACCTTGCTCTCTCCTTGCTGCTTAGTCCCACCTCATCAGCTGTTATGGTTGCTTGCTTTGCTTGTTCATTACTTCATGGTGACACGAGAGGTCTTGTTTCGTTGCCATAATGAGTTCCCATTATTTTTTTTGAGAAATATGAGTTCCCATTATTGCAGAGTAGTTATTGCGGTGATTTTAGTATACCATCTTCTCTCCTCATCGGTCTGTTGCTTTATTCATCAACACCAACTCCCTCCAACTATTTCTCCTCGAGTAAGTTGCATTTACTCCATATCCAAGAAAACTCTCTCAGCTTCAACTGTCTTTCTCTTCGATGCTTCACATCAACCAGGTTGTCTTATCACTCAGTTTTTCCTTTTTTTTTGTGTGTGTGTGTGTAGGGGCTCTTGTTTGGAGAAAAAACCAGGTTAGGTTCGACGCCGCCGAGTTGCCATAACAAATGCAACGGTTGTCACCCATGCATGGCGGTTCAGGTACCCACTCTACCGAGTCACAGCCGAGTTGATCCAAGTTTAACTGAGAAAACAGTGGCTGAGCACAGTGAACCATCATACAATACAGTAGCAGGCAGCAGGTACTCGAATTACAAGCCTCTAGGTTGGAAATGTCGATGTGGTGACCATTTCTACAACCCGTAAACGACAAATACTTGATGCTTTATCAATGGTGAGGTGACGCCATGGATCAGAGTTTTCTCTTCTCATTTCCACTAGAAACTCCTCTTACTGAAAAGGGTATTATCCTGGGATTCTTTTACAGCTATGCTTGTGTGTGTAGTGTGTCAGCATAAATTGTACACATCGAATTCGAAAATTTTAACTTTACACAATGTACAGAGATGGTTGCAACGAGACATATCTGATTATATATTGTTGTCCTTCTTCTAGGCTTTATAAACCTCACAAGTCCTCTCTTCCCTGCCCATCACTGGCTCTGTGCATGAAGTCCTGTGTATTTCAACTTCTCTGTTTCATTTATTCGATTCGATTTGATTTGATTCTCTTGTCTACTTCCCTTATCTTCTCGGGATCTGCTTGGCCCATCAACCATCACCATTCTCGCAAGCGATGTACCAAATTGACCAAAATGTCTTGGCATCGTTTTTCCTTGTCGATTAGCAGCTTTCTACTGCTATGACTTTGCCTGAAAAGTCCCATTAACTTATATTATCGGACTTTAAATTAGACATGCAATTACAAATGATGTGTGCATCGATCGAACTAAACTTAGAACAACCCTTTTTTTGTTTCCTTTTAATATACCAGTTTTGACAAATTTTCAGAAAAACAGAGCAGAGCAAAATTTAACAGTTCTGTTCTCTGTTATTGCAGTACTGAATTTGTTTATGAATGAATGCATCTTTATCTGACCATGTTTCAGTGAGGCAGCCACAGATGGTTCGTTGAGATTCTAAATGTATTTAGTGGTTTGCTAAGTATAGGACAAATTGAAACTATAGTTCAGTTGGCATTTATTTATACAAGTAGCTGGCAACTATAGATAGTCATTGAGTTTCTGTTAATGATGCAGTCTCTGCCTCTAAGGCCTACCTTAGGCTGTTTCTGCTATGCCTATCCCATTCCATTTCCTGTATAGTTTGACCAAACCTGACTAGATCTGTACAAAATGTTTGCATCTAACAAATTTATGGATTATGTGTTCTACAAAAATTATATAAAGAGTTAATTAGTGGGCTTCATCAATTAATGTTAATAGTCAAAATAATGTCATAAACAAAATAACATCGTTTTGATATTAATTATTCAACTATTAAATAAGATATATCATCTTAATCTGATATAGTTCGAACTGTTTAAATCAATTATATTGAATTAAGTCAGATTTTTTTTCTTAACTTTGACTCAATATTCAAACATTAAGCATGAAATCTTAAATGAAGGAATGGCAATGGATCGATCCATATGCCCAAACTCATGCATTTTTAATTGAGCATGAGCTTAGATAAATTAGGCTCGAATTCAATTTAAAAAGACGTTTTATACTTTTAATTTTAAAAAATAGACGGTGGTGACCCATCCCGACTTAAATGGTTTATTGAATCCACTAATCGAATTCTTATTAATTATAATTCTTTAGAGACCTAAATTGGAATAAATTGACTCAAAAATACAAATTTCCAATTTAATGGACTACTCCATCCAAATTAGTCCAGCCCAAAAATGGTAGAATAGCTACAAATTGATTTTGGTTATTTAACTTATATTTGCCTATAGTACTTGATGTTTTAATTTATAAATTATTGTACTTCAATATTTAATTAAAGAACATAAAGAAATAATTCAATTTAATTGGAATAATTCAAAATTTAAATTTAAAATTATATTTGAAATATTTGAAATTAAATTAATTAAAAATGAAAAAAAAAGTTAACTCAAATTCGGTCAAACTTTAAATCCAACATTCTGGAATCGGTTCGGGTCGGATCCAAGACCAACGGTCGTGAGGCGGACCCAATCAAACAAAGAAGAGGAACGCGGCGCTATGATAAAACCCTAAACCCTGTGAGGGCAATTTAGGATTTTTGACGCGAAATGAAACCCTAAACATCCCAAACTCCTCCCATTATAAAGAGAACATACCTTCCTGCCTTCGTCGTCGTTACCAAGAACTCTCAGTTTAGATGATTCCTTTGAATAATTTCTTCATTGGGTTTCTTGTTTTTGCACTATTATTTTGTTTTGTTTAAGTTTCAATGTGAAAAGGGCTTTCTTTCAAAGATGAAACCATGGGGGAGTGTTTTAGTTTCTCGGTGATGATCCAAAACAGATGACGAGTCCGATTTTATTTATCCATTCCATTTTTTCCCTGACGACAAATCGAGGCATTTGTCTGAGAGAATTAACTATTCTCCCTCACTTGCAATTTTCGTTCATTCTTTTTGTTTTACGTTTTTTAGTTTTCGAAAGCCCTTTTTGGATTTTGGTAAATATGGTTATCACTGGTCATGTTTAAGTTGTTGTCTTTTATGGTTAATGTGCAGTTTTCATTCTTGTGCTTGATTCTCAGTTGGTGTGTGGAAGAGGGTTTTAGAGTTCGTACGATTTTTGTGCTTCCAAGGAAGCTTAATCGATTTTGTTTTATAGTGTGGATTGTGTGGATGATGGAGGTGATGATTATTTCCCCAAATGATCGAAGCTGAATAAACTGAGCGATTTTTCTCTGCAGAGAATCCAAGCCAGAAATCTGATCCATCATTTAGGCATATTTTAAGTTCCATTACATTAGTGTATGTTTTGCTTCCTGGATTGTCGTAGTAGTGATTAGAGTACTTGTTTCTGTTTTCATGTTCTCGTGTTTTTTTAATTCATAGCTATTTTCAGATAACTTTAATTTGAAATATGTATTTTAAAGATGGAAGTGATGATTATTTCCCCAAATGATCGAAGCTGAATAAACTGAGCGATCTTTCTCTTCGGAGAATCCAAGCCAGGAATCTGATCCATCTCATGGAAAAACATGTTTCATCGTTTTATTTCTTTTGATCATAAAATTCAGAAAGTGTTTCATTTAGAACTATTGTCTATTTCGAATATGACTCTTTTTTGTAAACGTTCATGATTTGTTTTGATCTAATGATGGAAAGACAGAATATTTTCCCAAATGATCAGAAGCTGAATAAATTGAGAGATATTCGGAGAAGCCTAGCCACATGTCCATAAAGTTTGCATCTTTGAAGGAGGGCTCATTCAGTTTTTTGTTAGAAGAGTAAAAGAAACAAGGATCGAACTGGTGGATCTTCATTGTGACTTTCTGGATGGAGTTAGGCAAAGCCTGCTCGGACAGGGTTTCGGCTGCAGAGATTGGATATAGTCCTAAATAACATTTACCTTAAGCTTTTAACTTGTTGCTGTCCAGTATCCATTATGTAAATTGAGGTTATGTGTTCGTTTGGTAGAAGCAGAACAAACTCAAGATTTAAAGGACAATGGAGATTTGTATCGTGACCTGTGTTGCTGTGAATTGGAAGTGATTTTGAACATTATGTTGCTCAATCTTTAGCTTCGCTTATTTCCTGCTTCAAGTTCAGGGTATCTCTTAGCATAACCCAATCCACTAAACTGATTGAACGAGAGCCACACAATTAGAAGTAATCTAAAAGCCGATAACAGTATATATAAAAGGAAAATTTGCTCCAACAAGCTTTGGTAATGATGACAGCTTCCATGTTCGTATCTCGACAACCCAGTCTCCGGCAGTCTACGCCGCTAAGATCGTTCTCTAACTGTCTGGGCACATTCACCTCTCCCCATGTGGTCCGATTCAGCACCAGAAAGAAGCAAAAGTTGCCATCTTTATCTGCTGCTACTACTACTTCGGCTTCATTGCAAGCTCTGATCTTTGACTGTGACGGCGTGATTATAGAGTCCGAGCACCTCCACCGCCAGGCCTACAACGACGCTTTTGCTCACTTCAATGTTCGTTGCCCTTCTGAGCCCGAGATTCTAAACTGGGCCGCTGATTTCTACGATGTGTTCCAGAACCAAGTTGGTGGTGGCAAGCCTAAAATGCGATGGTTCTCTTCAATTTCTTCTTCTTCAGCAATTTTAATTTTCTCTAAAAGTGAGCATTCATGCTGCTTCTTGTTTATATTAAAAAAGGAGACTTTTGGGTGGTGTTGCAGGTACTTTAAAGAGCACGGATGGCCATCTTCCACCATATTTGAGACTCCTCCGGAGGACGATGAGAGTCGCGCCAAGTTGATTGATACTCTTCAGGTATCATAAAGAAACACTAGGGAAATTTTTCTTAGTGTAGTAATGGACTCTTCTTCTTTCAGACCACTTTGTTTACGTTGTTGTTGTTGTAGGACTGGAAAACCGAAAGATACAAAGAAATAATCAAATCAGGAACTGTAAGAAGGCAAATTGAGTTTCTTGTGTTGAATGTTGTTATGATGTTTATTACAGTTTCGATCGACTCATCTGAACATTATATCTACCGTTCTGTTCTATTTAGGTGGAACCTAGAACTGGAGTCTTAAGATTGATGGATGAAGCCAAGGCTGCTGTAAGATCATATTGTTACCATTTTGCAAAGCTCAAACTGTTTAGTCATGCTACATTGTTTGTTCTGATCCGAAATCAGCGGATAAAGTCTAATTTTGATTGGGTTTGGCTAGGCTCGAACTTAGAGCTGGCATGGGCTCGGTCCGTTAGCAGAAAATTTGATCAGGGTTCTGGTCTAGCCAGGTCCATTGCCAAGTCTAGAGGAGTCCTTTTTTCTGAATATCTGTTCCAACATGGATCAGCTGCATGTTTTATGCTTCTCTTTCAATTTCGCTACTTTTGCAGGGGAAAAAACTGGCTGTTTGCTCTGCTGCAACTAAAAGTTCAGTCATCCTGTGTCTTGAGAACCTTATTGGCATGGTAGGTCTATCCACCATTTTTGGAGCTGGTATCTCGTAACTATCCGGCAATTAAAGTTCTTTTATCAACCCTTTTTTCCAGGATCGCTTTCAGGGTCTTGATTGTTTCCTTGCAGGTAAACGAATTTCATTTATGACTTACTCTGTTCCTTCTGAGTTACTGTATTGATGTTGTACATTCATCTTGCAGGCGATGATGTGAAGGAAAAAAAGCCAGATCCATCAATCTATATCACAGCTGCCAAGGTAGTCAACACATAGTAAATCATTTCTTACAAGAACTTAGAAGCGTCATATTCAATTTGTACTTTTTACCTATGACTGTAAAATCTTGTTCCCTTTCAGGTTCTTGGTGTGCCAGCAAGAGATTGTTTGGTGGTGGAGGATAGTGTCATTGGTCTGCAGGTATTTGTTTTCTCCTATGCAGTTTTCTGCAATTTTGAGCTTAACATTTCAGAAAAAAGTTTTCATACTTTATTAAATGGATTCGGACCTTTCTGTTAATTTTTTCAACGACGCCGTGACACGTTAAATGTTCCGATTCATGTCACGTATCAGTTTCGTTAAATTTTTTAACGGAAAAAGTTACGGAAGGGGTGAGTGATTGCATTTAAAAAAGTGTAAGGACTTTAAGGAATATGAATTTCAGTGGAAGTACCCTTTTAAGAAGTAACTGATCAATCTCCAAATTTCATACTAAAGCTCACTCTTTGCTTACAGGCAGCAATACAAGCTGGGATGTCCTGTGTGATCACATATACATCTTCCACTTCTGACCAGGTGAGTCCTCTCCTTCTTTCCATAAGAATTCCCAGATGAAGTCTAATACGAAACTTCATTGGTTTGACGAGCAATTCCCGGACCGGGACAGTTGATTCTATCTTAAATTCTCTGGTGAATTTCAGGATTTTAAAGATGCAATAGCAATTTATCCAGATCTAAGTGATGTCAGGTACAGTTCCCATTTGCTGTGAAATTTGTGGTTGCCTGTCTTTAGCTTACTCGAATTAACTTTTTGTGATCCTATAGATTAAAGGACTTAGAGTTGGTGCTTCAAAATGTTCTTGCTGCTAGCTAGAGGAACACTGAAGGATTTTAGATCTCATACACCTGGAAGGTTTCACGTCAACCACGGCGTTGTATTTTGTTAAGGCTCATTATTTGATTGAAAAAATATATAGAAATTTTACATTTCAGTAAGATTATTCAATGCTTAAAAATACATACTTATAAATTCCTCTTATTATAATTTTATTTATTTCGACGAAATTATTAAATAGTTACATTTTATTTTTTTTGCTTAGTGAATTTATTCAGTTTTTAAAACTAAAATAAACTAATTAATTTTTATTTAATTGATAAGTTACGGCAATTTTTTTAAAATTTTAATTTTATTTAATCTTTAATTAATTTTATGACAATCTAATTTTGGTTCAATCTTTTAAACTTTAAACTTTTTTCTTATTTATTTAATTTAAATAAAAGGTTTCAAGATTTTGATATGTATAAATTAACTTTTAATGTTAATATCTATTTTCACAATTGTCTCTATAAGTAGAATTTAATGATGATATCATAATTAATGTTATAATCATTGTTGCGAATATGTATCAGACTTATTACTGTATTGGATTTTGAAATAGTATTGTACTAATACTAGTCAATATTGGGTGTCGTTTCGAGTAATTTTTTAAGTTTATGAAATAGTCCTTGAATTTTTTTAAAAATTACAAAATAGTCAATTATCATATTGTACAGTTGTACTGTACGTTTTAAATTTTGTTTCCAAAAATTATAATAATCACAATTAATATAAAATAATAAATATTTCACCTATAAATAATAATCACAATTTTTATGAATAAAGACAATCATTATGATACAAATATAAAATTAAAAACAATACAAAGTATTTAAAATATTATAATTTTGATTTTTATTATATAATAAATAATAATTATATCAAAACATCTAATCAAAAGAACAATAAATATCTTTAACTTTCAAATTATTACAATTTACGACAAGAGTTAGGAAACAATTAAGTAAAATTGAAACATAAAATAAAAGCATATATTATTTAATTTACTGGCAATTAAATATATTATATATTAAATTAATTATTATAAGAATTATAAATATCTTCATTTAATCTATAATTTAATTTAATTTATAAAATTAATTTAATAATGATTAATAAATATAATTAAAATTTAAAATATTTTTAAAATATATAAATTTGAGATAAATTTTTATTTAATAATAAAAATATATAAAAATAAATATTAGTTTGTAAATAATAATTTTAAATTATTTATTTTAAAAAATAAAATATTTTTATTAATACTTTATTAATAAATATTATATAAAAGATTAAAACAAATTGTAATAAAATAATTTATTTTTAAGTTTAATATAATGTATAATTATTATTAGTAATAAAAATATTTATTTTATTTTAAAAATTAAAATTAAAAATCACAATAAAAGTTTAACTAAATAATTAATTATAGAAACTTTGAAAAAAAAGAAGAGGGAGGCAGAAAGAGAGAGAGGTCCGAGAGTAATTTTTTTAAAAAAATTAAAAATTTTGCTATTAAGTTCCTGTATTTTTTAAAATTTATATAACATATAGCCCGAATCCAAGTTCCATTAGGAATAAGTGGCTTGCCCGAACTCAAGTTTGATGAGGTATAACCGTATAAGTGACTTGAAATCCGATCAAGTCCATGTCTATGTCTGAGTTTTTTTTTTAAATTTAAAATTTATAAAAAAGATATATTATTTTAAAATAATGTCATTTTTATTTAAAAATTTTAAACTTTCAATCTAGCAGTTCTAATCCGATCTAAAACTTTTTTAAAAAAACTCAATCTTTACCAAAAAAAATAGTCAACTCAAATTGAACTTGTAAATTTTGGATTAGACTCTCTCAAACCCTAATTAGGTGTATACTAATACATCAAATCTTTTATTTTAGCCACTCTATTTTATTAAATTTTATATACACATTATCAATTTTAGCATACGGGATACAATATCTTATTTCGGTTATAGCATTCTTATCATATTTTATTAAATCTTATCCACATATTCATAAAGATGTATCATGAATATTAAAATTGATAATCCATATAAAATTAACGACACTCCGGACTCTCCAACGTGAAAGTGGAACGATTGGATAACTTGTTCGAACATTTTGACAGTCGAAGTTTGCCAATTACAAAATGCTGACACAAAAACTAAAAAAATACCCAGAGCTTGGTGTTTAGCGATATTCTCTTATAATTGCCGGCTTTAGGACAAATCACGTGAATGCTTTTTAATTGCCGAACGTACCAACTTCTTGGAAAAGCTTCCAAGAAGGACCAATAACATAATTGAAGCCTGCAATAAAATATTATTGTAAATTATAAATTATGTTTTTGTGTTAAGAACCAAATTCGTAAAGGACAGACCTGTTTGCATCAGCAATGATCTTTCGAAATTGTGTCTTCACTTAACTCAATAATTAAGTGTAATATATAATTCGTAAAGGACAGACCTGTTTGCATCAGCAAATGATCATTGGAAATTGTGCCTTCACTTAACTCAATAATTAAGTGTAATATAACCAAATTTAAGCATGTGCAGTTAATGATAAAATAATCAATGACGGTGATAATTTTTAAATTAATTGTAATAAGATCAGAATGTTATTAAATTTTAATTAAAATAATAAAATAGAAATTAAAATAGAAATGTTCTCAATAGAGTCCAAATATCTGTGTTTGTGTGAAATCGTGAATTACTTTTCAATATTAGATATTTATTTATTTAAAAAACACGATTAAAAATGTATGGATTTTCTTCAAAATTTTACATAAATTTTTATTGGCATAACTGAAATTTGTATTAACTTGATATTCAATTATGTCAATAAAAATTTAAAATTAGTTAGAATTTCCAAATTTATGTATATTAGGATTTGATTGTTAAATTAGTAGCTTGCATAAATTAGAAAAATAAAACTTGTAAGGAGAGACATAAACCTTAGTAGTTTATACAATTGAGGGATAGCTTTAAAGCAAATGGTAAAAGTTATTCATTTCTAACAATAAGGTTGCAAGTTTGAATTAAAGAAATAGCCTGCTTGTAAAAATTACAAATGAAAGGCCGCATATATTGATGACCTTCTCCTGATTTTCATAAAGTGAAGAGTCTTGTGAACGAAGTACTTTAACGTTGATAAAGAGCTTTGAAGCTAAGTTTTTCTTAATAATGATTTGGGTATTAAAAACATTTTATTAACATTAATTAGAACCTCTCTTTATTTTGAATTTTTATTTTAATTATTATATTTAAAAATCTATCACTTACCTATATAATATTAGAAAGTGAAAATTAAAATATAGAGAAGATCAATGTAAAAGACTCTCTGCTTATTTAATGAAAAAAGCACCAAGACTCTTTCCTCACATGTGACAAAAACTAATCTATGATATAGTGACATGAAATGAATAATCCCTTTGATCCTGAAGGGTCCAATAATTACTCCATATAGCAAGGCCATGGCAGTTCTATATACATATATATGTATATAGAGAACCGGCACTTGCAAGATGAAAACTTGAAGTCTAGCTCCTAGTGAGATCTTCGAACCATACAAGCCCCTGAGAAGACAAGCGATAGCTCAAAGCTTTTGGTCACTGTTTTCTGTGAAAACATGAACTCACTAGGAGACCACAAACCCCATGCAGTTTGTGTACCATATCCATCACAAGGCCATGTTGGTCCCATGATGCGGCTAGCAAAACTCCTGCACTGGAAGGGATTTCACATCACCTTCGTAAACACCGAGTATAACCACAGACGGCTGCTTCGCTCCGGAGGATCGGACGCCGTAAAAGGTCTGCCGGATTTCCGCTTTGAGGCCATACCTGACGGATTGCCACCATCGGACTGTGATGCATCACAGGACATTCCTACCTTATGCAACGCAACCCGCAAGAATCTCCTGAGACCATTCAAGGAACTGCTTGTTAAACTGAACTCAAGCCCTGAGTTGCCTCAGGTTACTTGTGTGGTTTCAGATGGAGTGATGACCTTCGGGATAGAGGCGGCCAAGGACTTGGGGATACGACAAGTTGAGTTTTGGACAGCCTCGGCTTGTAGCTTCATGGGATATTTACATTTCGTTGAACTTATCAAAAGAGACATGGTCCCAAAAGGTCATATGACTAGCCATTTAAGTTTTCACTCACAGTTTTTAATCAATGCTGTTCTGTTTGAGTCAATATTCGCAAGAGTTTTTAGATGGTCTTTTTTTTGTTTCAGGAAAATCCGTTTTATTTGATGGAACTGGTGATGCCCCCATTGATTGGATCCCTGGAATGAGTAACATTCGACTCAGGGACATGCCATCCTTTATCAATGGCAACAACGATGAAATTATGTTCGATTTCATGGGATCACAAGCACAGAACTGCTTGAAATCTTCTGCAATTCTTTTCAACACTTTCGACGAGCTCGAACAGGAGGTGTTAGATGCTATAGCTGCTACCAAGTTCCCAAACATTTATACAGTAGGTCCACTGCCTTTGATGGAAAGACATACAGCCAGATACGATTCCAAGTCGCTTAGATCATGTTTATGGAAAGAAGACACGTATTGTCTTGAATGGCTGGATAAAAGAGCACATAATTCTGTTCTATACGTAAATTATGGTAGTGTGGCTATGATGACTGCTGAAGACCTGAGAGAATTTGCATGGGGGCTAGCAGATAGCAAGCAACCATTCTTATGGATCATCAGGTCCGATATAGTAGAAGGCGATTCTGCAACCCTGCCTGAAGGATTTCTGAAGGAGATAAAGGACAGAGGATTGCTAACAAGTTGGTGTGCACAAGAACAAGTTCTAGCACACCCATCGGTTGGTGCTTTCTTAACACATTGTGGATGGAATTCTACTGTGGAAACCATAAGCTATGGTGTTCCAGTGATCTGCTGGCCATTTTTTGCAGATCAGCAGACCAATTCTCGATATGCTTGCACTACATGGGGGATTGGCATGGAGGTGAATCCTGAAGTAAAACGAGAGGAAGTTGCAGATCTTGTTAGAGAAATGATGGAAGGAGATGATGGGAAGAGAGTGAGAAAGAAGGCTTTGGATTGGAAAAAGAAAGCAGAAGAAGCTACTGATATTGGAGGATCATCTTACATTGGTTTTGAAAGATTGATCAGGGAGGCTCTCACTTGTGGTCCCAAGCTACCTCGAAGCAATGGATTCATAGAAATCTCCAAATAAATTTACATCAATCCAACTTGTCTGTTTCTGCTAAGACGAATCACTTGAAACCAATAACGTCCAAAACCTTCCAACGAGGACTTTACAATATATGATTGTGTTTTGCGTAATGAAGTATTATGATTTTTTTTATTTTTTTCATTAGTAATTTAGCAAAATAATTATAGAAGTTATCTATTCTTGAAATTGTGAATTGCTGTTCACGTTATAATTATAAATTGATATAATAAATATGAATACTACAAATCATAATACAAATTAATTGTTATTATTTGATGGAAGTGAGTATTAAAGGCCATTTTAACAATTTAACTAAAATTTTACGCCAAATTTAGTATAAAAGAGAATATTCTAATAATCTTTTTACATTAAATTTAGTGTTACTCCAACCACTCTACACTAAATTTGGTAATCAAGTATTTTCAAAGAATATTCAATAGTAATTTAGTTATTAACTAAATTAATTTATATTTACACAGTAATTTTATTTATTTATTTATTTATAAAAATAAAATAAAACCATTATTCTTAATTAATTAATATATACTTTATATTAAATTAATATTATTTGACATATATAATTAATATTATTGCAACAAAAAATTAATAACATACACAAATATAATATTTTTATTACACATTTAACCTTTAATCCTATGAATTACCATATCGTTCTCATAAATATTCAATCAGTACATTACGAAGTTCATAATAAACTTCTTTATCTTTAATTTGCTTAAGTCTAGTAAAAAATTCTAGAAATATAATTATATTGTCTTTATTAATATTAATTTCAGGGTTGATGTTTTGCTCCAATATTATATGGCCGCTTGAGTATCACGTTCTCCCTCTAATTTACTTTTTATTCTTAAAATATTTTATTAATGAATATATAACACTTATAAACAAGAATTATAAATAAATATTAAAAATAAGTTTAATATTATATTTAATATTAGTGTCATTTTAAATATCTCAATAAGATTTTTGTAATAATATATTTTGTGTAAATTAACATATATTTTAAATTTAATAACATAATAAATTATATAAATAAATCAAATTGTGAGAATGACGTAAAAGGAATGTATTAATTAAAAAAAATGATCAAAGATATCATTTTACAACTTTTTGTGTATGAATAGTAACACACTAAATTGATGTCCAATTTTATTATTTGATTACATCAAAATGATGTCCAATTTTAGTGTCTTCTTTAGAGTGAATTTATCACATCAAAAGATCAAATTTAGTATTTCAGCTTGTTGGTTGGAAATGGCCTAAGTGTTTAGTCCTATTTTAAAACTTTCCATAATTGTAAACGTCTTGGTTGGAGATGGCCTAAGTGTTCAGTCCTATTTTAAAACTAAACGACTTTATAGTTCGTAGGTATAATGAACAATTGAAGATACAAGATAGATGGAGCTATTTTGAAGGATGACATGACATAGGGGGTTACATGTTCGTGTC
>JAOTAX010000198.1:2491498-2526810 GCA_025629825.1 Erythroxylum guanchezii | reverse complement strand
AACATTTGGACTGAAAGAAATACAAGAACCTTCAAGGATGTAGCCATGGATGTGGAGAGCTTACACTCCAGAGTAATCTTCCAAATTCTGGAACATCTCAGTCCAATCACATTGGGAAGGTAATTAGAAGTAGAAATTATACACTAAACATTGTTTTGCAGGTTCTCCATTTTAGATATGGTATCAACACATATAACTGCACATATACTTCTTAGATGGAAAAAGAGAGTATGGAAACAGTAAGCAAGTCTACTTCAATTCAGGAATCATATAGCTTTGGCAAGAAATAGTTTTGGTAACAAGGAGTCGTAAGTGTACAACTTTCCTTACATCTTATCAATGTTTGCAAGGATGATGATCAGAAGATTAAAACTTCCTATGGATGCTTTATTGAGAATGGCCTATGCGATGAAGGCAACCTTGACAGTTTACAATTGAACATTCAAGCATCTTTAGCAAATCTGATTGTGGTTTGATTGCTTGGGTTTTGTATATGAGTGTTGAAATGTGTTACTGGAATGTTTGTGACGGGCTTTTGGCTACTCGGTAGAAGAGTTATAGTAATAAGGTTTCATGGTAGGAAATGAGGGAGGAGTGTTGGTGGTAGTGCTTGTTTATCTTTGAAATAGGTTTATTACTATTTTGCACTACCTTCTTTCTTTTGGTTGGTAAGAGATTTCCTTCAGAAAATCTCTAGTGATGTACAAATCATTTTCTATTTGTATAAATTTTACTGATTTGCCAAAAAAAATGATTCATACTATAATGTAGTGAATTGTTGTTTGAGAGATAGATGTAATGGAATATAACGTATAATAAATAACTATTATACCCCTTATATTAAAATGATTGTTGCAAGAAGTTTAACCCTATGATTTTAAAATAGAAATCATGTCCAATTAAAAAGTCACGGTTGTGACCGTGACAAATAATTTTTTAAATATATTTTCTATTTTAAAATAATAAAAAATTTGTTATTTTATTATTAATTATATACAATTTATTATTAATTATATAAAAATATTATTTTAATTATTTAATATATTTTATTTTATTTTATTCCATGTGATTTGTATTTAAAATAATTTATTTATATAGAAATATATACAAACAATTAAAGCATAATTTTTTATATATTTTCTATTTTTATTAATAAAAATTTTATTAAAATTTTTAATTTTATTATTAATTATATACAATCTATTATTATTAATATAAAAATATTATTATTAATAATTTAATAAAACTTATTTAATTAAATATTATTCTATTCTATTTAATATATTAATTCTATTTAATATAATATTATGACTTGATCACAATTGATATTACGAAAAATTATTGAAAATATATTAAGTAGTATATTTTTATTAGTTTACATTCCATCATAAACGCCTCAAACCGGAAGTTTCTTATTTTCACTATTTAGGATGGAATAGAACATAACATAAAATCCTCTGCTTCCATTTTATTCCATTCCATTTCATCATAAAACTTCCTTTTAAACGATAGAAGTATTTCGTTCCATTATAAAACCCTCAACTAAACAAACCATATGTGAGCTTAACTGACTTCAAGTATGGAAAGGAAAGAGATTCGAGTTGGCCTTGATCGGCATATGTCTTTAGACCATAATAATCAAATTAACACAAAAATCAAGAAGTTAGTATAGCGAAACAAATCGTAGCCCTATCACAAAATTCAATATAGAAGCAAGTGAAGTTCATCTTCCAAAACGAACCAGAAAAAAAAAAAGTCCCAACTTCATGTCCTACCCAATGTTTACCTAGCATGGGTCCTTTTCCTAACAATACAAACATTTGCTTACTCCACATGCAGTTCACAGGATTGAGAACTGTTATGTTTCTATTTGCACAGTAACAAGGTTGTCAAAACTTTGCATCCACAAGAGGGATGAAACGAATTGATTGTGGCAAGTAATATAAACACGATACCTAGGCAAACTATCTTCTACTGCTTGCAGTTTTCCCCTTGCTTAGATCTGCAAGCTCCTCGATAAGCTTTCTTTCTTCATTGCTTAATCTTTTTGGGATTTCGACTTGTACACGGACCAACTGATCACCCCTCATGTTGCTTTTGTTTAGCACGGGGACTCCTTTCTTCGCCATTACAAGTGTGGTGTTTGGCTGGGTGCCTGCTGGAATCTTCAGATCGACTGTACCATCCACGGTTGGCACCTGAATTGTCGTGCCCAAAATTGCATCTATGTATGATATTTTGCATGTATATAAGATATTGGTATCATCACGTTTTAGTATGGGGTCAGGAATGACATCAATGACAACAAAAAGGTCACCAGGTGCCCCGCCTTTTCTTCCAGCATTCCCTTCAGATCGGACCCTCAAACGGCTACCAGAGTCCACCCCAGGAGGAACCTTCAAACTAATGCGCTTTGTTCTCCTCACCCGTCCATCACCAGAGCATGTGCTGCAAGGGGTAAAAACTTCACCTGTCCCGCCACATGCAGAGCAAGCCATTACCTGCTGGAAGACACCCAGTGGAGTCCTTGCAGATGAGACAACCTGCCCTTGCCCACCACATGTACTGCATTTGGATGCTTTTGTCCCTGGCTTTGCACCAGAGCCATTGCAAGTCCCGCAGCTCTCAAGTCGCGTTATTTCAATTTCCTTTTCAACTCCAAAAACTGCTTCCTTAAAAGTTAAGATGAGGTTGTAGTATTCATCCTGGCCGTCAACAGCTCTACTTCTGGAAGCTCTGCCTCCCATGCCCATACCCCCCATGCCACCCATTCCTTCAAATAGTGACTCAAACAAATCAAAAGGGTTGCTGAAATCCTGGCAAGTTGAAGCCACATATCCAACCATGAGAAAGCGGAACAGAGTTGGAATCTTTATATAATTTCTAAAGCCTAGTTGGTAATCAACATGTTACAAATCAACTTACCCCCATTCCCATACCACCTTTAAGACCAGCCTCCCCATACTTATCATACACAGATCGTTTCTCATCATCTGACAAGACCTGCGCAATAAATATACGCTCAGATCAATTTAGTACACAAAGATAAAGAACAACTGTTCCAACCATTCATAAACCCAAAACCAGTATGACCTAAAGACTCAAGTTGTACCTCATATGCATTGCTAATTTCCTTAAATTTTTGTTCTGCGCCAGGGTCTCTACAGCACAAGAGATAATAGTATATCAGGTGGTCTGTATCATATATAGATAACACCACTGTCAAGTACTAATCAAGAGCAGTGGTATATTTTCATAGTACTCCATCTTTAATTTTGGGATGCAAGAGCAAGATTCAATATCTTTTTAAGATTAAATGCAAGAGAAAGATTTAAGAAAAAGCATCTTTTTAAAGGTCGAACTCGAACGAGTATGACCCAAGTCCCTTTATTTAGTCAGTAACAAAATTCATCTCTGCACAAAATATTTAGTACATTTCAGCATGAACTACACAAGGGATAGAGAAGGTTTGGACTATGAATAACTACTTATGTGCAGTCAACTCTAATTAAAGTTTTAGCAATTAATAAAAAAGGCTTTTATCAAAAAAAGATTATCATATTTTACATTTCCTGTAAACAAACTTCTTATATCCAAATTTTAACAATCAATTTTATTGTTCCAAAATTGTTGATAAGTCCCATTAAAACAATAAATGCTAACAAGTGCATGTGACATCAGTTCTAAAATTTTGGAACATGACAGACTGAGTTAAAATTTTATATGTAAATTTGATGAACTTTCAACCTACATCAATAAGATTATAACTGACTTATCAGATAATGAAAATTTAAATCTAACATCATTCTCCTGCAAGCATTTAATCAATAAATTGGTATTAACAACAGGAGGGTTGATTCCTCAGTTTCAAACATTTAAAATGAAAAACATGGAAAGCTGTTTCATATTTAGGTAAATAATAATCAATGTAAAATACACCACAAAGAAGTAAATAGATAACGTAAGAAAAATAAAACAAGGTTCAAAAGATGTATACAAAATACAGTAAGGCTTCATTAGAAGATCAACTTACTTATTTACATCAGGATGATAACTCCTAGCAAGCTTCCGATAAGCTGGAAACAATGAAGTATAAGAAATTTTACAATCTCAAGAATATAAAAAATCCAGCCAAAGAATAATAGCAAAATAAATAATAGTGTCTAAATACATAAAACCTTTAAAGTAGCAACAAAAAATGGTAAATTCAAATCTATGGAATTAACTGTCTAGCATAACAATAAACTCCTTTCAACCATTCTAAACTATCAGACTCATCAATGACAAAGAAAGAAAATTTCAGTGAGCAACAAGCATGGGTTGCACAAAGAACAAAAATTTATTGATTCACCAACCAATAATAGATGATTTCTGTACTCAGAATGTCAAGAACAGGTTGGTTGTAATAAACAATGGCAAGGGAACCACATACCACTCTTAATTTCAGATTTACTTGCATTTTTGGACACTCCAAGAACAGAATAGTAATCCTGCAAAAGAGATAATACTACCTCTTAGACAAATAAACAACAATAAAAAGGGTTCTTGTTGAACAATTGTAAACAAGACTTCTAGGTAACTAAAAGAATTCTCCTAATGGAGGTATCTTGCCAAGTGCATAAGGTCTTGGAAACCAATTCAATAGTTAATGCCTCTTCCGGACATCCATAGCACTTTTCCACAAAGGTGAACACACATCATGTACAGTTAGACTCACAGTATCAGCTCTAACTATAAGCCGAGCTCCCCTACTACGATGAGAAGTTCGTGATGGCCCCATGACAGAAAAAATAGGGAGGGAATCCCGTGAAAATAAGCTTGAACTCGGTGCTGCCAGATAGCTCATCTTGTTTTGAGGGCTGCAAGAAGGTTTGGAAGCAGTATAAAATCTTAATGATGATTATTTGTGCAACTAGGTATAGTTCAGGTAATCACAAAAATCATCAAAATGAAAGAATTGACATTAATAACGGTAAGAATACGAAATTATGAAGGTTATCTATAGCACAAGATGTAAGGAAAGTGTAGATGGAAACACAAAAATGTGAATGCAACAAACTACCGCGAACAAAGCAATTATGATCACAATTGAAGGAAATTGGTACATTTGATGCTAAAAACCAATAGACTTATCCTCAAGAGACTTGCATACATATTGTTTCTCGTGATATTCAACTACAAAAGTCAAGAATTTCAATTTGGAAACATTTGCTGCCAGCAATAACATGGCTAAAGCTTTCAAACAAAACTACCAAGTTTGGTGCTTCAAATTCTTGGGTGGGTGGTGCATTCATGTGTTCATGTGTGCGTAGGAGAGAGAGGATAGAGAGAGAGAGACAGAAAGATTGAATAGGGCATGCTGACCAGTATCGAGAGGTCACCATCTTATTTGGCAGATAGGAACGTATCATCAACTGTGGACAGAAACCCCATTGAGCAACCGATGTGCTTCCACTTGGTATAATGGCCATCCAAAAGAATTCTTTCAGCAAGTGAAAGGTCCAATGCGATTAATTACACTTGATATGCTATTCAACCTGAAGAAGAGATAAATTCTGAGATTCAATACACCAGAAACACCATAATACAATGGAACACACTGTCTAACATGTGTCTCCATACACTGCAAGTACATGTTGCAAAAGAGTTAAATCCACACATAATGGCTATTGCCTTTAGGAAATTAGAAAATTCTGTATACCGTACAAAGATTAAACAAACATTTAAGTATTGATAACAAAAGGGCTGTGCTGTAAATTTTGAGACAACAATAAGGCCAATTTGGGCTCTTAGACAGAAATCCAGTTGTGGTCTTCATGTTGATAAAAAATTATATCTTTCTGTGCTGTCCAAAGATAATTTTTCGGCCAATGACATTAACAAAATCAGTGAAAAACAAAGAAAGTTTGACAAACACTTCATAGATAAAAATCTCTATGCAACTTTGTTTGGCAACAGTAAAACCCCGGAAAGGAAAACAACCTCCCTCATCAACAATATTTCTTTCCAACCATCCACCTAGACATTTATACTCAACTTCTTGTTACGAATAGGAGGTCGTTTCATTGAAAACGGCCGGAATATCAATTTTCCATTGAGCTTTTATTTCTTTTAGATAGATAACTCCCAACATTTCATTGCATTTAACTTCATATTTCTAGCATTTCACCGAGCTTTTCAAACCAATACTATATAAAATTAGCTTCAAAAAGCAGAAATAACAGTTTTATTACCACAATACCAATAAATTGCCTACTAGGGTTTTAACTCTAACAATAAAACATAGCAAAAGAACCACCACAACCTTAGTTGGCTAATAATAATAACCCAGAACAAAGTCCCAAAACAAAGCCGCAAGAAATTTGAACTACACAAACACGAATGAGCACATAGTTCTCAGTAACCTAACGGATAAAACAGTCAAAAGACCAAAAACAGCTATAGAACGTATTGAAAAAGAGCAAACAAAACGGAAAAGCAATGAAATCTCATCTTCGACATTTAAAGCGCCCAAAATTAGGGCAGTTGAAGAGCAAGGCAGTACATATCAACGAAACAAACCTGGTTTGCTCTCCTGTTCTCTTCAAGTCTCAACCAATTCTTCTTCTCCCTAGAGAGAGAAACGGAGAGAGCGAAGAACGGGAACGAAGCACAGAGGCAGGTCGTGTGGAGGATGAGGCTAGAGCTTTCTCACTGGAAAATGAAAGAAAGAAAACACTGTTTTTTTATTGTTAAAGTCAGGGGTTTTATCGCGTACTTTCACTACCCCTTGTGCTCGGTTTAGTTAAACTCATTTGTACGCCATCGGATTCGCTTACTTTTGAACCAAAAGGTCTACGTTTTGTTACTCCAGTCAGCTACAAAATCTTAAAGTGATTCAGATTATCTGGCAAGGGCCTTAATGCTCTTAGTACGACTTTTTGCCACTTTTCATTGGTTATTTTAGCTCAAAGAATTTGACAAATTCAATATTTTTAAATTTTTTAAATTTTGCCCAAAATTTAACTACTTTAATATACAAAATTATTATATTTTTTTTATATAATTTTTTTGTTATCGACTGAATCTGAATAAAAAAGTCAACGAATTCAATACACAAAACTATTCGTTTGTTAAAATTGGTCATGAGTGAATCGAGATAAAAAAGTCAATAAATTCAGTACATAAAATTATTTGTTTTGTTAAAATTGGTTATGATGTACGTAACTTTGAGGTAACAATTAAAGTTACTTCTTTGTAATTAAAAGGTTACGGGTTCGTTTAACGGAAGCACTCAGTTATAAATATTCACGGATCATTAACTATAAAAAAAATTCTTAATTAAAGATGAATTTTAGATACAAATTTTTCAAAGGAACTTTTTCTTTACCTAAAAAGTAATCGGTCTAGTTCATATACTTTATGAATGAGTAGCTTAGACGTCGAGAAGTGGCTTTTAGTTTATTTTAGATGGAGGAACTTATTGGTTACCAGCAAATGCTTTAGTTAACCTAATCTCGCAATTAAACAATTTTTGCTTTTGAACTCCATATGTACATATGATTAGGAGTTTGGGTCAGTCCATGCACGTTAATAGCTATATAACTAAATTACTGTTTTGTTTACTCTATATAATTAAAGATTACATATTATTTTTTAATCTCAATAGAGTATAAAGTCAATTAACAAGAATTAAGTTCGGGTATAACCATTGTTAAAATGACTAGAATAGCTACTATTATTGGTTAGTTTATATGTAAAGGAGGTTGACTGAGTGTTATTATTGTTGTATATTTATAGGAATGTCAATTTTAGCATGCCCAAGTCAGCCCAATTTTAGTCCGAGTTGATCAAGTCATAGGCTAAAATTGTTTGAGAGACCATTTAAAAAATGATATCGTTTTTTATTTTTTTTTAAAAAAAATATAAAGTTGGGTTGGGTCGGGCCACAAGCCACTCGACCCATTGACATCCTTATATATTTATGGATACTGATTTTTTTCAAACTTAAAATAAACGCAACGATTATTATAAAAATTCAGACTAGGTCTGCTCTGATACTATATTAAAATTTTTAATATAATTAGAGTGTAGAATTTATTAACAAAAATTAGGCTTGAGTCCAACTATTATTAAAATGACTAGAACTAGTCATTTGATTAATTGGCCCTTACTATTTATAAATCTTTTAACATTTTCATTTTTAATTAGGACAAAAACATAAATGTCATATTTAATATATATTACAATTTTATTTAAAATAAGTACTTCAACTATAAGTATTCTAAATATAAAAATATAATAGGTATAATTAGAAAAAGAAACAAACTAAACATAAAAATATAATTTCAAAATTAAATTTATATTACTCTTAGTAAAAAGAACATTATGAATCGTAATTATTATTATTTTAACCCTAATAAATTAAAAATTTTTAATTTTACTGGAATCTATCTATCTGATAGATGATAAAGTGTCTTGCCAATTACAGAGTGAACATACCTCCATTACCCTTCTTTCACATCCGCCTTTCTCGACCTTTTCTGATGGAAAATCCACTCTCCGACATGTTCATCATCGGTTCGATCATCTTCTTCATGACTTCCTACCCAACACTAGCCACAGAGTCGCCGTGTCAGACCAAGTGTGGCTCTCTACAGGTCAAGTACCCATTTGGCACCACCTACGGCTGCGGTTCGCCGCGGTTCCACCCTTATGTGACATGTTCACCCGACGGAAACGAGCTTCTCCTCACCACCCACACAGGCTCCTACCCTATCACCTCCATATCCTACGACACCTCAAGCTTTATCATCAACCCTACTTCAATGTCTTCATGCAGTTCCATGCATCAATCGGCCTCCAATTTTGGCCTCGACTGGGCTAGCCCATTTCAGCTCGGTCCATCAACTTTTCTCCTCCTGTCATGTCAGCCGCCGACCACCGCCCTCTCCATCAAGGGCTCGCCGGTCTGTGACTCTTCCTCCTCTAACCTCTGTGCCTCCATTTACACTTGCCCATCTGTGGTTTCACTGGGTTTGCCACTTTTCCCTCCCACAAACACCTGTTGTGTGTACTCTCCGGCTAATTTTGACAGTAAAGGTGAACTTGATCTCCGAGCTCTCAAATGTTCTGGGTTTGCTTCGATTGTTTCACTTCAGGATTCACCAACCGACCCCTCAAAATGGGAGTTTGGGGTGGGTGTGGAGTACAGAAATGGAGCATTCGATGATTTTAACCTAGATAATAAGTGTAACACTTGCGAGAACAGTGGTGGTGCATGTGGGTTTGGTCCTACAGATTCATTTCTGTGCTTGTGCAACAATGGAGTCAATACTACTACTGATTGCAATGGCTATACCCTGGAGCAGGGACTTGCTTGGAGTTCCTCTTATCTATTCTCCTGTAAGCTTTCCTTTTTTTTTAATAAATATAAAATTAAGGCTAATTTCTTGATTAGAGACATGTCTTAGTTGAATATTAATATATGTTTAGTCTCTAATTATTCATCCACGTTTGCAGGGAATACGTGGTTAGGTCTTCTGGGAGTCCTCGTCTTCATTGAAAGGGCTTGTTGATACAGAGGGCGCTTTCTTTCTCTCTTCTCTTTTTTGGTGGTTCCTTTCTAATGAAGGAAAAGCCTTTTTTTTTTTTTTTGGGTAGAAAAGGTTGTGAAGTGTGGCCCAAGCAGTATGTCATGCTTGGTCAATGGCTAAGAAAGAAAACAGGGAATAAAGTTTCTAATTCATTGGCATCTAATTCTTCTTATAATGGAGAATATGTTTGTAGATCAGGATGTTAAAATACGGATTCCGAATTATATTATTATTATCGGTAATTTTTATAATTAGAGATGAGACATAAAAATTTTAGATTGTATGTTATGAATAATTTTAATAATTGTAAATGATATAATTACAACTATAAATTGCTACAATAGTTTAAACTTAATTGAATTTAAAATCATTTTGTAGGAGGAAGATTCAAAATGGATTGCTATAAATGATACAATGTGACAATTTTTTTTAATTCATAAGTACCAATTATACGCTTTTGATATTGCAATGTGTTTTCAATTTTAGGGCATACCATTCTGTATTTTTTGTCATATTTAGTAGAGTATTTTTAGTAAAATTTTATTAACTTAGAAACAGGTTATTTATTAATTAAGAGTAAGATTGCATAATAATAAGTGTTTAGTCTCTAATTTGATAGTTAGAGCATGAGTTCTTTAGATATCGAACGTTGCAATGTGACTGGAGTTTCATTGTTAGGCTTTTGTGTGTGGGAGAAACTGTAAATGAAAGTAGAAGTGAAGTTTCAGTGTCTTCAATTGCGCTTTGTCAATTATGGTCAATGGGATTTTGTAACATAAAAGAAGTTGGAAGGTTCTCAAGAGAAAACATGGAATGGGTGCTACTGCTGGTCGGAAGTTGATGTCCGCCGTAGGAGGCGGAGATGGGCTGATAAGTCATTCAAGAACTAGAAACGAGTGGAACAAACCATTTGCGGGCGTTCAGATGCTATAGGAATTCTATTGGAAAACATGTAAGATCCAATTTCTGTCTTTCTTGTTCAACGAGGATTGTATGTTGATCACTCTTACATGAGTAACGTTCACTTACGTGTTCTTTTGAGGTCCATGTATTTTCTGTCGGTCATAGTAAATAACTGCGCAAGGTGAAGTTTTGATTACTGAATTTGAGTGATGACAAACACATTAAAATTCTTAGACGGGAATGTTAAGATATATGTTATATATCTAAGTAATTAACTTGGATATGTTTTATTAATTGGACTTATAAGATATTAATTGAATGATGATAGCTAGTCAATAATCCTTGTTTGACTTGGATTCAAAAAGTTATTTTGAATAATATTCTAGATATTATGGAATCCTTTCTTGAATAGATGTATGTCTTGAAAAGAGATATGGTAGATTTTTTGGATAATGTAAAACTCTATTTTAAATTGAAGTTGCATTCGTAACATACTTTATTGGTTCATCAACTGAGACAAGTGGCTTGGATGTTGAAGTTTCTGCAAAAAAAGAAGTGCATCTTGCGTTGGAGTTTTACAATCAACAGGATAATGTTGCTAGAATTTTTAAAAGGTGTGGCCAAGTGTAAAAAATCAATGACATAGTGGGTTGTATCAAAAGTCGTGCATGTGATCCATATTTAGATATGTCGTGGTTGTGTTTTGGATGTGAATGTGAAAACCTTTGTGTCTATTACTTGGAATAACTCACGACTGGGTCTTTTGATTTCTTTGGAGTGACTCACGGCTCTGTATTGATCTTGTGGAGATTGTTCACGTTGGACTGTCATCCTTGTGGAGTGGCTCACGGTTGAATTGATTGTGTGTGAACAACTTTCAGATTTATTTCAGTGGAGCTGAACCTTTTTGAAAGTTGTTATTCTCTTTTATCTCAAGTGTATTATTGTTTTGTTCTTAGTTGATTGATCACTTGAGTTATTTGTTTATTGCTCTTTCGTTAAAAGATTGATTGAGAAAATCTTCTATTGAGGTTAACACGAGTCGGTCGTATTATTGAGTGTGAAATTCTTTCACAGGAAGAGAAGCTGAGAGATAGTATTAAGAGTTGAGTGGTGTCGACTCAGTAAAACTTTGGGTAAATCTATTGTACTTCAATAAAAGTATTAAGCTAGGTGAGGGCTCCGCATATGTAAGTAAGGTGTGTCGAACTGCGTTACCAAATTTCTGGTACTTTTTATTATTTTGTTTTTTATTGCTTTTGTTTTCGTTTGTGCTAGAGATGTCCACGGTAAAATTGGAAAGTTTACGAAAAAACTACCCCCTACAGTTTTTCAATTGGTATCAAAGAGAGATTACCGATTCATAACTTGATAACAAGTTGGTGCGGATCTGGATTTTGCAATTATGGCCATAAGAGAAGGAACATCAATTATCAGGCTACCGCTGTTGGACGGATCCAATTAGCCTGCATGGAAATCACGGATAAGAGTCTTTACTCAAGCATAGGGAACAAAAGCATAGAACTCAGTGTTACATGGCTGGACACATCCGATGATTATTGATGATAAGGGAGAAACAGTTCTAAAAGATCCATCTAAATAGATAAGAGCCAAAGAAGAAAGATCACTTGGAAACTCGCAAGCTTACATGCAATTTTTAGTGCTGTTGATTAAGGACGCTTCTCAATGATATAAGTCTGTAAATCTGCTAAAGAAACGAGGGACACTTTGCAGACTATTCATGAAGGCTCCAAATCTGTGATAACTTCAAAACTACAGATATTAGCTGTTAGGTTTGAAAAACTGAAGATGGATGAAAATAAGATTATTGGAGATTTTCATGAAAGATTGCGAGATATAGCGAGTCAGGCATATCAACTCGGGAAGAAATATTCTAATCTAAAACTAGTCAAAAAGATGTTAAGATCATTACTTTTGAGATTTGTTCTGAAAATTGCAGCAATAGAGGAAACCCACGACATTAATGACCTGTCATTGGAGAAGGTAATTAGAATTCTTACAAATTTCGAAATGAATCTTTTAAGGGGCAACAAGAAAGAAGTAAAGGATTGTTACTGTAGGTTGAAACTGGAAAAGGTATTAATGATGTAGAAGATTAATCCGACAAGAATGAGGATACGAAGCTATTGACACGAGAGTTCGGTAAGTAGCTGAAGAGAGTAAAAAAGGATAGACCCGAGTTTAAACGACAGGAGTTCATCGAACAACAACTTCAAACAATAAGCCAAAACTCAAAAGGGAGAAAGAAATGTAAAGAGAATTCAATGCCATGAGTGTCAAGGATTTGGACATGTTCAAGCGGAGTGTGCCAACATCTTGAAGAAGAGAAAGGGAAATCCTATACAAGCACTTGGAGTGATAACAAATCCGGAAGTGAAGAAGAAGTTGCGAATGGTGCTACATTAGTTACTTTGTACAGCAAAAGTCCAGTTACTTGTTTAACAATAACCGAGAAGGAAATAACTGGAGGCGAAAAAGTGTGTAAATCCAGAAATTTCGGGAAAAATGCAAACGATTCAGTTCAAAGATCAATCTCATATTATGACAGTGATGACAGTACTTCAGATGATAAAAAGAAAGGTATTTATGAAGCCTATGAGTTAATGTATGGTAAATGGGTCCAAACATGTAAGAAAAATGAGAAGTTGAAGGAGGAAAACACTTCCATGAAGAACATTATTTAAGATCTAGAGAAGAAGTTACTGTCTACATTATATGAGCTTGGTGAAGTTAGAATGAAATTAGTAAGTACCGAAAGGGATTGAGAATGTTGAATGGAGGCACAGAAAAACTAGAAAAATTAATGGAAATTAGTAAGGTTAAAGGAGATCTTCAAGACATTGGCTATAAGGGTAAGTGCTCTAAAGTGGATGAGGAGAAAAATGATATTTCTAGATCTATCCAAGAAGAAGAAACATTGAGAAAGAATTGAAGATTTGTACCCACGTGTTATTTTTGCGGAGTTGTCGGACACATAAGGCCGAGATGTTACAAACGATATTTCAAAGAGGTCAAAACCGAAAATCTAGACACTCTCCATTAAATTTCCAGCAGCAGCCTATGGTACTGAAGCACACCTGGATTAGAAAGGTTCAATTATAAGCACAAAGACATTATGAAGGAAAAACAAGAAATTGTCTAGATTCACAGTTAGTTACTACTTTGAAAGTAACTGGTCAGACAGAGGACAAGTCAGTTACTTCAGAAGAAGAAACCGATGACAAAGATATATGATGAGGAATAAGGCCAAGTTTGAATTTCTTTGAGGGGCACAGGGATTATGTACTTTACATTTTTGAAGTATTTTTTGTGTTGTTTTAAAAAAAAGAAACGTAAAAAAAAGAGATTTTTTTTGTTCTTTAGTTTCTATGTTGCCATTGTCGTTTCATCTTTTTAATAGTTTGCATTGTGAATTCTATTTGGCTCCACCGAAGACTCTTCAGCTCTCTCATCAATATGGATCTCTCTCAGGTATCTCTCTCTCTTTCGGACATATCTCTCAGTGTTTTAAATGGTAGTAATTTGTCTTCTTAGCGTGCTTATGATTCTTCCGCTGCACCTATTGTTGATTATTATGATTATGCGTTTTGATATTATTTTGTCCCAAGGGGGAGACATCAGATTGTTTATGGTGAATGTTCCATTTAGAGGGAGATTTCAAGGTATATGCATGACTATTCGTCATGCTTTTTGACATCTTTTTGTCCAAATGGGGAGAAATTTAGATGATTGGATAAACTTGATGTTTGATTAAGGGGGAGTATTTGTCATATGAATTGTGAATTTGATACTTATATGTCCAATTATGTTATTTAGGGGGAGTTTCATATATGTAACAAACAATGCCAAAAAAGGGGAGATTGTTAGGATATATGTTATATATCTAAGTAATTAATTTTGGCATTCTTTATTAATTGGACCAATAAGATATTAATTGGATGATGATAGCTAACCAATAATCCTTATTTGACTTGGATTCAAAAAGCAATTTTAGATAATGTTGTAGATGTTATGAAATTCTATCTTGAATAGATGTGTATCTTGAGAAGAGGTATGATGGATTTTTGGGATAATGTAAATCTCTATTTTAAATTGGAGTTGCATTCATAACTTACTTTATTAGTTCATCAACTGAGACATGTGGCTTGGATGTTGAAGTCTCTGCAAAGAAGAAGTGCATCTTGCATGGGAGTCTTACAATTAATAGGATAACGTTGCTGGAATTTTTAAAAGGTGTGGCCAAGTGCAAAAAATTAATGAAATAGTGGGTTATATCAAAAGTCGAGCATGTGTTCCATATTTAGATATGCCATGGGTGTGTTTTGGATGTGGGTGTGAAAACCTTTGTGTTTATAGCTTAGAGTAACTCACAACTGGGTCTTTTGATTTCTTTGGAGTGACTCACGGCTTTGTATTGATCGTGTGGAGATTGCTTACGTTGGACTACCATCCTTATGAAGTGGCTCACAGTTGGACTAATTGTGTGTGAACAACTTTCAGATTTATTTAAGTGGAGCTGAACCTTTCGGAAAGTTGTAATTCTCTTTTATCTCAAGTGTGTTATTGTTTTGTTCTTCGTTGATTGATCACTTGAGTTATTTGTTTATTGTTCTTTCAGTAAAAGATTGATTGAGAAAATCCTCTGTAGAGGTTAAAACGAGTCGGTCGTATTATTGGGTATAAAATTATTTCGCGAAAAATGAGGTTGAGAGATAGTATCTAGAGTTACGTGGTATCGGCTCAATAAAGCCTTATGTAAATCTATTGTACTTAGGTGAAAGTATTAGTTTTGGGAGAGGGCCCTGCAGACGTAGGCAAGGTGTGCCGAACTGCGTTATCAAATTTCTGGTTCTTTTTATTATTTGGTTTTTGATTGCTTTTGTTTTCGTTTATGCTAGAGACGTCCACGGTAAAATTAGAAAGCTTGTGAAACTACTACCCCCTTCAGTTTTTCAGGGAGCAATCATTTTGGGAATTGATTAAACATGTTCTATGGATGGATTTGCATTTCTAACAATTTACGATATGAATTCTAAGTGTGAATGGACATTGATCGACTTATATGGGCATAGTACTAGAATGCAATTAAAATTTCAAATTGTATATTGTAAACATGTACAATAAGAGTAAGACTTTGTATTTTTATACATTTTTTTAATAAATTATTATTATTGTTATTGTTTGTTGTAAAGTGAGATGTGTAATGTGCAGTAGTTGATCAAAACTTATCATTCAATGACAAAATTGGCTATATATCACTGGATTGTATTGAAACTGAAAAATCATAGAGGGTAGCAAGTTCATAAACTCTTCGATTTGACTGCAGTTACTTGTAAGGTTCTGTTGCAATTACTTATAACTATATCTGTCAGTTACTAATATAAAGTAACTGTATCAGCAACTGTTTTTTTTTTTGTACCAAATGAAAACAAAAAAATAGATACAAAATTAAACAGAACAACACCAAAATTTGGTAACGTAGTTCAGTACACCTTGCCTATGTCTGCGGGGCCCTCACCTAACTTAATAGTTTTACCGAAGTACAATAGATTTATCCAAAGCTTTACTAAGTTGACACCACTCAACCCTTGATACTATCTCTCAACCCCACTTTCTATGAAAGAATTTCACACCTAATAGTACGACCGCCTCGTACTAACCTCAACAGAGAATTTTTCTAAACAACTTTTAATAGAAGACAATTAAATAAACAACTCAAGTGATTAAAATATCTAGAAATAAAAGCAAAAATACTTGAGATAGAGATAAACAACTTTTTTATAAACTCAACTCCTTCCAAGACAGATCTGAAAGTTGTTCAAATTGCTGTAGTTAGATACTGGGATTTTTCTGCATTACTTTCATCCATGAATCATCAAGGGCGACCAACATATACAGCAGAAGATTGACGTTGAAAAATTGATGAGCAATGTTCAGAGCAACCAGAAAAACATCAATGATAACACCTAAGATAAAAACACAGCATCCACTCAAGATGATCTTTTCTTTCTGCAACCAATAATCGTAACTTATGATAGAGTGCAACACTCTCGTAGAAAATCTTGGGTTACACAAGAAACTCAATAGAAACCCAGCTCACACAAACATTGCTGCACCACCACCAAAAGCACTAAAGATTGCCGTCAATTATAACAACAAAGACCCCACGGCAAAGACTCAAAAATCATACAAAAACCCTTGGCCACACATCTGAAAATTCCAACAGTAAACTTTACTCACTCACGTAATACACCACACTTTTTGTCAAGATATACATTAATTAAGGATAGGACTCTATCACATCTAGAAAATTATCACCAATAGTTTTTTAATCCAAGTCATTATCCAATTAATATCTTACATGTTCAATTAATAAATAAGTTGTCAAAACTAAATAAAAAGATGTATACTATATATCCTAACAGGAACCTATTATTTGGTGTTAAAATGAAATAAATATAAGTTGTACTTGATTTGTGATTGATGGTTAATGTGCTATTGTGTTTTATAAAATTGAAAATTATACATTATGTATTTCTTAATAGATAATTTAGAGGAAGATGAACTTTAAATGTGCAACCTTGCTAACTTTCTTGCATACAAAATAGTGGAGGTGTGATTGGAGTTCTCTTTGATCTTGGAAACTGCTTCGAAAGTTGAGATGGAATTGAAATCAGGTATTTCGCATTTCCTTCGTTTTTAATCCTTTCATGAACGATCCGAGATACATAATAAGGTCTATGCTACATGCTACACTTTCTTACATATAAAATAGAAGAGGTGTGCTTTTTTATTTATTTATAATGATTTTTCTTAATTATTATGCATTAGCTTGATTTGTCTATTTTCAAAGTAGTTTTAATACATTAGAGATGTAGAGGGAGTATAAGTTGCAAGCTAGTCTAGTAGATTTTAGAGACATTTGGCATTTATTTATGAGATCTCTAATTGTTTAGAAATTATCAAGAATATTTAACAAGTTTGTTATTTTTAGTCTAATGATGAGGTTTAAGTGATTAATCATATTATTGGATTGCAGTTACCTATGAATCTAATAAAATTTATTTGGGTTTAGATGTGATTAGGGATAAATGTCTTTGTTATTTTTACAATTAAAAAATAAAAATAAATCAGGTTGAGTTAGGCCTAATTAGGCTTGGGCTCGACCTCTGGGTTGAGTTGTTCTCTGAAAATATTTGTATCTAGAGCTTGAAATTCAGTTTGAATTCACTCAAGTGATTTAAAATAACATTATTTTAAGGTAAGGGTCGAGTCAAACCTTAAGTCAATCTTCCAAACTCAAATTTGGTACTAAACTTAATCAATTAAAGTTTATTTATTAGTTTTAAGTTGAGTTAAGTATATTACTGAATCTAATTTACCGTGCTTGATACGGTAGCACGTGTTATAAGAAATGAAGAAGCTTGGGCTCAACTATTTACATTATAGTGAGGAGTAAAACGCAAAAGGGCAAATCCTAGTCACAGGTGTGAACCACTTTAGCTTAAACATGAGCGATCCTGTGAGCGATGAGAACTCTAGAAATCCTAAGCGGTCCCGACTTGGCCCCCAGACAAACTTCCCAATAACCTTGGCACCACTACTCTTGGTAAGATTACACCAACCTCACTTCGGTATAATCAGAATGTACCATCTTTCCAAGACAAACTGCTTAGTAAGCTTGCAAAGATAAAGGATCAGCCTAAGAGGGCTCCTGTCAATCTTCTTGCTGCTAAATCTATGCAGGTGTGATTTAGAAATGACGATGTTCTTTGCCCTGAGTTTACGCTAGATCAAATATTAGAGGATGATCTTATGTACCTTTGGAAGGATTTAATTATTGTAAAAGTTCTTGGTAAGAACGTGGGTTATAAGGTGTTGTATGCTAGAGTTCATCAACTATGGACACCAGAGGGAGAATTGGATATTCTGGATTTGGGGATGGACTATTTTTTTTAATCAAGTTTGCAAATGACAAAGATTTGAACATAGTTATTAATGGTGGACCATGGGTAATCCAGGGTGCCTATTTAACTGTTCGTCAATGGTCTCCTGATTTTCGGCCTTCCACAACCACTATTGATAAAACCCTTGCTTGGGTTAGGTTTCCTAAATTACCTGTAACGTATTATGATAAGGATATTTTGCGATCTTTGGTTTCTGGGATTGGGAGGCCTTTCAGGGTTGACCTAAATACAATGTTAGCAACTAGAGGTCAATTTGCTAGGGTTTGTGTGGAAGTCAATCTTGCTAGCCGCTTATAGGAAAATTTTGGCTTGAGGGAGATTGCTATAACGTATTGTACGAGGGCCTATCTTCAATTTGCTTCTCATGTGGTATTTACGGTCATGGTGTCTCAAATTGTCCTTTGCTGGCTCCTCCCCCTCCGACTCACAATGGAGATGATGGTGATTTTATTGGTGACGTGCTGCTTGCTCAAATGGTTAGGTGCTAGCCGACCTTCAAGAGGGAAAGAAACAGTATCTCCGAAATTTGGGGAATGGATGATTACTGAGCATAGAAAGCGTCGCCTTTCCTGACCCAAAAATTCGGGAGGTATCAGGGAGAGCAACCATAACTCAAATTCTAATTGGTTTGCTGCCTTATCTGGTAAGGAAGATTTCCATGGTCCGGAGATGGGGATTTCGCTATGAGTTCTAATCTAGAGACAGGTAATAGAAAGAAAGATGGCTTACTGAGCATAAATAAGGGGAAACAAATTATGACTAGGCCTCGCGGCCCATCAAAGCCCAAAACATCTGGCGCTATCATTATTGGGAAGAACCAGGATAGTTTTGCTGGTCCATCTGTAGTGGGTAAGGTTATCACTTCTAGGCCTAGTCCAACCACACATATGGACCACACCCTAATTAAGGAAGTGGCCCAGGTCATGCAGAAAACTTTTACTGATCAATTTTCATCCTCCTAATCTGATCAATATGGATGTTGTTCCTATAGGTAAGCATACTAGCGATCCCCCTGATATAGGTCCTGGGATGCCCCCACAAGGGGTAGTGTCGCCAACACCACTTAATTTTCTTAGGAACAATAATCATATGACCATGGAGGTGTTAGATTCGCAGGAGGAAGAAATTATTCCTGAGATGATCATGGAAGCAACTATTGCAGGGTTCTTGTTCAAGGAGACGTAAATAGCATGTAAGGATAAGTTGTGCGTCGACTATGATACTTTCCAATTATTTCTTTTTTATTATTTTAATTAATGTTAGATTACAACATTTGGAATTGCCGCGGAGCAGGAAAGAAAGAGTTTCTAGCTGCAACAAAGGTTGTTGTGTGCTTTCATCAACCAACTCTTTTCTTTGTTTTGGAAACTCATGTTTTTGAGCAGCGAGCGGATGTTGTGTTTAAAGCTTTGGGGTTTGATTCTGTTTTTAGAGTTGATACAGTTGGCTTTGCGGGTGACATTTGGGCTCTATGGAATCCTACTATCATTAAGGTCTCTATTCTTTATGTGCACCGTCAGTGCCTTACTTTGCTAGTTGATGGGTGGGCATTAGGTCTATTATGTGGTCTACGCTAGTCCTGTTGAAAGTATCAAAGATGATCTTTGGAAGCATCTACTTGAAGTTGGCACTTCTATCTCTCTTCCTTGGCTAGTTCTTGGAGACTTCAATAACTATCTGTAGCCGAGTGAGAAGAGGGGTGGTGTGTTTCAGTACCATAAAGCGGCTCAATTCCAAGCTTGAGTGGACTCTTATGCTCTTCTTGATCTTAGATTCAAGGGCTAGCCTTTTTCTTATGCCAGGAAGTGTCATGGAGTTTTTACTACTCACGTAAGGCTTGATCGAGCCTTTTCTAATGATGCTTGGGGGATTTTATTTCCTGAAGCTTTAGATATTCATCTACTCAGGACAATCTCAGACCATAGCCCAATTCTTGTTAAGCTGTATAACCTTGTTCCTGACCTAAGTAGAAGACCGTTTCATTTTCAAGCGGCTTGACTCTCGCATGCTGACTATCCTTAAGTTGTTAAGGATGCTTGGAGTCTGTTTCAGGACTCTGTGGTTGACGCTATTGATTCGATTGTTACTGCTTCCAAGAAATTTAATTCCAACGTCTTTGGAAACATTTTTTGTAGGAAACGTCTGTTATTAGCCAAGATGAAAGGCATTCAAGACTATCTCAGTAGACATCACTCTCAATTTCTCATTGATTTGGAACAAACCTTGAACATGGAATAACGAACAATTTTGAATTAGGAGGAAATGCTTTGGTTCCAAAAATCACGAGTTTAATGGCTTCAAGTTGGGGACCAAGCTACTAAGTTTTTACATGCCACGACTCTCATACGTAGGAAGCGTAATCGCATCGAAAGACTTCATATTCGAACTGGGGAGTAGTCTTCTGATCTAAATACCATAAAGGGGGAAGTCCTTTCGTTCTTTAATGATATTTTTTACTCTATAGAGGAGGTCGATTTAAATAAGAACATGGCTCATAGTTCTACCATTTCTCAGTCTTATTGGGACATGCTAATGCTACCTATATCTGATGAGGAGGTCTATGCTGCTGCTAAGAGTATGAAACCTTATGAGAGTCCTGGGCCTGATAGTCTTCAACCAATCTTTTACCAATCCTTTTGGCAGGATATCTCACTGTCGGTGGTTAATATGGTGAGACAAGCTTTTCGCACTAGTTCCATCTCTACTAAAATTATTGATACTCTGACTTTTCTTATCCCTAAGGAAGAAAATCCCATTGCAGTCCACCAGTTCAGACCTATTAGCCTTTGTAATGTCGTTTATAAAATCCTTACAAAGGTGATTGTTAACAAAATTCATCCTATCCTTGACGATATTATCAATCCGGTTCAGGCGAGCTTCATCCCAGGCAGGAAGGCAGCTGATAATATTGTTATTGTCCAGGAATTGCTCCATTCTTTCCATCAGTGGGGTTCTTCTGGTGGCATGGCTGTTAAGATAGATCTGGCTAAAGCTTATGATAGAGTGGATTGGTGTTTCTTATGACAAACTTTAATTGATTTTGGCTTTCCGAAGATATATGTGGAGTTTATCATGAATTGTGTTTCAAGTTTGTCCCCAGGATTTCGAAAAGGGACTTTTGGAACACCAATAAAATGGAAATGAAAGGCAAAAAAGGAAGTAGTTTAGTTCGATTAGAGCCTTTTAAACCATGCAGGGCCTTCGGCAAGGTGATTCCCTTTCTCCCTACTTGTTTGTGTTGTGCATGGAGAAATTATCTTTAGTTATTGAAAACAAGGTACCCATTAGTCAATGGAAACATGTTCCTGTTACTACCTCTGGCCCTATGATTTCTCACTTACTATTTGTTGATGATGTTATTCTTATTGCCGAAGCCTCTTAGTCAGGCGCAGGCCATGAGAATCGCCTTGGGTGATTTTTGTCGTGCGCCGGGTCTGGTTGTTAATAACTTTAAATCTAAGGGTTATGTCTCACCCTGTGTCAATAGACGTAGCCTATATAGAATTAAAGTTGCTCTCGACATACCTTTGTCTCAGAACCTTGGCGTTTATTTGGATTGGCCTCTCGCCATTAGTCGTGTGGGGAAGCAAGATTTTAGGGGTATTATTGATAAAATTCGATCCAAATTATCTGGTTAGAAATCCAAGCTTTTAAACCGGGCAGGACGTGCTACTTTGGTCCATAACACGATCTCAACTATCTCTCTTTACGCTATGCAATTGACCTGGCTTCTGAGATCTATTTGTGATGAAGTGGACAAGCTGGCTAGAGGCTTTTTATGGGGTCATAAGGAAAATCAACGAGGGGTTCACTTGCTTGATTGGGATACCGTCACAACTCCAAAAAAATATGGTGGTTTAGGAATTCGTCAAACTAGAGATAATAATATTGCTTTAATCGGCAAGCTAAGCTGGGACCTTATTCGGGGTGGTGATAGGCTTTGGACCCAGGTCCTTAAGGCCAAGTATCTTAGTGATGGTGATCTCTCTTCTCACATTCACTAAGATCTCTCTTCTCACATTCCCCCTAGGTCTGCATCTGGTTGTTGGAAGGGTATTATAAAAGGTTATTCTTATCTCCAGAGTGGGTATAAGTGGCGTGTAGGAAACGGGGCTAATATTTCTATTTGGGATGACTTCTGGTGTATGGAGGATAGACTTTCCTTGTATATTCCTCAAGTTCCTGAGCATATTTGTGATCTAAGGGTGAATAACCTCATCTCTTCGTTAGGGACTTGGAATCTAGATATTCTTAATGGCATTGTATCTCCGGATATTATTTCAAATATCCTTGCTATTCCTTTGCCTATTGCTTATATTGCTCAAGATAAACTTATATGGTCTCGTAATCTGATTGACATTTATACAGCTCATTTGGGTTATGATTTCGTCACTTCTGTCCCTTCCATCGGCTCGGAGTTTGGTTGGATTTGGATTTGGAAGTTGAAAATGGCTCAAAAAACAAAAGTTTTTCTTATGGCTTACAGCTTGGGATAGCCTTCTCACTAATGCTAATCAGCATGTCCGTGGGTTATGTGAGTCTCCAATTTGTTGTCGTTCTGGTTTTGTTATTGAGACAACTTTGCATGCGTTGCGGGACTATGGTCATTCCAAACCCCTTTGGTTGCACTTCATATTGTCTTTTGATGACCAGAGTTTTTTTGACCTTGACTTATTTTCTTGGCTTTCTTTACACTATTCACAAGTTAATCATAAGAAGAAAGTTTTGGTTATTTATCTATTTGGCTTGGATTATTTGGAAAACTCTCAATAAAGCTGTTATTGAGCATAAGGAGATGTTTGTTCACGGTCAAATTGCTCAAGTTCATTCTATTTTGGCTGACTATCAGGAAGCTTTTTCTTCTCCTGTCACTGATTTTTTCCTTAAGGTTGGTCTCATGGCTCCCACCTCAAAATCAATGGTGAAAACTTAATATAGATGGTAGTTTTTGGGGTAATCCGAGTAATGCTGATACTGGGGGCTTAATTCGAGACTATGCTGACAGTTGGATTACTGGGTTTTCTTCCTCTATTGGTGTAACCTGTAATATGGCTACCGAGTTATGGGCTATCCGATTTAGAATTGATTTGATTGTTTTCCATGATTGTGAATATTTAGATATCAAGTGTGATTCTTTAGAAGCCCTAAGGGTTGTTGCTCACCGTCAAGCCTCGATTGATTTTCATCCTTGTGCTCATATTATTTAAGATATCTGGTCTTTGCTTGATTGTGGCATTAACTATAAATTTTCTGACTCCTTTCATGAAAGAAATCAGTGTGCGGGCTTTCTTGCTTACCTAGGTTTTGGTTCCTCGGTGGGTCTTTGGATTTGAAACAAACCTCCTCCAAGTATTAGTTGTTTATTACAGGCACATACTAGTGAAAGTTACTTTTCGTCGAGGCTAGTACTCTTTAGTCTTTTCTGATGTACCCAAAAAAAAAAAAATTGTAGTGAGAGTCGTGACTTGTACAAGTTCCAGGTCCAATTTGAATTTATAAAAATGTTGGAATTCTCTATCCTCCAATCCATAAAATCTTCATTCTGTACTAACTTTCATTAAAAAATTGGGCCTCACGTGTCGGCTAGCATTAGAAAAACGATCCTGAAAGTCAAAAGAAAGACCAAGCCCTATGTTGACTGCTACAAGCAGCCTCGACCACTCTTTTGAGTGCTTAATGATGCCTCCTTGACAAAATCAATTATTTTCATTAACCCCACTTAATTATGATTTATGACTAACAACCAACATTTTAAAATTTAGTCTAAAAATTAAAAAAAATAATATTCAATATGAATCTTACCGATTCGTGAAATCTGTAGAGGTCTAATAGTATGCAGCCTTATCTTAATTAATTGAAAGATTATTGTTAAATAAAAAAAATTTAATATTCGAAAAATTAAAATTTAATTAAAGAAAAAAGTTGCTATAAAAATTAATTGGTTTATTATGATTTATGAAATTTTATTCATTTATAAAATTGTGTTAATTAATTAATTAATTTATTTTTAATGATAAAATTATTAACTAATTGGATTAATTTTTTTATTATTGCTTAAAACCCACGTTGCATATTAATATTATGATTTTTTAAAATCAAAAGCAGACACTCATTTCAGCTTTGTGTAGTGGGTTTCCTTGTCCGAATCCCCACAGATTTGAGAAAATGACTTTTTCTTTTTGGCCATAAATGGTTCATGAATCATGACTTGGAAGTGATCCACACAACATGCGTAACTTCTGTTTCCGACAGGCCACTCGTTTATGATATTTATAATAATATGAATTTGTGAAATTAAATTGATAATATGAATTTGTGAAATTAAGTTGAACATATATTTTGCATAACATATACCAAACCCCCAAAATTTGATTTTTCTGAAAAAATGATGTCGTTTTGTTTATAAAAATTAAGTGTTAAACTGGTCAAAGTCTAACCAACTTACGTCGAAGCCTAATTGAAAATACTTGAACCCGAGCTTTTACCTCACATAACATAATTTTTTTACAATATAGAATTTTCAATGATTAATTTTTAAGTATATATTAAATAAATCATTAAATATACATAATATAAATTATTCATTTTTAATAAAATATTTAATAAATTAAAGACTCGTAATTAAATAATAAAATTGAATTTAATTCTTATTTTAAGGAACATATTATTATATTGAGGCAAAATACGTAGTGATAATAAGAAATTGACTTATTTCAACAAGCAAAAAGGATTTTGTCTTCCTGCTTAAGCATCATGATAATGTCTAATCATCTTATTTATCTAAGTTTAAGATGTAATTAAGTACCTTTCCATGCTACAACATCAATAATGTCGAATGGCTTGAAGCCGAGGACTAGAAATTGTAAAATTCCAAAAAGTATTTTTTAATTTTAAACTGTAATTAAAGTAGATAATTATTTTTTAAATCGATTAGTTAAGGCATATATCACTTAATCACTATTTTTATCATATGAAAAGGGTTGAAGAATAAAATTATACTTATTGCGTGTATTTAATAATTTATTTTAAAATATTAAAAGTAGTAATTATAAATTTTATAATTACTACTTTTAAAAATTCCTTGCAAAAATGCTTAATTTTAGAGTAACTGACAAGGTTAGTTCTTTATGACATTTTGTAAAATGCAAAGATTATTAAGAAAAAGTTGTTTATAATTGATATTCTTCTCGCGTCCATCACGAATAGCCTTGTGCACTAAAGTCGTTGATGTGAGAACCTCACTCGTTTTATATTAATCCACATGAAGCAGATGGTGGAGTTGCTTTGTAATTATAGCAATTATTTATAAAATTCAACTAATAAGATTAGTTTTTTGTGACCTTTATAAGATTCAAATGTTATTAAAAAAAGGTTACATATAATTGATATTCTTCTCACGTCCAAAAGAACCTTGTGCACTAAAGTTGTTGATGTGAGAACCAAGTTCGTTTTATACTAAGCCACATGATGGAGTTGCTTTGTAATTATAGCAATTATTTATATAATTCACGGGATTAAAAATTAGAAATACCAAAATATTACTAATTATACTCGAGAAAGGTTGATTTATTCTTAAATATGCATTTAGGGAATGAAAAATAACGAGAAAGTAATATAAATTCTTTTTTAATGAGAAAATAAAATTTATGAACTTTTAAATGGAATTAAATAAAAATTAAATAAATAATAATTTATGAATTAACACAAATAAAAATATGAGCTTAACACAAATTTTTTATGTGATAAAATCCTTTTTTAACACTTGAGTCATCTTATAATGGGCACTGCCAAACTTTACTCTAGTGGGAGTAGGCTATTGGGCTCTTACCTTTAATCATTCGGTTAAAGATTTAAGTTTTGAGTGTGTCTAGATTAATAAAAAATTAATAAAATGTTGAAATTAATAAGTTATTTTATTTGGGAATTCCATTTTTCAGATGAATAGGCAAGGAAGCTGCACTTAGATGTTATCTGTCACTCTTACAAGGAGGATTTTTGGGGAAATTGGTGAGAAAAATGACAGAAGTCTACAGAGTTGACGAAACAGTAGAAATGAATTGGATTAGATTCAAAAAGCAATGATTCAGAAAGAGTCAAGAACTGTCAATATGTCAAGTTAAAGCCTTTCTTAGAAGATTGCAGATAAAAATAAGTTGGAAAATCAAGAAATGGACCTATGGTGGATAAATGACCAGAAACTAGAAGATGATGGTAGATAAATGACCAGAAACTAGAAGATGGCACAACTTTTTTCTTTTTGGCTTTAGATTTTGGGTTGTTGAAACAGTAAAAACTGATTGTAGCACTGGGGGGAAACACTTTGGTTCACAGCCCTTGACAGCTCAAAAAACCTCAAAAGCAAAGAAAGATCCAATTCTGATTTGCCGATTCACTGTAATCAAATCTCTTTTACCCTTTTGAGACAGCTGCTCCTCCTTCCTCTCCAGCCTGTTTTTTGTACCCACCCACTTGAGAAATCTGTAATCTTTCTTCTCCAGCCTGATTCTTCCATGAAAGGTAACATCTTTTTTCCACTTTTAACTTCTGTTTCTTAATACTCAAAAGTTTCCTTGAGGGTGGTTCCTGTTTTGGATTTGGGTTCTTCGTTTTGAAGGATGCCATCATGCTTTTAGGCATGTCCTTGCTGGGAAAGCAAAAATGATACATGTAATTTTTCTCTAATTTGATCCATGTCTCTTGTCTACTACTAGTGGAATTCTTTGATCACTTGATAATAAGTTGTAGGTACCTTCCTTCCGTTGCCAAAAGTTCGTGCCTTTTTTCTTTTCCTTCCATTTCAGATCGTGTTTTTTGTTTCTTTTGCTCTACTTCTTTCTGGGAAATTTGGTTTTGCATTAAATTGTTCGTTACTAAGAGCTAAATTCAGCTGTAACTAACAGCAAGTACCGAATAAAATTTGTTTCCTTTTCAGAATTCATTGAAGTTTTGGACCTTTTAGCGAAGGATGTAATCTATAATTTTCTAAGAACCTTGTGAATAGTTACAACTTCTCTTTGTTATAACCGGAAAACTACTGCTTAGTGCTTCTGGTATTCATTTCCCGCAGAATTCGAGAAAGAATGACAGTTAGGCAGTTGTACTAACTTAAATTGACCTACACATAGGTAATCTGGCTACTAGCTCCCAGATAACAACTTTCTCATCTCACTTTGTCTCTTCGGACTGCTATATAGGCTAGTAGAGGATGTTATTGACATTGATGAAGGTTCACACAGACAAGTGCAACGTTTCGGTGCCTAACTCTGTAAGCTTGTTGTCAAAGCTTTTGCTATCTTTTGTAATTGAGTTTTATCCCTTGATCCTTATTGTATCATCGTATGGATGCAATTAAAAGTTGGGGTCTTTTTGCAGATATGAACTTCACTCGTATCTTCTGGCTTCATCGTTTGTATTATGCTTTCATTTGATGAGTCAGTCAGTTGTATTTGGGATGAAACTGTTTGTTGCAGCTGTAACACTGATGTGGTTGCATACCACTGTAGTGTCTGATTCACAAGGTACAGTGGTTTCACCTAAAATGCAATCTGTACTAGATTTTACTAGACCTCTAACTATTCGGATAATGACACTGTTTGCATAAAATCGGTATTTCTGTGCAGAGGATATAGCATATATTTGTTTTGATGTGACCATTATTGTATATGAATGATACCAATTGAGAAGACCAGAGCATCAAAAATGATGTCTAAAGCTTCTCTGTTAAGATTGTGATTATTCAAGTCTCTTTGTACAATTATGTCTCTGTAAATATAGGCAAGCTTACTTATTCTTCAGTGACAAAGATGCTTAGATTATAGAGAGTGTTTATTTCTCTGTTAACAAAGTCAACTAAGAAATGTTTGTCAGGAATGAACGTTTTATATCTGATAATAAAAGGACCAAACATCTGAAGCAAAAAATTGTTTGTCAGGAGTGAATGTTTTATATCTGATAATAAAAGGACCAAAGAAGCAAAAAATTGGTCAAGAGAAACCATATTTCTCGCTTTCAAACTATAAACATGTGTATAAAAAACAGTACAAACTTTGTGCACGTTCTGTTGTTAGGCAAATGTATTACTTATTGGCTGGCTTTGGTCTTATTATCTAGTATTATTGATCCTTCTCATTTCTGCCCCTACTTTTGGTTCTCCATATCAGATATCTGCTTTTGACCATTGACAAAGATGCAGATATCATGATCTTTAAAATCAATCTTCTTCATTAACATATTGGATTAATTACTTCTTTTAATATAACTAGATTGCAGTTTGATGATTGACTGATTAGGTGGAAAATGCTCGCATTACTGGTTTCAGGTGATGCACTTTATGCATTGAAGGTTTCAATTAAGGCTCCATCAAATCAATTACAAGACTGGAATCAAAATCAAGTTAATCCCTGCACTTGGTCAAATATCATATGTGACAGTAATAATTTTGTCACTTCTGTGTAAGTTTTTATGCAGTACAATCTCTTTGATTGTGTTAGGACATTTATTTCAGAACCTCAGTATCAACACAATATATTTTCTGGTCTTGCTTATTTGAATTTTACCGAATGTGGGGGTTCGCTGGTTCGCTGTTTTGCAGAACATTGTCTGGATTGAATTGTTCAGGCACATTGTCCCCAGGGATAGGAGTCCTAAAGACTCTTACTACATTGTAAGTATGGAATTGTTTGCTAAAATGAGATTATGTGTTGATGCATTTTGTTTTGTCAGTGGCTGCTATCTCTTTCATGAGATATTATCTCATCGTTGTGAACTTTTATAGCATTGAAAACATGCAAACCATAAATCATGTTCCTTAATTGTTAATCACAACACAAGCTCAAGTAAATAACAATTGTTCCATTTATAAGAACCCAACTTCTTCGATATACTAGCTTTATTCTGTGGTGTATCATAAGCTTCATCAACTTCTATTGTGCTGTTCGCTAACGGAACTAAACAATTTAAGTTGGTTTGCCTGACAAGATATTTAGAAATGCTTTTATCAAGGTCCCTGTTTATTGGAGAATCTACGAACTGTCCGAAGTTTCTTGTGAAGACAAGGGCAAACAGAAAGGTCATATGAGAACCTTTCAGTCATATAGGAAAGTTATTCCTGGATCACTTCTAGTTTGATAAGAAAATGTTGATTGGGAGAGATGCAAATTCTATGTTCAACTTTCTGCAATGACACTTTGATATTTTGTGAATTTGGGCCTGTATTTCAGTTCAATGGCAGTCTATGCTATTGTAGCTTATGTTTAAATGTGGAGTTCAGGGACATACCTTTACATGGGAATTCGACTCTTGTTGATTAAAAGTAGGCAGTCCAGTTCCCTTGATTACAACACTGATCTATGTTAAGTTCATCATTGCAGAACATTGAAAGGAAATGGCATAACCGGCAATATACCAAGAGAATTTGGAAATTTGTCAAGTTTAACAAGCTTAGATTTGGAAAACAATCATTTAATTGGAGAAATACCATCTTCACTTGGTGATCTGAAAAAGCTACAATTTTTGTAAGTTAAATCCCATCTAAATCACATGCTGTCCTTTTTCTTTGCATTATATATTACATCTCTGCATATTTCGTAAGTAGATTTAGAAGTTATTTTCTTATTTGAGCAGGACACTAAGTCAAAACAATCTCACTGGAGGTATCCCTGAATCACTATCTGGTCTCAATAGCTTGATCAATATGTAAGTGATGATATGCTTTATGATGTCTATAAATATGGAAGGTATAATTTGCATAAGCAATTGAATGATTCAAATATTCCAAAGTTTTTATTTGTTCGAGTATGAAAATAAGATGCTAATATAATCCAAGTAATAAATCCCCAAGTTTCTTTTGCATCTCGACAGCGGTATGACTCCATACTTCATTAGCCAATAGTACTTTTAAAAGAATACCTGTCATTAAAATGATAAACCCTATTCTCAGACTTTTTCATGTCTTTCTTTATATTTTGCAGTCTGCTTGATTCGAATAACTTGAGTGGTCAAATTCCAGAGCGTTTGTTCCAAACTCCAAAATACAAGTATGAACAACATTGTTTGATTCTAGTTGAACTATTAATTGTGGAAGAATATGTCACAGGATGTTGCATGCTGTTTATTTATATGCTTCTGCTTGTTTGCTTTCTCTCCCTCTCGCAGATATTTCACATAACTTGTTCTGCAATTTCTTGTTTCAGTTTCACAGGAAACCACTTAAACTGTGGGGTGAATCCTCCCCACCGTTGTGAATCTGATAGCAATGATTCAGGTAATTTGATTAGCTATTCCATCACTACGACACTATTACAATCCGTTATCGTTGCTACAAAATTTCTTTTTTTTTTTTCCCCTCGAGAAGTTAATTGCTGATTTTTAGTATTTTCCTTCCTCGGCAGGCGCTTCTAATAAGTCAAAGATTGGGATTATAGTTGGAATTGTTGGTGGACTAGCAATTATTTTTCTTATTGGAGGTTTGCTGTTTTTCCTTTGCAAGGGTAGACACAAAGGCAACAAAGAAGAAGTTTATGTAGATGTTGCAGGTTTGAGTCACCTTTCAGCATATTTTAGCTAATTGGGTGGTCGTTAGTGGCTGATTATTGCTTCTGAAAACTAGAAAGTTCATGATCAAGTTATAATTTTCTGTGTTTTTATTCATCCTAAGAAATATACTTATGGTTCAAAATTACTTAAAAAGTAACTTGTGGTATTGAAAATACTTAAAAAGAAGACATTTGACTTTCTTTCGACTTATTTTAACATAATTCACTGTTAAAGTCAGATCGGAATAGTTATGCCGACTTTGTAACGCACTTAGTATTCTGTTACATAATAGTGTGTTAGAATAACTAGACCAGAACTCATCAAAATGTTTTTTTTAAAAGTATTTTCACCACCATAAGATATTGCTCAGATAATTTTGATAGATAAGGATATTTTTAAAAATAAGTAAAATCACAAGGAATATCCACATCTTTTACCCTTATGTTTATATATTGCCTTTTAGAAATTATTTAGTAGACATTTTAATCATATCCTCTTTTTTTATAATCTCATTTTTTTGGAATTTGCATGAAAAATGAAAATTTTCCTGCCCTATATACATGCAATTATTGAAAATTCTTAGGAGCTTATCTAGCTGGCCAACTTTTACTATAATTGTCAAGAATGTAAGCTTGAGGCTATATTGCCACTGTAAATTATTCTCTGGTGTTGTTTGATAACAATTTTGATAATTGTGTTGTGTGCCTTGTGAATGTGAAATGCTCATTAGTGATGTCTATTGCCTGTCATTCAAAAGTTTTTGTTATTATTTCCAGTTGCAAAGTCTGCTAATCTTTTGGCTACCTATGATTAAATTGGGTTAATAAGCTCGATTTCTGCTTTTAGTTGATTTTTGACAATTGCATACAAGCATTGAAAATTTTCAAATACTAATCTGTTTCTTCGGAAATTTTGGGAACAAAATACAGTTTTGCCACCTGAATGAAATGCATTTTCTTTGAAACAGTCTCTTCACAATATTCTTTGACATTATCTTGTGATGTATGTGATCAGGTGAAGTAGACCGAAGGATTGCATTTGGTCAATTAAAAAGATTTGCGTGGAGGGAATTGCAACTGGCAACAGACAGCTTCAGTGAGAAAAATATCCTCGGACAGGGAGCTTTTGGAAAAGTATACAAAGGAGTGCTTCCTGACAACACAAAAATTGCGGTGAAGCGGTTGACAGATTTCGAAAGCCCCGGGGGTGATGCAGCTTTCCAACGTGAAGTTGAGATGATAAGTTTTGCTGTTCACAGGAACCTATTACGGCTGATCGGATTTTGCACGACTCAAACAGAGCGCCTTTTGGTTTATCCATATATGCAGAACTTAAGCGTTGCGTATCGTCTGAGAGGTATTAGTTTATTGTGTACGTTGAATTTGTGATATAGCAATGAATAGGATTAATTATGATCTCTACTGCAGAACGTAAACCTGAGGAGCCTGTCTTAGACTGGGAAACCAGAAAGAGAGTAGCCTTAGGGGCAGCACGTGGGCTGGAATATCTTCACGAACACTGCAATCCTAAGATCATACATCGGGATGTAAAAGCTGCTAATGTGTTACTGGATGAAGATTTTGAAGCAGTAGTTGGTGATTTTGGCTTGGCAAAGTTGGTAGATGTGAGGAAGACTAATGTCACAACTCAAGTTCGTGGAACCATGGGCCACATTGCACCTGAATATTTGTCGACTGGGAAGTCGTCTGAAAGGACTGATGTTTTTGGGTACGGGATCATGCTTTTAGAGCTTGTAACAGGCCAACGGGCAATCGACTTTTCACGACTGGAAGAAGAGGATGATGTCTTGTTACTTGACCATGTAAGCTAATCGTGACACATGATCTACTGTTGCTTTTGTTTCTGTGCGTTCAATCTGATTCATCCCAACATTATGGATGGGAAAACAGTGTCTTTTTCATACGTCTATCTTGTAGTTTATTATTATCATTTTTTCACAATTTTTTCATTCTTGCTTTGTCACTATTTCATTTTGGACCCCTTTTACATATAAAGGTCAAGAAGCTTGAGAGAGAGAAAAGACTCGATGCAATCGTGGATCGTAACCTTAACAAGAATTATGACATCCAAGATGTTGAAATGATGATCCAAGTTGCATTGCTCTGTACACAAGCATCACCAGAGGACCGTCCAGCAATGTCGGATGTGGTTCGGATGCTGGAAGGAGAGGGCCTTGCCGAGAGGTGGGAAGAATGGCAAAATGTTGAAGTTACACGTAGACAGGAGTACGAAAGATTGCAGAGAAGATTCGAATGGGGTGAAGATTCATTAAATCAGGATGCCATCGAGTTATCAGGTGGACGATGAGGTAACTCTTTAACAGCCTGTTGACTGCATTAGAACAACATGTGCTTCCTCTTCTTGGTTTAGCTAGTTTTATGTCAACCAAGTAAATGTTTCCTTTTCATTTCTCTTTTGTTCTGTCATAATTTGTATTGTGAAGCTTCTTTCCACTGAACATACTGGATGTAAAAGACTACTTTTGGAATTTTGTACTTGAAAAGGTTAAAATTTGATAAGTAGAGAAGCTTGGATTTGCTTGTCTTGGTATTATGTGTACAACAGTATCTGCAGTGATTAACTACTTTTGGTTTTGATGTTTTCTTGTTAAACCATTAAAGTCTGAGTAATCTCCACTACCAAATGTTCGGGGGAAGCTTTGAATTCTACTTTTCTTCTACTGAAGGCCTGTTTGTGTTTGATTCTGATGCAGTTTTTAATTTTCTGTTTCCGTCTCTCAAATTTACTGAACTTTTTCATATTGATTTACCTGATGATCATGTTGAGCAATATTTTCCACAGAACTATATCTTTTTTCCTCCAACCACTTTCTCAGCATAAAACTACATCTTGATCTCTTCTTTGAGATTAAAGATTCAAATTAAGACGACCATAATTATAACAAATGACGATGATAATTTGAAGCGTAGCCACAATATAACATCAATTTAGAACAGTATTTGAGATATTCTTATGGTGCATTTGCCAAGTAACACTGATCATATTGCACACAGCTTAGATAGTTTGAACACTTTCTGCTTCAAGAAAGATCAGGATTGACTGAGTCAGGGCTCCACTTCCATATCAGGATAGATACAGAAACATGTTTTATTTCCAACTTCAATGAAATAAGAGTGCAATACCATCTTCCATGGAACTTTAGTTTTGTATGTTTTTCTAGTGGGCTTATGTCAGTTTCTGATACATTAAACCGAAGCTCGTGTCGACCCCGATCTAAAATTCCTAATATACGTATTGGGATTAACTCAAATTTGAACTTTAAAAAAATTTCAGATTCGATTCACTTCAAACTTGGGTTTAGCCGTTTAGGTCTTTTAATCTTGTTCTTTGGTTAGGATTCAAAGTTATCAAATTTGTATGGACTCAGCCTCAGATCCAACCCAAATATAGTAGCCAATCAAATATGGCTTTCCTAGAATTTGGTTCTTAAGGATCTTACATGTTTAAATACGTATTTTATACACAGATGGGATGTTTTCAACGTTCAAAATTAAAGGTGAATGTCACTTCTGGGTTAGTGAGTTCTACACATAAAAAAAGTTAATAAAGTACAAGAATTGTTGTCATGATCATGAATAAGATGTTAGTACGTAGTGGGTTCTTTATTATGTACCTCAGGGTCTCGTGAAAGGATAAAAAACGAAGTTAATGCAGAATATCTAGATTTCGGTTCCATTTTTAATTCTGATGCCGATTCTGAGCTCCAAACGATTCCGAATTTCCCGGGACTTTTAGTGGAAAGTGCTCACTGACTCACGGACAAGGCCTTTCTACAGTTTCCTCAAGTTTCAAGCTTCCTTAACGGGTCAGAAACCTTATGCTCGTGAACAACTTCTGAGCAACTGCAGGAGACCTTACCTTTATATAGCTTCCATATCGGGCTTCTCCATTACAAGGCCGAGATGGACCTGGTCCACACTAATCGGGACTCATTTTCTACCCAGACTTCGACCCATTATTCTAGATCATTTATTGGGTCACTTTAATATTTTTATCTGGATCAAATGGCGTCACTTAACCGATAATTAATTTAAAAACCAAAATTGAAATTAATGTTAGTCCATCTTTATGAGACATTGACAAATTTGCCCTTAAGGACAAAAATGTCTTACAATCTCCCCTTTGGACAAGCATTAATTACAGTAGACTTTAGTTTAAAAATAACTTTAAAAGTTGGTTAAGTCACGCTACTATATAGTTGACTAAGTTTTGAAAACAAAACATTTGATCCAAAGATAACGAAAGTCCATCATTCTGTCCCGCAAGGCTT